>CAUYUJ010015574.1:184443-264443 GCA_963575745.1 Prorocentrum cordatum | reverse complement strand
CTTCTGGCTCTTCGGTTCGCCGTCCTCCTCTTCCTCATCCACCTCTTCCTCCTCCTCCCTCCTCCCCCGCCTCCTCCTCCTCCCCTCATCCTCTTTCTCCTCCTTCTCCTCCTTCTCCTCCCTCTCATCCTTCTCGTCACCGTCCTCGCCCTTCTCGATCTCCTCCTCCTCGTTCTCCTCATTCTCCTCATTCTCCTCCTCCTTCTCTTCCTCCTCCTCCTCCGACGACGACGACGATTCCTCCTCCATCCTCCCCCTCTTGAGGTATAAGACAATTTCCCCCGCCCTTAGTTCTTCTGCATGCTCCCCCGCTCCCGTGATCATCACAACTCCCCTGGGCATCGTTTCTGGATGGGTTGGGATACTTTTTTGATCGCGAGCGCACCAGAGGAACCAGACGCCGTCAAGGTCGCAGCAACGGGCTACGAGCGAATTGCGCACCAGGGGGAGGGAAACAACTGGTGGGGATTTTTTGTGTGATTTTGCATTTGTTTTCGAAAAGGATGGTGGGGGCCGATCTGTTTCCCGATGTGTGCTGTCCCTCGCTACCCCGATACGGAACACGCAACGCGTAGCATTTTTGATATGGAGATTTGCACGTCGACTGAAACGTGGTTATGAGATACGTTCGTCAAAACCTGGGCCAATATTCAAAGCCAACGCGCGACGCATTGACACGGACGTTTTAAGCACAATGCGTATTGCGTTTCACACGGGGCGTATCGACGCAGCTCAGGTGCTGTCACGTGCGCGGGCGTTCCTGGCACACATTCACCTTGCACTGCCCCGGACGTGGCGCACCTGGTTCGGCTGGACCATGCGGCACACATGATGCATGTGGAGCACGTGGCACATCTGGCGCGCGAGGCGTGCCTGGCACGCTTGGGCCCCCAGGGTGCGTGGCGCACCTGGGGCGCATGGCACGCGTAGGGCACCTCGCCCTGTCGCGCACATGGGGGCTGTATTGGTCCCAATAGCTGCCCATAGACGACCGATGACCATGCTGAGACCCGGTATTACTCATGTGTTGGGAGGGCGGGTGGGGGTGAGAGGGGCAGTTTGCGGGCGGGAAGGTGTCTTGACCCCTCCCCGTCCCCCCCTGGACCTGGAGAGGGGGGCGCGCGAGGCGTTAGAGCGTTTAACGTTTAAGATGGTCTCGGCGAGAAGTCATTGATTTTACAAACAGCTTTTGGTCACCTTTTGGCATCCTGTGGGGAACCCTGATGCACTACATCGATCTCCTCCAAGATGGTCCCAAAACTGCCCCCGAGGCCCTCCAAGGGCGTCCAAAGAGGGCCCCGAGATGCTCCCAGCAGGCCCCAAGAGGCCCTCAAGGAGCCCCCAAGCTGCCCCCAAGAGAGCTCAAAAGGCCCCAAGAGGCTTGCCAGAGGCAACCGAGACGCCCCAAAAGGCCTCGTCGACAACATCGACATCATTGATTATACGAAGGCTTTGGCAACATTTTGGCCTCCTCGCGGGGGGCTTAATTGAGGAACTCTCCTCCTTTATTGATCTCCCCAAGAGGCCACCCAGACCACCCAAGACGCTCCAAGAGGCCTCGGCGAGAAGGCCAACATCATTGACTTTACTAAGGTTTTGGTGTGGCCTCCGGGGGAAGGGACCCTGATGTAAGACGGCCCTCCTTTGATCGATCCCCTCCAAGATGGCCCCAAAATGGCCCTCGAAGCTTCCAAGGGTGCCCCAAGACGGCCCCGAGATGTGGCCAGGAGAACCCAAGCGGCCCCGAAGATGCCCCCAAGAGGCTCCCGATGTACCCCCAAGAAACCCCTATATGCTCCCCAAAATCACCCAAGACGCCCCCAGAAGCCACCGGGACTGCCAAGAACCCCCCAAGAAGCTCTTGGAATAATTCCGAAGAAACTCCGAGAAGCATTCAAGAAGCTTCTTGCCTTTCTGCTCGTACTCCTCCTCCCCCTCCTCATCCGCCTGTTCCTCCTCCTTCCTCCTCCCTCCTCCTTCCTCCCTTCTCCCCTTCTCCCTCCTCCCCTTCTCCCTCCTCCTCCTTCTCCTCCTCCTCCATCCTCCCTCTCTTGGGGTATGGTGTCTTACCCAACCCTTTCCACTGCGTGCTCCCCCATACCCCTGGTCAGGGCAACTCGTCTGGGCATCGTTTCTGGGGCTGGTGGGGTTACATGAAGCGTCTGCAACTGGTACCCGTTTTTGGATGAGCTGGTGGGTATGCTCGAACCATCATCGACTTCATCGGTCGTTGAAAATGGGAACGTGTGTTCTTCCCAACCATGCTGTGGTGTTTGGTCCTCGTTTTGAACAGGCAATGCCCCGCATTCTCCTCCTGCCTCCTTCCTCCCGTTTCCTCCCTCCTCCCACTCCTATCTCTGCCCTCCGCGTGTCAATTTCGGCACACCCCTCACACGTTTCGTGGCCCCATAAAGGGGGCTCCACCGAAAGCCTCAACGTGAAGGTCCGCATGGCGGCCCCGCGCCCGATTCGGCACACCTCTCACACGTTTCGTGGCTCCATAAAGAGTCTCCCGGAATGCCCCAGCGGCAAGGTCCGCCTGGCGGCTCCGGACCCGACTCAGCAAAACCCTTACATGCTTCGTGGCCCCACGTGGAGCTCCACGAAAGTCCCAACGGCACACCTCTCACACGTTTCGTGGCCCTATAAGGAACCCCGCTGAAGGCCCCAGCCGCAGGGTCAGCACGGCGGCCCCGCGCCCGATTCGGTACACCCCTCACACCCCCAACCGCAGGGTCCGCATGGCGGCCCCGCGCCCGAATCGGTACACCCCTCACATGCTTCGTGGCCCCGTAAGGAAGTCCACCGAGTGCTCCAACGGCATGGTCCGCATGGCGGCCCCGCACCCGATTCGGCGTGGCCCCACAGGGAGCCCCACTGAAGATCCCATCGGCAAGGTCCGCATGGCGGCCTCGATCCCGATTCGGCACACCCCTCATACGTTTCGCGGCACCATGAAGGGGCTCCACCGAAAGCCCCAGTGGCAAGGTCTGCATGGCGGGCCCGCACCCGACTCGGCACACCCCTCACACGTATCGTGGCCCCACAGGGAACTTTGCCAAACCAGTAGTCACATATGCGGTACTCACAACGGCATAAGTAACAGTCCGTCGTCAAGATGAGTTTCTTCGGATGGGGCTGTTCACGAAATCATAACCTAACATTCGGAACTATGCACATGACATATGCACACATGCACAACTATGTTGACACATGTACCTGCGCATGCGTAGAAACGTATTGTTAACGGAATGACAGGATATGATACTTGTCGAACGCGACACTTGGTCGGCAACGAACGCACGTACGCTAGCAATGGATCGTGCCTGTCCGTTAGCCGGATAAGCGTCAGGTGTGTTGTTGATCGCGTTGGCCAGCTCGCAACAAATAGTTCCCATACTTTCACAGTAAACACGGGAAACATATGCGAACGGACAGATCGAGCGAAATATCCATCAGAAAAACTAGTGCGGTTGAACCGCACGATTATCATACATATCGCGAAACGGGAATTGCATGTGAAACGGGTTATACTTCAACGTGCAGCTGCGTGAAGGGGAAATCAAAACGTTATCCGTCCCACCTTTTCATCTCTACGCGGGTTGCACATTGGAAATCCAAGCGGGATTGTTTTGTTCCACTAGCCAAGAAAACATGGCAGACCGTTGCTGTACCGCTCCCTGAAGCCAAGATTATTCAAGCACTTAAATAAGTCAGCAATCACTGCCCTGATTATTCAAACGCCTCAATTCGTAATCTTCGAAACTTTGCTTCGGCAGGCCCCAATGCGCAAGCGTCGCGGCTTTTTTGCGACGCGCCAGCCATTTCACTACTGCCCTGCTCCACTTTTGGCTCTACGCGCCACTCAACTGTTTTACCACCGCGGTACTGATTCTCGAGCGAGCCAGCCAAATAATCACTGTGGAGTGAACTTACAATTCAGGGAGACAGGCCACGCTTGTGGAGCGTGTCCTTCCGAACGGTAGCCGCTCTCATCTTCCAATTGCAAAAACGCCCCCGTCTGTGGGCCACATTGCGCGTGCCGGCCGTGTTGAATCACTTCTGTCCTGCTGTTTGCGCTGGCCTCGGATTTCTCGTTTCGAACAGCTACCTTAAACTGCCTCCGTCGACATTGTGTACTTCCCACTGTCTGCTAGGCGAATGAGAGAAGGTAGACCTGATAACAATAAAGGCTCCATTTTCGTCGCAAATGCCTGCCACATTTCTTTCATTGGGTGGGTGTACTACGTGCCGTATTCTCAATTTGGAACTGTTCCCGAACAGTGTCGCGACTCCAAACGCGATAGCGACATGCAATGCCACATGCAAACGTGCGGCAGGCCTGTTCAACAAATGCAGGCGATCCGCTCGCTGGCTCTTTCATTCCCTTTCCAAGTTCTTGTCGTCTTGTCACACGTCCCGTTGCCCGTTGTTTGCTTGTTTGCTGAATCAACGCACGTCGCCCGCCTCTGCCTGGTTGCATCCATGGCAAGCAATCGTCAAGAGAAACTGAAGCGTGCGGCACCGGCTTGTCCGACCACTCCACGGTAAAAGCGAAGTCAACCTTCTGGTTGAACACGTGCTCTGCAGAAGCGCGGTCCTCACTGATTTTGCCATGCATCTCCCCTGTGCGTGCACATCCTGTCTTGCTCCGATCTACTGATACTCCGTAAGAGCCTCTCCCATGATCCACGCGCGCTGAAGCACACAGGCTGAAGTATCCTGCGAGTGGCATCCGTGAGATACTTGTCCTAAACCACCCGCACGCAGAAGTTGATAGCGTACGACCCCTCCCCCGACTTGGTCCGTACCTCCCTCTCCTCTCTGTCCCTGCTTCTGGGATCCTCCTCTTCCTCCTCCGCGAGAGCGCGTCGCGTCCTTAAATCGCAGGAGGACGGCCTGGCGATCGCGCGGCTGGGTTGGGCCGAGGGGCGGGGGGTTGGCAGGGGGGCGAGGCGTGGAGGTGGTTCGTGGGAGAGGGAGGGAAAACGAGAAAGAGAGAGAGAGAGAGAGAGAGAGAGAGAGATGGAGAAAGAGAGAGGAGCACAAAGTGACATAGTGGTGAGGGTGGGAGGAAGACGGGATAGGAGGAGAGAGGGAAATGAGGTGGAGGAGCGGGGGATAGGAGAGGAAGGAGAGGACACGGAGGAGGAGGAGGAGGACGAGGAGGAGAACGATGAGTAGGAGGACGAGGGGGAGGAGGAGGAGGAGGAGGAGGAGGAGGAGGAGGAGGAGGAGGAGGAGGGGAGGAGGAGGAGGGAAGGCAGGGTGATTTTTCTGGCATTGGAGGCGCAACAACGGGCGGCCCTAAAAGGAGGACAGGGGGAGTAGGAAGCGAGGGAGGAGACGGAACAGCAGGAGAAGGCGGAGGCGGCGACAAGCTCAGACCCCGCAACATATCTGGCTCCTGTAGAAAGCGCATGTGGCAATCGAAGAGGGTGCGCCGCTGGATCTCCCCCAGGGGGGGGGGCGGTTGGGATTCCCCCCCCCCTTTTCCCCCCGATCCGTCGAAACGTAAACCCCCCTCCCCCCCTTTCCCGATCCGTCGTCAGGGACCCCCCCCCCTCCACCCCTTTCCCGATCCGTCGTCGGGGACCCCCCCCCGTCCCCCCCTTTCACAAGGGGGGGGGTCCGACCCCCACACACTCTGAGACCTTTTGGGCCACCAAAATTCGAACGAGGGCCAGTCAGTCCCTCCCCTTTCGCACGGCGCCCCCCGGGCCTCGCGGAAGCCCGACCCCCTACCACCCCTGACGGCTAATCCGCACCCTTTACTTTAAAATAACCCCCAATTCCTAACCTCGAACCCTAACCCTAGTCCCCCACACCAGTACCCACTACTCATTACGCTTACTCCACTACCCACTACTCCGTAGTTTCCAATTTTGGCTCAGCTTTTCAAAAAAAAAAAAAAAACAACAATTCAATCAAAAAAAAAAAACAAATCAAACAAACAAGCTTTTCAGCTAGCCAAAACATAAGCCTACGCTTTCCTTTGTCGTACCTCCTCAGGTCTCACGACAGGCGCAGCAATATCATCTTGTCTCACTCTCGTGCGTCGTGGGTGGACGATGGCATGCCCAGCGCAAAGCGATGGTTGGGCTCAACAGCAGTGCGAGGCGCATTGGTGGAATGGAGAACAATGGTGGCTGTGCTCTGCTTGCTCCAACTACAACAAGTACAAAGCAAAGCAGTGCAACCGGTGTGGCATCCGCAAGACATACGCGATGATCACGCGTATTGCAGCCCCCCCTGCACCGCCTACCCCGGGGAACGGTCAGAATACAACGGGTGCATCGTCCGAGCCGACGTCCGAGCCCGACGATCCCAAGGCGGAGATCAAGCACGTGGAGGCTGCTCTGGCAGCGCTTCCAGACTTACCCTATTTGGCGAAGGCCCGCCAGGAGCTTTCCGAGAAGAAAGAGATGCTCAAGAAGCGTATCATTCAATCCAGGGCGGCCATCGATCGGACGACCAAGAGGCAGGCCCTGTGTGCCAGCCAGGTGGCGGCTGCCCAACAGGCCTTGGCTCAGGCCGATGCCGATCTTGCCACGAAGCGCAAGGAGCTGGCCGAACTCGAGGCCGAGGTGGCCGCCAAAAAGGGCGGAGGCGAAGACTGCCTGACGAACCTCACGGGCGCGCTGTCGCGCGTCATGGCCGACCTCAAGAGCTCCCGACCGTGCCGCAGGATATCGTCTCGCGCGCAGCGGCGCAGATGCGCACTCTAATGCAAGACCTACTTGCAGTATCTGCGGCGGCCAACGGCGGGGTCTCTCCCGCTGCAGTTGCAGTGCAGGCAGCTGCTGCACATGCCGCGGCTGCGAACTTACCTGCTGGTGCGGACAACGACGCCGAGCTGGAGGAGGTCGCTGTGCCGGCAGGTTTTCACGTCACTCCGGCGGCCCCCATCGTGAGTTAGCCACCGGCGACGCGTGCATGCTCCGAGTGGTCACGGCTAACGTGGCGACGCTCCTACCGCACCAGGAGAAAACCACCTATGGGAAAATTGGTGGCGATACCATGCTGTTGTCCAAAATTCAGCTCCTAGAGCTTCAGTTCCACATTCATTTTTTCAGCATCCTTGGGATTCAAGAAGGACGCTCTCCCTCCTTGGGGCGTAAGGAGGGTATTCAATATATAATGCTATGTGCCGCGGGCGATCGTGGTCTATGGGGAGTTCAAATTTGGATTGCACGCGCGCTTCACCCTGACATCCGCGCGTGGGACGTGGTGAGTGCTCGCCTGATGTGGGCCGCAGTGGTATTCAAAAACGGTGCTGCTGCAATCCTCGTCTCTGCGCACGCGCCCACAGAGTGCAGCAGCGAGGCTCAACGCCTGACCTTCTTCGACCAGGTCAACAAGCTGCTGTCGGAATTACGTGCTAAGTTCCCGACCTTTCACACCATCGTGATGATTGATGGCAGCGCCCGCATCGGGAGTGTGCCTTCAAAGGACATCGGCGGTTGCGACGCCCACAGCGAGAACGCCAACGGGTCCGAGTTGCGACACCTTTTGGACACGTTCGAGCTGTACGCAGTCAATTCGTTCTTTGATGCTGGCCGTACCTGGCGTCATGGAAACACTGGGAAGAAATACCGGATCGACTATATCCTCACTTCCGAGCAATCTTGGCGTGGTGTGTCCAGCTGTACAGTCCGAGAAGACGTTGATTTGACTTTCTCAAACTGGGTTGACCATCGTGCTGTTGAGGCTACTCTGTTTTTGCTTGCCTCCTCGGGCGAAGCCAAAGAAACCATACCGAAACGCCCTCCGAGCATTTGCAAGTGGCGCATGAACGACCCCTACCGTATTCAACACTTCCAAAATATGTTGTGGCAATTTCAAGTCCCACCTGAAGCTTCGATCTCTGACCATTGCAGTGCACTGAAGAAACATTTTTCGGATTGCGCTGTAGTTGCATTCGGAACTACTCGAGGGCACCCCGCGCCAACCATGGATAGGTGAACAAACGTGGAGCCTGGTTCGATATATTGCACCGCTGCGACGTCAACTATCAGCGGCCGCGTGCAACAGGAATCCCTTCCTCATTGGCGTGACTTTCCAAGCATGGGCAGTCGCATCCAACGTGCCGGACGACCGCCCGACGGAGCCCGACGACAGCTCGTTTGCAGACGGAGCCCGACAGAGCCCGACGAGCCCGATGGAGCCCGACGGAGCCCGACGGCGCCCGACGGCGCCCGACGGAACCCGACGTGCCGGACGACCGCCCGACGGAGTCCGACGGAGCCCGACGGTTCCCGACGACAGCCCAACGGCGCCTGACGAGCCCTCCGACGCCGTTACGACAGTTTTACACCGACTCGACGCCGACGCCGGCGCCGTTACGACAACTTTGCCTTTACGCCATTGTGACGCCGCTGCCGACGCCGACGCCGCTACGACAGCGACGCCGACTGTGCGACACTACGACAGCGACGCCGACGACGTTACGACAGCGACGCCGACGACGTTACGACAGCGACGCCGACGACGTTACGACAGCGACGCTGTTGGCGACCTCCAGCTGTTACGTGAGCAGTTCTTCCGACTTGAACGTGCTTGCTCCCTCATCGCCAGCGCCCTTCTGCGACTGCGCGCCGTGACCAGCATCCTCATCAAGGGTGACCGGGAAGGCTACATGTGGCGCTTGGCCCAGCAGGCCAACAGTGCAGCTCGTTGCGGGGACGGCCGCATGACTTTTGCTGTTGTTCGCCGCTTCCAGGGAGTCAAAAAGATGGCCTCCAGCAGCGTGCGATTGAAGAACGGCGAGTTGGCTACGTCACGTCAGGAGTGCGACTTGCGCTGGCAGGAGCATTTCAAAAATGTCACTGGAGGTGCGCTCTGCGAGGACCCCTTCTGCGCAACGCTGCGTGGATGGCCCGATCCTCGGCTTTGCTACCACGCCGTGCTCTACGTTGGCTGCCAATCTCGCGCTCCCTGCGAACAAGGGCGTGGGATATGATGGCATCCCGGCTGAAGTACTCAAAGCTGGCGAGGGCCCTTTGGCAATCCTCCAAGATGCACTTCAGAATCGCATTGGCGAGCAGGGTCAATGGCCATGGCAGTGGCAAGGTGGGCTATGCGTGCCTATTCATAAAAACAAGGGCCCTAAAGATGATTGTGACGAGTATCGTGGATTATTGTTGGCTGACCACCTGTCGAAGTCTTACGTCGGCCAGATCAAGGATCGAGTAGATCCAGCTTACGAGCGCGGCATTTCTCTTCATCAGTATGGCGCTGTCCCCAGGCGAGGCGCCGACATGGCCCACCATGTGATCAGATCGCTGGTATCAAGAGCGGAGCTGCTTGGACGGTCCATCTTCATATTGTTCATTGACCTTTCCAAGGCCTTCGATAAGATCTGCCGTGAAATTGTCGTTGGATGGCCATGCAGCGTGGGCCGTGAACGAGCCGACCGCATCCAGTACTTGTTGTCCATGGGCGTGTCCGAGCACGCCGCAGACCACATATATACCTACCTGGAAAAGCATGGCCCTATTTTACAACAGTGGGGGGTTGATGATGCGACGATTGCGATGTTAGCCAACTTGCACGATGGGTGCTGGTTCTCCGTTGGTGACCTGCAGTCGGTGGTGCAATGCGGCCTTGGTGGGCGCCAGGGGTGCAAAGTTGGTGCTGCTATGTTCAATTCTGCCTACGACATTCCGCTTATGCTCGTGCGGCAGTGGATGGAAGAGACTGGTGATGCTGTGCGCTTTCATGCTTCGCGGGATGCTTTCTTTGCGGAGTCTCCGCAGCGTGGCGGTGCTGACGCACCGCGCCGCATTCGTGGCAAGCAACGTCCTTCTCCAGATCCCCCCATGCAGACGTCGACTGATGCAGCCTTCATTGACGACGAATGCATGGTTACCATGGCCCGTTCACCGGCACGCTTGCGAGAAGGCATGGACACAATGGTGCGTGCCTTTGCGACGGTGTTCTCCAACTTTGGACTGCGCATCAACCGGAAGCCGGGGAAGACAGAAGGGATGGTGCGCTTTCGAGGGCGCGGTGCACGAGATTTTCTGGCTGAGTTAACTACTGCCGACGGATGCTTTCTCCCCGTCCCAGCTGTCAACGACGTGCCTGCCCACAAGCTTTGTCTTGTACCTCAATATAAGCATCTGGGTGGGATTATTCAGATTGATGGCGGAATCGGGGCTGACGCGCACCGCAAAACGAAGCAGGCCCTGAAGACCTACAGCCCGTTGGCATGCCGAGTTTTTGGGAGCCCCAGCGTTTGTGATTGGCTGAAGTTGTACTTGCTACAATCCCTTATCTTAAGCCGCCTATGTAATGGTGCCCATGTGATCGTGCCCACGACCGGATGCATCCCAACCCTGCAAACCATGTACATGAGAGTTTTGCGTAATATATTTGGCGAATGCCGGTGCCGGCGGACCCGGCGCACAGACTTGGAAGTGCGACGAAACATGCAACAACCCTCCATCGATTGTCTGTGGATGAGAGCCCGCCTCAGATATGTGAAGCGTTTGATGTGCAACAGCCCGCCAGCGCTTCTTGCGAGTCTCGCCTCCAGGGTTGATGGCAAACCACTCCCTTGGGTCAAACTCATAGTGTCTGACCTGCGGTGGCCGCGTGAGAAATCTTGCGTGCCGCTCTTTTGGGCCCTCCCAGATCCGACTGCTGGGCCAGCCGCGTGGCGTGGCCAGATGGCCGACCCCAAATGGGGCGAGCGCATCTCTCGGGTGTTTTTTGTAGAGTCTGTTGCAGACCCCCCCGAAAAGTGCGGCCCTGCACCGTTTAGGCCGCATGCATGTGATGTCTGCGGTGCGTCCTTCCCGACGCACCGAAAACTCTCCTCCCATCAGACAGCGGCTCACAAGAAGCGCAAAGCATACAACGAGTACATAGGCGATGCAGCCACCTGCCCCGTGTGCAAACACTCGTGCAGCAGCCGTCAGCACCTTTGAAACACTTGTATCAGAAGCACTGCGGTGTTACGATCTTGAACGGGGATTGCCCCAAGGCCCCTCTCCAAGAGCGTGAGCGTGCCGAGCAGAAAGATCGTGAGCTCTTGAAGCAGGCCCGCCACCAAGGCAGAACTTATCTTTTGGCTGGCGACCGGCTTCGGAGCTAAGCAGATAGTGCGCTATTTACGCCTTTTCTTTCCTGTCCAACTTGCGGCTTTCATTTCCTCGGGGCAAAAAAAACTACCCACTGCGCACTATTCGCTAGTCACTACTCACTACTCACTATTCATGACTCACTACTCACTACCCACTATTCACTACCCACTACCCAACACTCCCTACTCCCTACTCCCTACTCACTACTCCCTATCCACTACTCAATACTCACTACTTTCTAAACGCAATCACTACCCTCTTCGCACCAATCACAACTCACTACTCACTACCCCCTATCCAGTACTCACTACCCACTACTCACACTTCACTACTCACTACTCACTGCCCACAACTCACTACTCACTATCCACTACTCGCTACTCCCTACTCACTACACAGTACTCACTGCTCACTACTCACTACTTGCTAGTCCCTACACTCTAATCGCTACCCAATACGCACCACGCACTACCCTGTACTCACTACGCACTACGCTGCCACTACTCACTACTCACTACTCCCTACACACTGCTCCCAACTCACTACTCACTATTCACTACCCAGTACCCCATACTCACTACTCACTAAACACGACCCACTGCCCACTACTCACTACTCACTAAGCACTACTCACTACCCACTAACCACTATCCACTACTCACTTCTGAGTACTCACGGTTCACTACTCACTACTCACTGCCCACAACTCACTACTATCTATCCTCTGCTCGCTACTCGCTACTCGCTACTCCCTACACAATACTCACTGCTCACTACTCACTACTCGCTATTCCCAACTCGCTACCAACTAGTGACTAGTCACAAGTCACAAGTATCTGCGCTACTCACTAGTCACTATACAGTACCCACTACTCACTACTCACGACTCACTACCCATTTCGCACTACTCACTACGCACTACCAACTACTCCCTACTCCCTACTCACTACTCACTAGTCACAAGTCGCTACTCTCTACTCACTAATCAGTAACCGCTACTCACAACTCACGACTCACTACTCACTACTCACTGCTCACTACTCGCTACTCCCAACGCACTACCCACTGCCCAATACTCAATACCCAACCTCAATTCGCACTACTCACTGCTCAGTAGTCCCTACTCCTACTCCCGACTCCCTACTCACTACTCGCTACTCCCTACTCGCTACTTGCTACTGACTACTCCCTCCTCACTACTCACTACTCCCAGTGCTCTATTCGCGACTCACTATTCACTACTCGGTACTCCCAACTCGATGGCGGGGAGGGGGGGGGGGGTCGGACCCCTCCCGCACCCCTTTTCAACTACAGGGTGATCCAGTGGCGCGATTTCGCAACCGTTGTTCCACAAGAAAACAGGGCCACTTCTGACTGCATATCCACGGCGCCGGCCTGCGCATGAACCGCCTCGCCAGATGTCCACTCCAATGGCTCTCCAGAAGACTCCTTCCAACCAGCACGGTGGACACCTTTCTCCGCACAGCATGACTATCCTCCATAAGGTTTTAGCGGTCAAGTGGACTACGCTGTGCGCTCGCTGAGCCAACTTTGCTGTCTTTGCCCCAAATAGCAGGACTGTGCTCCATCCAACCAGCAGCAACGATCCCCAAACCTGGAAGATGGTGAACTCCTCCATCCAATCGGAGAAATCAGCTGCACTTCATCGCCCAGTGAGTCCAGCCACAACCGTGTCGGCATCGAGGAGAAGCAGGAGCTGCCGCGCATCGGTGGGCGTCAAGATGACTGCCCTCTCTCGCCGCCGCCACCGCTAGCACCACGTGTGCCCGATAACACTGCAACTATTCCCTTGGTCTTCTGTGGTCAGCGCAAATCTGTGGCAGTAATACCTACAGGCGAAGGCTCCAAATGAACACTGAAGTAAGCAATTGAGACCAAACTACGCCCGTGCATAGATGTAATGCGCTCTGTTCAAAAAAAAAACTACAGCTCAGCGCGCGGGAAGGTACCCAGAATACATGAAATAGCGCGCAGGCCAACCTTGAACGAAACGAGCGCATGCACAGAGCTGTGGCGTGGGAGAACGGACGGAGCGTTCTGTGGAGAGCCCCGACTGCCATTGTAAACTACAGCGCGGAGAAGCGAAAGGAGTATCTTAGCGTCCCTTCGACAAGCGCCCCGCGAACCACCATGGAACACTTGGTAGCATGACTGCCAGCAATTGAAGATCCACCCGGCACACGCCAGGGAAATTGATTTGCGGCGGAAAACACTCGGAATGGCGCGCACTTGTGAAATGAGGAAGGACATGAGGCGGAGGAAGAGGAGGAGGAGGAGGAGGAGAAGGAGGAGGAGGAGGAGGAGGAGGAGGAGTAGGAGGAGGAGAAGGAGGAGAAGGAGAAGGGGGAGGAGGAGGAATACAGGAGGAGAAGGAGGACAAGGCTCATAAGGCTAATACTGAAGATGGGGAGGTCAAACAAATAAGCACAAGCAAGCAAGCACCAGCAAACAAGCCAGCAAGTCAGCAAGCAAACACACCCAGCAAACCAACGTGCGAGCGAACACAAACAGCCTCGCGCAAACAAGCAACACACGGGAGCCATGCTACTATTGTGGAGCCAGGTGCGCCATAGACAAGGATTCAGTGGCTGTCTGTTCGGACTTTGTTGTTCGTACGTTCGTGTATGCCTGGCCGCTGTTCGGTTTCCTTCCTGGCTTGAGATGGGTACCGGTTCTGGAGCTTGTCGCCCTCATCATCTTCCATTGGTCACGAGCGAATGCTATTCTGATGCTGGCCTGTGGGCCTGCGAGAAACTAACATGAAATTGTTCTGCTTGTGTAACGTTGAAGAACATGCATCTTGCTCATGGTTGATCGGCTGGGCTGCGCGAGGTATTTATGAAACCACTTGCGTTTGCTGCGAGTCGCGTAACACATCGCGTGCCAAGACTAATCGGGCGACCCCGTGGGAGCTGTGACGGCCTCGCTGTCTCCGAGTGGCATGCGCTGCAAGTGCCCTGTCTGCACGTCTGCCTGGACGCTGCAGCGCCAGACATCCGCCGGGCATGCTCTGGCATCCGAGTGCTTGCCTCACGGTGTCGGCATGCAGAGCGGGCGCTGTCGTCTGGGTTCCGCAAATGTTTTGGTTCGCCGCCGGCGCCACAGGTCGTCGCCCCTTCTGCAATGTGGCGTCGGGGATGTTTTCTCGTGACAGCTGATGTGTTGACCCAGGCGCTAGCGCATGACCTCCCTCTCGTGATAGTAATCTTCACCGTGCCTGGTGGCCCTTCACCTGCCTCGCGTTCCATGAGCTGTCTGTTGTCACCGAGCCAGCGGCTTAGCCGAGGGGCACCACCCTCGAACACATAGAATTGGAGCCGCGGGATGTTGATGCCCGTGCCCATGTTCCTGCCTCCCTCCCACAATGGATTCTGCAGTCCTCCTACCCCCCTCGCCCCCTCCTCCGAGAGAATTTGGGACTCTCCATCGGCAGCTTGTGCGAGTCCAGGTGGTGCGGAGCGAGGCTATCCCCTGTACGGGCAAAGGCTTCGGCACAAAGGCCCCGTTACGTGTCGACCCTTCCGAGCAGCCGGTTCGAGGGGATACAGCCAGCGAGCTGACGGGCTCGATCCCGATGCCGATGGCGATGTGGCCAGGGCTCTTCCCACAGAACTGTTGAAACTCCCCGCCATGGCACATTCATAATGTCGTCGTCGTCGTCGTCGCCGTCGCCGTCGTCGTTCTCTGAAGGTCCCCGCGGGGGCCTCCAGAGGTCCCCATCATTCTCCGAGGGCTTCCAAACCCCCCCAAAAACTGTGGCGCCGTGCTTTCTCCGCCACGTGGGCCCCAAGAGATCTGGGGGGCAAGCTCTTCGTCCCGGCTTGCCTTCTGACGGCTCCAGGGCCCAAAACCGTCCGTCGTAAACCTTTCACGTCGAAGAGGGGGCAAACCCCAACGCCCATGCCAGCCCAAAGACATCCCAGAACCGCGGTATCTCCCAGCAGGCCGCCTCCAGCCTCGGCCGCTCCAGCGCGGTACGGTGCACAGTTTTCGGACCCTGGGGGCCGACAGAAACTGTGCACTGTACCATTCCTCGAGGATCGACGATGCATCGGGAGACGCCAGAGCGGTACGGTGCACACAGGTCGTCCGCGGAAGGTGGAGGAGGGCGAGGAGGAGGCGAGGAGGAGGGGGGTAAGAAAGAGGGGGGGAGGAGGGAGGAGGGAGGAGGGAGGAGGGAAGTGGGAGGGAGGAGGGATGAGGGAGGAGGGAAGTGGGAGGAGGGAGGAGGGAGGAGGGATAGAGAGAGAGAGAGAGAGAAGGCGACAGAAAGAGAGACAAAGAGAGACAGAGAGAGAGAGAGAGAGAGAGAGAGCGAGGCGCCGTGCCGTCCGAGGGCGGGGGGGAGGGCGAGGCCGCGCGGCCGCGCGCCTCGGGCGCCGTGCCGGGTCCACCGCCCTCCGGGGCCACGTCCGGCAGGGCGTCCTCGGGGCGCGGGGTGGCTTCTGCTGCGGGCTCGCGGCGTTCGGATTCTTTGTCAAGTGACGCCTCCTCTGATGTTTTGTTTGCTTGCTGTTTTTTTGTTTGCTTGTTGACTTGTTTGTTTGCCGATGATTTGTTTGTTTTTGTTTGCTTGCTGATTTGGCTGCTTGCTGATTTGGTTCGTGCTTGTTTGTCTGTTGTCTTGTTTGCTTGCTAGCTCTTGTCTGTCTGCTTGAGTTATGATGGCTGTGCTGTTGTTTGTTTGTGGTTTCTCTTCTTTCTCGCTCTCCTTTCCCTTTCAAGATCTTTTGAATGTTTTACGCGATGTGTATGTATATGAATACATCTGTTTCCCTAGCCGTGCTTGCATTTGGGGGTTCTTGTTTGTTCTACTCATGGATTGGATGGGTCACCTCGATTTTAGCTTGGTGGCCGCCCAACGTAGCTTGCATCACATTCTTGCGTCATATAGCTTACATCGCAGAGCGTGCAACACGTAGATCGCACCACAAACCTTGCACCATATAGCTTGTACCACATAGCTTGCACCACATAACCTTGACCACACAACTTGCACCTCGTAACTTGCACCACATCCGCAACCGTGCCCCCCCCCGCACGTTGAGGCGTGGAATAATGCCAAGGTCTATGTGGTACGCCTTCTTAATTTTAAAAACTGATCCTCCTCGTCCCTACCCGCAGGCTCTTGCGTGCATCGCCTTTTTTTTTGAAGCGGCTTCCCTCGTGCCCGCTACAGGATGGTGCACTTCCAGCATGACAGGCAATGTCTAAACCCACATTGCACGCGTGCCTGCTCGAGGATTGTGTACTTCCTGCATGGCAGCTGACGCCTGAACCTCCCTTCCACGTTGCCCGCTCGAGGATAGTACACTTCACGCGTGGCAGCTAACGCCTGAACCGCCCTTCCACTCATGCGCGCCCGGGGATGGTGCAGGTGCACTTCCCGCATGGCACCTGAGATCCGAGCCCTCATCCAATGCGCGCCCGCTCGAGGATCGTACATTTCCCGAATTGCCAAGTGATGCTCCCAAGCGCTCCAGGGCCTCCCACGCCCCGATCCCTCGTTGACAACGATGGATCTGCGCCCCGAGCTTCCAAGACGGCCCGCGCAGGCAACCAGGGGCACCAAGATGGCCCAAGATGCCTCGAAGACGGCTCCAAGATGGCCCCGAGGCGGCCGAATCCCACCAGCCCTTCAGGGCGTGAGTGGTTTAGGGCGTTTTCTCTTCTAACCCCCTTTTCCCCCTTCGGGGAGGGGTTTACCACTGCTCCTTATTAATATGCACCCCCTCCACCACCCGACTTCGGGCCAACCCGAGACATGCCACCCCCCGCACCATTCCGGTCAACGCAACAGCAATGCATGCACTTTACCTCCAAATGTGGAGCATGCGCGGGCGCCCCGCGATCACTCTGCATGGTGATATGGGCGGCAAGGGTGCCGTCATGTTGCTCGCTGCGCGCAAGCCTAACATCCCTGTCAAATTAGCCTGGCGAAGGACCCAACCATATGCAGCTGCGAGTACCGCGCGGATATGAGACGAAGGAGGGGGCACGCAAACTAGGCCCCTCTTCTCATCGGCACCGCGCCACTGCATGGGCGAGGCACAGGGCAGCGCGGGCAGGAGGTGGCGGGCGGAGGAGGAGAGCTCACTGGGGCGAGCCAACACATCAGTATCATCATCGCATCATGAGACCTGTTACTGGGCACGCAGGAAGAGGTGACGGAGACACCGTGTAGATGTCGAAGGCAGGTCAGCAGCGGCAGAAACGAGACGGGGAAGCGCGCGGTCAAGAAGCGATGGGAAGCAGGAGGAGCGAGAGACGAGGGGGGACGTTTTTGCCTCCAGACCGACAGCGAGCCACGCAGAATGCAGCGCGCAGGCGGCGCCGCGCGAAAGTGCCTGGGAAGTCCTCGCCGACGCGGTCTGGTCATCCCGAGGGAATCCCATCGACGTTCGGGGGTTGTCCACTGCGAATCTGAGTCAACGGATAGCACCCCCGTACTGCGTGGCGAGGCGTGCGAAAATGGCGCGATCTGGGTGAAATCCCCCGACAGGCGCCGGTCATCCTCTGGCGAGAAATCCCGACGACGAGCTGGGGTCATCCAAGCGTCAGCGACAACCGGCGCGCGCCGCTGGCTCGTGCGGGGCCGCTCCCCAGGTCAGGCCTCGCGGATGAACTCGCTCAAGCCCAGCTCTCTGGCGAGGGCCGTCGCCTCCCTCTTGCGCCGCTTCGTGCGCGCTGCAAACTGCTCTAGCTGCTTCCGCAAGCCCTCCGGCGGCCCTGCCAGGAAGAACTCGATGAGCGGCGCCCGCATGATCTGGCGCGCGAGAGCAGCGCGTAGAGCTCCAGCCACCAGTCGTCGTCCTCCTTCTTGCCGTTCCCGACCTCGTGGCGGCCGCAGTCCAGGATCACGCCTGGGCCGCAGCCATATGGGCCTTCGGTGGAGCTCCCCATGGGGCCACGAAACGTGTAAGGGGTGTGCCAAATATGGGGTGGCGGCGGCATGCGGACGCAGCCATTTGGGCCTTAGATGGAGCTCCCTATGGGGCCACGAAGCGTGTGAGAGGTGTGCCAAAATTGGGCGGCGGCGGCATGCGGACGCAGCCATTTGGGCCTTCGGTGGAGCTCCCCAATGGGGCCACGAAGCGTGTGAGGGGTGTGCCAAAATTGGGCGGGCGGCGGCATGCGGACGCAGCCATTTGGGCCTTAGATGGAGCTCCCTATGGGGCCACGAAGCGTGTGAGGGGTGTGCCAAAATTGGGTGGCGGCGGCATGCGGACGCAGATATTTGGGCCTTCGGTGGAGCTCCCTATGGGGCCACGAAACGTGTGAGGGGTGTGCCAAAATTGGGTGGCGGCGGCATGCGGACGCAGCCATTTGGGCCTTCGGTGGGGCTCCCTATGGGGCCACGAAACGTGTGAGGGGTGTGCCAAATATGGGGTGGCGGCGGCATGCGGACGCAGCCACTTGGGCCTTAGATGGAGCTCCCTATGGGGCCACGAAACGTGTGAGGGGTGTGCCAAAATTGGGCGGCGGCGGCATGCGGACGCAGCCATTTGGGCCTTCGGTGGAGCTCCCCATGGGGCCACGAAGCGTGTGTGGGTGTGCCAAAAATGGGGTGGCGGCGGCATGCGGACGCAGCCATTTGGGCCTTCGATGGAGCTCCCTATGGGGCCACGAAACGTGTGAGGGGTGTGCCAAAATTGGGTGGCGGCGGCATGCGGACGCAGCCATTTGGGCCTTCGGTGGAGCTCCCTATGGGGCCACGAAACGTGTGAGGGGTGTGCCAAAATTGGGTGGCGGCGGCATGCGGACGCAGCCATTTGGGCCTTAGATGGAGCTCCCTATGGGGCCACGAAACGTGTGAGGGGTGTGCCAAAATTGGGTGGCGGCGGCATGCGGACGCAGTAATTTGGGCCTTCGGTGAAGCTCCCTATGGGGCTACGAAGCGTGTGAGGGGTGTGCCAAAATTGGGTGGCGGCGGCATGCGGACGCAGCAATTTGGGCCTTCGGTGGAGCTCCCTATGGGGCCACGAAACGTGTGAGGTGTGTGCCAAAATTGGGTGGCGGCGGCATGCGGACGCAGCAATTTGGGCCTTCGGTGGAGCTCCCTATGGGGCCACGAAACGTGTGAGGGGTGTGCCGATGATGATGCTGCTGATGATGATGATGATGATGATGATGATGATGATGATGATGATGATGATGATGATGATGATGATGATGGTGATGATGATGACCGACAACCACGATGCGGATGATGATGATGATGATGATGATGATGGCGATACTCATGATGATGAGCATGATGAGGATGGTGATGATGATGGGAGGAAAGGGGGAGAGGGCAGCGGGAGGAGGAACGCGGGGCACCGTCTCTTCAAAACGAGGACCCAACACCACAGGATGGTTGGGAAAAAACAAATGATTCAAACTGCACTTTGCCTCTGCATCTGGAGCATGCGCAGGCGCCCCGCGACCACTTTCCATTATTTTTTGGCAAGGACGGCGGGGGTGCCGTCATATTGCTCGCTGCGCGCATGCTAGCCAGCCCTGTCAAAACAACAATACATAATGCACCTTTCCTCCAAATCTGGAGCATGCGCGGGCGCCCCGCGACCACTTTGCATTGATTTGTGACAACGGCGGCGGGGGTGCCGTCATGTTCCTCGCTGCGCGCAAGCCAAACAGCCATGTCAAACAAATCATGCAGTATGCACTTTGTTTCCACCCCTGGAGCATGCGCGGGCGCCCCGCGACCACTTTGCGTTGGTTTTTGACAGGGACGGCGGGGGTGCAGGCATATTGCTTGAACGTGGAACACGTGCCGCACCTGGTGCGCATGGCTCGCCTGGGCCTCCAGGGTGCCTGGTGCACCTGGAACCCGTGGCGCACATGGCATGTGTGGCGCTCATGAGCATTATGCTGAGACTCCCTCGGGTGTTACTCATGTGTTGGGATGGCGGGTGGGAGTGGGCGAGACGGCTTGCGGGCGAAAAGGGGGCCTCGACCCTTCCCCCTTCTTCCTCCCCCTGGACCCGGGCGGGGGGTTCCACGACCCACTGGAGCGTCCAAAACGGCCTCGGCGAGAAGGCTACCAAACTTTTTTGGCCACATTTTGGCCTCTTGGAGGGGGGACCCTAATCGAATGCCCCCCTTCTCTGATCGAACTCCTCCAATATGGCCCCGAGATGCCCCCCTAGGCTCCTAAGAGTGCCCCAAGAGGGCCCCAAGAGGCGCCCAGGAGGCCCCACGCTCTAGAGGTTCCCCGGAGACACCCAAAACGCACCAAGATGTCTCCCCCCAGGCCGCCAAGAGCACCTCAAGACGCCCCAAGAGGATCCCAAGAAACTCTCGAAAGACATCCGAAGAGACTCCGAGAAACATCCAAGAGGCCTCTGGCCTTTCTGCTCGCCCTCCTCCTCCTCCTCCTTTTCCTCATCCGCCTGATCCTCCTCCTTCCTCCTCCCTCCTCCCCCTCCCCCGCTCCGTACTCCTCCTCCTCCTCCTCCTCCTCCTCCTCCTCCTCCTCCTCGTGCTGCTCCTCCGATTCCTCCTCCATCCTCCCCCTCGTGGGGTACGACGTCTTACCCAGCTCTTTATACCACTGCATGCTCCTCCACATCCTTGATCAGGGCAACTCGTCTGGGCATCGTTTCTGGATGGGCTGTCGGGGTTACTTTTTTGTACGCGGGCGCGCGAAACGAGTCGAACGCCGGGCATGCAGGGGCAGGCTGTGCCACCAGCAGAAGGAAAAACACAGGCTGGCGGGTTTACTTTTTGTTTTGGTCGCGGCCGCGAGACGACGGTCAGGCGGCGAAAGCAAAGTCCGGGACGCGAACTAGGCCAATTAGCTAGGACAGGCGCAGGCTGGCCGGCCCACTCAGACGGCAGCAGCGGGCTGATGGGTGAAGCTGAACTGCTCGGCGCAGCTGGCGGGTTTACTTTTTTGATTTGCGGCTCCAAGAAAGATTCCAGAGAGCGGGTCGTATCGAGCATGGGGCAGCACGCAAGATAATTGCCAGCGGGCCAAAGCCAACGCCGGAGTGCACCTGTGCCAGAGGGCGTAGCAAGCTTGGGGGGCCAAGCGAGATAATTACCAGCGGGCCAAAAGCCAACGCTGGGATGCAGCTGGCGGGTTTACTTTTTTGATTCGCGGCCCGCAAGGAGAAGTCCAGAGGGCGGGGTGACCGAGGCTGGGGCACAGCGACAGATAATTGGCGCAACATCGCGCAGAGGGCACCTGCAGATAATTAACGACGCTGGACATGTGCCAGCAAAAGAGGCAACCGCGAAGGCACCTTTGGCGGGTTTACGCGAAGCGTTTGAAATATTTTTCCAAGACGGCCCAAAGTGCCTCCAAGCGGGCCCGACATGGGGCGCCCACCCGTTTCAGGTTCCAGAATCCAGAATCACCCAGGAGCCGTTCCGGAACCTGGAACGGGTGACTTTGCATCTGGGCCGCTCTCAGGAGCCTTGTGGGCCGCCGTTCTGGCCCTCCCCCTTTTGGGGTCCAGCTGGGAGGCCCAACCGAAAAAAGAAAAAGCTCCCCGATAAGACATCTGCTTTTGAAAAGTACCACTTTAGGGGGCTCAGGTACATCTCCCCACTTGAGCCTTCTGTAAAGAGCCCAATGAGGCCTTCTGTGAGGAGCCCAATTCGCCGGCCCAACGGGCCAGAGGCGTGCTAAGATCTCCGGTAACTGGTTAACAATTCTCTAGTTCGCGCGCGCGGGGCGGCCCCTGGGGGTCCCCGGACGAAAAGTACCCCGGGCGACTCCCGGCTGATCCCCGGGCGACTCCACCAGAGCGCTCCATGAGCGCACCAACAGGGCTCCGAGACGTCCCCGAGAGCCCCAAGAAAGGCCAAGAGGCCCCCAAGAGGCCCCCAAGATGGTACACGAGGGGTCCGACATGCCACAAGATCGCTCCAAGACGCCCAAGATAGCCCCCAGACGCCCCAAGAGGCCTCCAAGAGCACTCCCAAGAGGGCCCCAGGAGGCAAATTCATTGCTTCTCCTTAGGTTTTTGGGAGATTTTGTAGCTTCCACCTTTTCGGCTTCTCGACGCCCCAAGACGGCCCAAGAGGCCCCCAAGATCGCCCCAAGAGGGCCCAAGAGGCCCCCAAGAGGGCCCCCAGATGGCCCAAGAGGGCTCGAAGACGGCCCAAGAAGCCTCCAAGACGGTCCAAAAGGGCCCCAAGAACGCCCCCAAAGGGGCTCCAGAGAGGGAACACGAAACAACATTTCGAGCCCTCGGCCCTAAGAAGCCCCCACGAGGCCCCAAGAGGCCCCTAAGAGGCCCCGACGAGGCGCAAAAGAACCCCCAAAGCGCCGCATTGACACCAGGCCCTCGGGCAAACGGCAGACATGAGACTGTATGGGCCGGCGGAATGAGCGAAGCGATTAAATAAGGCCTTCTGAGCCCAATAAGGGCTTCTGTAAGGAGGTCAGAAGGCCTTCTGTAAGGAGCCCAATGAGGAATCCAATAAGGCCTTCTGGAAAATCTCCCGAGCTGGTCTCAAATGGATCTTCACCCCGGACTGGTTTCAAAGTGATTCTGGAACTGGGAGCGGCGAGTGTCAGGGCATCAGAATCACCCCAGAACCGTGCCGAGTAATTCTGGAACCTGAAACCGTGGAATTTGCCCGCAATGGCGGCCACAAGAAGACCTCCACCAGGGTCCGAAGAAACCCGCGTCATTGATTTTCTGAGTGGTTTTCGCGTTCTCGCCTTCTCCAAGAAATCCGTGCGGACCGTTTATGTTTATGTTGTGGATGCCATGACAATGGACACTCTAGCAATCCTATCCTTGAATTAGAAAAGTGCTTTAGATGTTAGGAACATGTTCTAAACATTTTTGATGCATGTTCGACATCTGGAAAATATTTGGCAGCATGCTTCCTCTCCATGGAACGTCGTCCACAATGTTTATGCTTATGCCGTTTTTCGCTCCTCTGCTGCCTCTCCGCTCTCGTCGGTCTCCGCCATCCTGCTGGATGAGATGCGGGCTGAGCGGCTCTCCCTGAGAAGGGCGGTGGCTCCGCCGAGGAGGGCGGTGGGGGATCGCTCGGAACCCGTGTCGGGAGTCGGGCGAGCAGAGAGCACAGAACCAGCAGGCTCCGAACTCGAAAGTGTTGACTTGGTTCGGGGGCGCGCAAACATGGATTAGTGATCCATGGCTTTGGCGCGCGGTCGCCAACTCCATGGATCGGGGGAGGCGCCCTCCCCAAAATGCGGCCGGTGCCGCCTCGCTCGGCGGCGGAAATCCGCGATTCCCCATGGAAACGGGACCCGTCGCTAATTCACGCTCCCTTAATACATGTTTGCGGTCGCCTGATTGGTCGATCTTTATGCCAACGGAGCTGGGCATTTGGGCGACTCCCCCAGGTGCTGGTCTCGAACCCACGCTGCACTACGTTGACCTGATGAGCATCCTTGCGGTCGGCCTGGGGCGCCTTGTACCGTGTGCTCTGGATCGGTGTCGGGCGGCTTGTGCCTGCTGGTCTTGACGTGGGTTGGTTCGGTTTTGGGCGCCTCTTCTACACGGCCGTCACGGTCGGCCACTCAGGCGGCCCAGCGCTCTTTTGCTACCATATCCCTGCATCCCATTCCACTATGCCTCTTTGGGATGCCTTGCTGATGCAATCCCGTACTCCCTCATTTCTGGTGCCTCGTCCTTGCGGGGACAGCCTCGTGACGCTTCCGCCAGGTCCCCCTGCGTTTTCCGATAGCTCGCCCGCCGAATGGAGCTTTCCAGGGAAGCCTGCTTCCGGGGGAAAAGCTTCGGGGGTGAGCTCAGATATCCAGGACGTATCGCGCTTGCTCGCCAAATTTTGGAGCAAACGCCAAGCCGTCTTCTCGGTCGGGGTGCTTGCCGGCCATGTATTGCCGCAACCTCGCCCTTCATTGGCACAATCGCCGCATGCTGCGCCGTGCTACGGCCAGCGTGTGCTGCGCTTGCTGCGCCTGGCGAGCAATCGATTGCTCCGCCCATGAGCCGTGCTTGCCGTGTGCATCATAGAGAAGCCCGTCGACATCACGTGTGCCGTACGCGCTGGTCTTGCCGCACGTCACAGCGAGATGTCGCGTGCGCTTTGTTTTCCGTGCCCGACACTCTCACCTCTTCACAGCCAGCCGCAATCCACTTCCCCTGTGTCGGGGAGGCTGTCTGAGAGGCGCCGCTCCCGGAGACAAAAAAACTACATTAAAGCCGCTAACTGCCGGCATCTCCGCCATACCTCCCTCTGCTTTCTGAGAGCTCGCCCACCGAATGGCGCCCCACCAGAAACGAAAGATAGCCCCACAGATATTCCAGAAACTCCCAGATCGAAAGATCTGCGACGGCCTTTATGGTTGACGCCTGGGTCTTCTCAGGCTGATTTCGAGCTTTTGTTTGACGGCAGCCCCCCTCTTTGTTCCACTGCATGCTCTTACGACGTCCAAATCAATGCAACTCGACTGGGGATCTTTCTGGAGGGTTGGTGGGGATACGCGAAGCTCCAACAATATGCACTACAAGTGCAGCAGATATAGTTGAGAAGCGAATAGTTGAGAGCTGCGGAAAGGAAGAAACAAAGCATCGCCTCCCCCACGACGCTTCTAGGTGAGCCAATGCGAGTGAGCGTGGGTGCTGTGCACACTGTGGTTTGTTGAATCTGTTGTTCATAATCCTTCCATTCCTGCTGGTCGTCTAGACCACCTCGCCTTCTGCCGAGTGACGGCTAGCTTACATGCAACAGTGTGATGTGGACAACAGAAGCCTGCGCGCGTGCTCGTGCACGCTACTCGAATGAACATCGTTACCGAAGCCAAAAGCGCGACCCTCCCCGCCACGGCAAACTCGTGCGGAGACGACTTCGGCGATGGGCTCCAACACCGCGTAGATCCTTCAACTTCGAACGATTTGATCCGCGCGATCCCCGGCAATGCGCCGACTCGGGATCGCTGGCGCGGTCAACCTCGAACGTTCGCGCTGGGGTCGCCGCCACGTCGACACGACTCGAACCAACCCTACGGAGTTGAGCCTCGCTATCAAAAAAAACACGATCAGGTCCCCCCCTTCCAAGCTGTAGCGCGGCTGTTGTCTGCTAGTTGACGGAAACTAGCAAGGTTTGGCCAGCGGTTCGAGTGAACGTCTAAGACGATGTGTTCGACGATCGCTTGGATGGGCACGTAGGCCGAAGAAGAACATGTCCTCACCAAGAGCCACTTTCTTCACCTCTTCGCTCAACTTCTCAATCGTCCAGCCCTATGGCCGGCACGCGCAGCACTGCAGCAAGCACTGGGGTGAATGGTGAACAGAATAGCAGTGGGCAACTAAGACTTAAGAATTACAAGACATGCGTGTCTTCCGTTTGCTCTCGTGTGTCGCTCTCTGGGGGCGTCAATGTATAGAGGCTTTCATCAACTCGGGCTTGAACTGACGTAGCGGAGATCAAGTCTGGACGCCAGCGGCCCAGAGATGCAAGATAACAGCATGACATGTAGCCAAAGTCCACAAAAAGGACCTCCCTCCTAGCACTACTCACGTCCACCGACGCTCTATCTTCTAATATCACCGTTCGGAACCCCGTCCTTTGCCGACTGAGTATAACGACTACCACCCATCCTCCGCCGTCTGCCAATTGCAATTTCCACCTCCGATGTCACTGCCAAACCAGACGCATGCTTGTTGTGACCTAGCTACTTTCGTGTATGATCTACCGCTCTTGCGCTCCCACCAGTGTCCACCAACCAGCAGTTCTCACATACCATATCTGCCATGCAAAATCCAACATCTTGTGCCTCTCGCCGAGACCACTTACCAATCAACCACTTGAGACCGTCATTGCGGCGACAACCGTGGCTGTCGTTTTCGCAAGCGTCCCACACTCGCCGTCATGTCGTCATTGTCGTTCAACGCGTCGTTGTCGCCAATGTCAGCGCAATTCGTCACATTTGGCATCAATCATCCCCCTCATCGTCACCATTCCGAGGGAGACTGTCGCCTTCCTTCGAGAGATGATCAGCTCCCCTGACAAGCCTGAAGCCAGGTAATGCTGCCGCTGATTCTCATCTATCCCCGTGGTGGACTAACAGCCCTAAGCGCAACACTTAGAGACAACAGCGCGAAAACCTCCATGCGGCTGAAATCCATGGGTATTCGTAGGGCGGAGGGCCAGGGCAGAGGAAACTGGGCATCTGCTCGGGGACGGTCGCGGACAAGGCTTCCGCATCCACCGCTTCTGGGGCCGATTGCTGGCAGGCGCAGGCAAAACGTCCACCCACCCTCAGAAGCGGGGGTTGTCACCTGCATCTACTCGCCTTCATGGTCGCCAGTTTCGTCGTTGTCATCGTCATCGTCGTCGTAGCCGTCGTCGTCGTCGTCGTCGTCGTCGTCGTCGTCGTCGTCGTCGTCGTCGTCGTCGTCGTCGTCGTCGTCTTCGTCGGCGTCGTCGTCGTCGTCGTAGCCATCGCTGTTTTGGGCGTCGTCGTTGTCGTTGCTATCTTCCCCATCGTGGTCTTGGTTCTGGCCATCGACGTTGTCGTTGCCGTGATGTGTTCAACATTGTTGCCGTCGCTGTGGTTGTCACCGTCGCAATTGTCACCCTGGTTGCCGTCGGGTCTGTCATCGTGGCTGACGTAGCGATTGTTGAGGTCGTCGTCGTCACAAGCTCTGCTCCTTGTCCTCTTCCTGCGTCGTTCTCCTCCAGCTCTTCCGATGGCCAGGCCGTGGCCTCAGGCAGACTTGCTTTGAGTACTCGAGTGCGGAGGTCGAGAGTCCACCTGCCTGTGGAGTGCCATTCCTCCTGGCAAGGGGGCAGAGGAGAAGACAGCAAAAATAAAGACGGGGAGGGGCGAGGTTGAATGATGATGACAAGGGTGAACAGTGCAAATGCGGTGCAGAAGGAGTGGAGGCACGAGCGCAGAGAAAGGAAAGGTGAACAGAAAACGCCGAACAGGATGGGGACACCGTGGATTGGGGCACGGGGGATTAGGAATCGGAGAACGAAGAGAACGTACAGGCGGGGGACTAAACAGAAATGACCACGGGGCCTCGCGTGTCCTCTCGAGGGGATCTCAAGGCCTTCTGGAATGTACAAGTGCCTATCGTAGCCTTCTCGAAGTTTAGGGGCGTCGCGAACCTATTTGAAAGGATCTACAGAGCGAACTTGGCTTGATGGGCATTCTTGTTTGAGAAAGCACTGCCCGCGAATCCGCCCGCCCCCTTAGGGAGGCCACCGGGCTGCGATGCTTAGGTTGCGCCCTGTCCTGAGCTCCTGGGTTCCGGGGCTAGTTTCGAACTCAGCTTCATGCTCCAGAATTCGAAACGTTATGTTCCAAGGGGCTCAAACATGCGCGTGTGTTACCGCGGCCCGGAAACATCCTCTCACCATGCCTGAATCACGTGCTTCGAATTTCGGGGTGCCCTGGGACATGAAGCACATGTGGTGGATCCACGCCCCCGAGGACACAAACCGTTTTGAGTTATCATGCAATCCCGCTCCCGAGGCCACAACCTGTTGTATTAAACTGCAGCCGTTTCGCGCTCCCGAGGCCACAACCCATAGTAGAGGCCATCACCCATAATACATAGCGACGTTTTTGCGTTCCCGCGGCCACACCCTTTTGAACAGTACGTCACTTTCGTGCTCCCGAGGCTGCAATCCATGGTAAATCACGTCGCGTTCACGCTCTAGAGGCCGCAGCCCCTGGCAGATTACGATGCTGTCGCGCTTCCGCAGCCAACCATCCCTAGTGAGTTACGTCGTTCTCGCGCTCCCGAGGCGACAAGCCTACAGTAAGTTATCTCACGCTCGCGCTCTCAACGCCGTAGCCCATAGTGAATGACGTCACGTTCGCGTTCCCGAGGCCAATCGTCAATCAATTACGACGCGTTCACGCCCTCGAAGCCTCAGTCCGTTGTGATTTGCAAGAACGTCGTGCTCCCGAAACCACAATCGCTAATACTTGGCATCGCGCTCGCGCTCCCGAAGATACAGCCGTTCGTATTTTGTAGCAGATCCGCGCTCCCGAAACCACAATCCCTTCCTCCTCCTCCTCTTCCTCCTCGTCCTCCTCCTCGTCCTCCTTCTCATCTTCCTCCTCGTAAATCGAATCGCGCTCGCGCTCCCGAGGCCACAGCCCGTGGGAAAAATCAGCACAGCTTGGCGCCTCCGAAGTAGCGAGCAGCCCACCCCACGGAGAGGCTGCCTCAAAACGCCGCCCGCCGTCGTCCCCCCCCCCAGGGACAATGTACATCTTTTGTGTCAAAACATGTTTTCGGGGGGCCTTTTTCGACCCACTCCACTCGTCGTTTCCTGAAAACTCGGCCCTGGACTCGAGACCACGACCCCCCCCCCTCCAGAGACACGATACAACTTCTGTGTCAAAACGTGTGTTCGGAAAGCTCGGCCCTGGACCCGAGACCAGGACTCATCGAACATAGCGGGGGATGCGCGCTCCCGAAGTCGCGGCACCTCGTATATCACAACAGAAGCACGATCGTGACGACGCACCATGTTCCGTTGAGTGTGACAAAGGCGCGCGATCAGACAGCCAACAACCAGCCGAAACCAATTGCCAATCCTCTACTGACGCAGCCGAGTTGCCAGCCAACCAGCTGACAAGCCCAAACCAATCGAACAAGGGTAGACATGCCGGCAATCAGAGTGGTGGCCAGCGGCAGAGGGCGAAACCCTTCAGACAAGAAGGCGTATAATGTTGCTACGGTTAGGTCGGGCATGTCCCCCCACAGGCGGATTTTTGACGAACAATAGAAGTGGTCAAATAATACTTCAACATTTATCAAGCATACTAAAACAAATCGCCCCCATGCCTATCTTATACAAACAACTATTTTGAATCTTCCTCCTGCAGAGGGACACGCCCGACTTAATGCTGTGGGGTCTCAACAGCCAAGGAACGACCAGACTTCTCCGATGCGAGCCCTGGAGGCTCCCAGGGGAAGCTTGGACCCCTCCGACGGCGATTAGGGTAATCAGGGACCGTCGTAGAACAGCATGAATTGGGTGTTAGCAGGCTCCCATTGACCTCGGGGCCGATGTTGTGCTGTCTTGTGTCGACGCACCGCCCCACAGACCTCCAAGCCTCTCCGCCCCTCCCCGCCCCTCCTGGCCTCGTATGGAGCCGTTCCTTGCCGTCGCGGGGCGGGGACAGAAGACGGGACGCGCCCTCCCGTCCGCCCATCCACGCTGCCACGCAAGCACTTGCAACTTGGAGGCGGCCAGGGGGCCTGAGCTGGCCGGGAAGGATCCCAGAAGCCAGGTCAGGACAAGTCCGCTCAGAATCGGTGCCCAGGGCCCTCCTGTGGGGTCCCTCTGGTGAAATTTTCCACCCCGCCTCGGTTTCTCACGGTCCCGGGGCCCGAGAACAGGCCCCCAGAGGCCGAGAAAGGCACAGACGTGCCCGAGCCCAGAACCTGGAACCTGCCCGCCCTTCCTGCTGGTTGGAACCAATGATCGGCCACCCCAGGCCCCCAGCCTACTCCAACGCCCACCCACTCTGCAACACAAGCGCCTGCAACGGCTTTCCCAAGCTGCCTGCTCGATCTCTTCGGGCCTGCGGCACGGCGAGTTCGGTGTGGCTGAATTCGCCAGGGCTCCTCCTCGCCGCCCACCCCCCTGCCGCAAGGCTTTCTTTTTCCGCCCCTCCTTGCCCTTCGCCTTGCCCTTCGCCTGCTTCGGGGCGTCGGGTCGGCCTGCGGCTCGAACGAATGGGGCGGAGGGCGGCGTCGGGCAGTGGAGCCAGCTTCAGGACCAGGGTAGGACTAGAACACTAGGGCAATCAACTCACCAAGGTAGCCGTGCGGTCCCCAACATGAATATGCGAATGATGTATTCCGAGAGGCACAGCGCGCGGCCGAATGCTACATGATTGACAGCACGGATATCAACAATACACATCTCCTTGTGTAAGTGGGGCTCGGGAGGGGGAGATTTAGGAATCCTGCACAAACGGCCGCCTCCCAAGTCAAGGAAGTCGAGAGCACAATAAGACACCTCCAAGATAGGAGCTTCGGGAAAATCAATGCAGTACCTGGCCCCTACTTTCAGGGAGCCTCCGCTTCCGGATGGGCAATCTTATCTGCTACGTGTTGTCCTACGTCGCTTCTCGACCATGTTGCAAGAGCGGTACAACCATGGACACACTGCTTTGTGCACGGTGTGCGAAAATACAGATGTATAGGTGCGTCGATGTATACAGATGCGTAGACAAATTTGCATGCCTGTATACATATATATATATATACACACATATATATATGCACACACGTTTCTGTCTGTTCGCATTGAAGTGTTCACATAGGCTGGTGTTGCTATACAAACATACACACAGATACATGTGTATATTTTTTGTTCGCCAAGGATTTGTAGTCTCAAGAACAGCACTTCACGGCAGCACACAGACGCCAGGATAGGCCTCGCGAGTGCGCGGACGGCCTCTAGGCAGGCAAAAGTGCGAGGACGTGGGAGTGACCGCTACGCAGGGCGTCTATGCCGGCCACGTTGCACCACACCACAGATTTATTCATCAACGACGGGCAGTCAAAAGTGAACTAAGCTGTGAGGACGGCTCCAATAGCGGGTGCACGGCGTGCTGCCCACGCAGAGTGCCGCGGCAGGCAAATCAGAGCAAATCGTCGTAACAAATTTGCGCTGCGACACTGGAGAAGACCGCGGTCGGGACGCCTCTCAAGTGCAATGCCAAAGGAGCAGGGAGCTAAAAACGATCGCGCGCGGCCAACCTCCAACCACATGCGGTTCTAAAGGTGACAACACACGATGCAGAACAAATGCGGCAATCGTCGCAACGCCCCCTTGGCGTTGGACGGGGTGCTGGCGCGCGCTCCACCCGCAACCGCAGTCGGCTCTATAGGTGGAGGCGGCGCACGCATCCAAAGCTGAATTAGTCCAAGGCGCCTAATGTGCCCTGGTACGCCTGTCGCATGTCCTCTAACGCCTTGGGGAGGCCCACCGCGAAGAAAACCGTCGAGTTGGGGTCCATGCTGCTCGCGGCGTCCCCGACGAGAACAGATTGGTCCTCAACGATGCGGGTGTCTCCGCTAGGCATCTTGCTCATCATCCACGCCCCCAGTTTCTTGGGCGGCTTCGCTGAGATAGCGCGTCTGCGCCGCGCGTGCTTGGCCGCCCATGCAACCGTGTGGTACTCCTGCAGCGTGACGGTGACAGAAACGGCATCATGGCTGTCATCGGCAATCACCAACGCGGGCAGCGGGAACCGTGTGTGTTCCGTTATGCACTGGACGAGGGCACCCGCGGGCGTGGGACACCGCGCATGCTGCTCCTCATCCGCATCGTTGGGGCCCCCTGCTGGGCTTCCACTCCGGCCAGCATCGCCGCGAAGGTCTGGGGGAGGAAGTCGTGCGGGATGGTCTAGGCTGGCGCCCGGGGTCTCTGCGAGGCAATCCACTTCGCGGGGCCTATCGGTCTTTGGCGCCGCGGCGGCGTGCTCGGCTGGAGCGGTCGGGGCCGTGGCGGCGGGTGCAGAGGCAGGCGAGGTCCCAGGGGCCTCGGTGCATCCGAGGGGGTCACCGCTGCTGTCGGCGCCCATCGCGGGGGGTCCGCCAGGGCGCGTGCCGGGGACGGCTGAGGCCGACTCGATGTCGCTTCCGCCCTGCCGGGGGCCCTGGACTCCGCCGGCGGGGCCCTCGTGCCCCTCGTCGCCATGGGAGGCGCCCCCGCTCTCGCTATCGGCCGCGACAACGGGCGACGGGGCCTCTGAAGCGGTTCGCGGGGCCGGGCCGCTGTGCCAGCCCGACGGGGCCGCTGGAGCGGCTCGCGGGGCTGGGCTGCCGCTTCCGGCATCGCCAGGTCGACCTCCGGGAGCCTCCGCTGCGCCCTGGGGTCTTGCTGCGTCCCTGTCGGCGTCGCCGACGCAGGGCTGCGCGATCGGGATCGGCTCGTAGCACGGCCCCCGGTTGTAGGTGCCGCACGTGTTGGGGGCGGACTCGGAGATGGAGCCCTCGCAAAACTCTCCCGTTGGAGCTGGAGGTCCTGTAGCTCGCGCTGCAGCGCGCGCGTCCGGTCCGGGTCCACGGACTGGTCCAGGCGAAGCGTCGCCAGCTGGATCTGGCGAGCAAGGTGGGCCAGTGCAGTGGGAGGTCCCATGGACTACTGGCAGGGGCCCCAGCCACGCTGCGAAGCCGTCGGGGACCCAGATGTTGACCCAGCGCCCAGGCGGCGCCGCGGCGGACTGCGCCGTCGCCGCGTGCGCTGGGAAGCGCCGGCGCGCCTCCTGCAGGCTACCGGCGCCAGGGCAGCAGCCTGCGGGCCTCAGCAGCCGCGCGTGCCGGCCGACTGCGGAGGTACGTTCAGGCGGAGTGCGCAGCAATGCCCCCTCTGGGCTGGGCACTCGGGGCCGGCCCCGCTTGAGCCTTGAGCCAAAATGGCTACGGGCATACGTATGTATGTATGTATGTATATATATATATATATACATATATATGCCAAGGATTTGTAATCTCAAGAACAGCACTTCACGGCAGCACGCATGTGCCAGGATAGGCCTCGCAAGTGCGCGGGCGGCCTCTAGGCAGGCAAAAGTGCGAGGACGTGGGAGTGACCGCTACGCAAGGCGTCTATGCCAGCCACGTTGCATCACATCGCAGATTATTCATCAACGACTGGCAGTCAAAAGTGAACTAAGCTGTGAGGACGGCTCTAATAGCGGGTGCACGGCGTGCTGCTCACGCAGAGTGCCGCGGCAGGCGAAGCAGAGCAAATCGTCGTAACAAATTTGCGCTGCGACACTGGAGAAGACCGCGGTTGGGACGCCTCTCAAGTGCAATGCCAAAGGAGCAGGGAGCTAAAAACGATCGCGCGCGGCCAACCTCCAACCACATGCGGTTCTAAAGGTGACAACACACGATGCTAAAAAATGCGGCAGTCGTCGCAACGCCCCCTTGGCGTTGGACGGGGTGCTGGCGCGCGCTCCACCCGCAACCACAGCCGGCTCTATAGGTGGAGGCGGCGCACGCATCCAAAGCTGAATTAGTCCAAGGCGCCTAATGTGCCCTGGTACGCCTGTCGCATGTCCTCTAACGCCTTGGGGAGGCCCACCACGAAGAAGACCGTCGAGTTGGGGTCCATGCTCCTCACGGCGTCCCCGACGAAAACAGATTGGTCCTCAATGATGCGGGTGTCTCCGCTAGGCATCTTGCTCATCATCCGCGCCCCCAGTTTCTTGGGCGGCTTCGCTGAGATAGCGCGTCTGCGCCGCGCGTGCTTGGCCACCCATGCAACCGTGTGGTACTCCTGCAGCGTGACGGTGACAGAAACGGCATCATGGCTGTCATCGGCAATCACCAACGCGGGCAGCGGGAACCGTGTGTGTTCCGTTATGCACTGGACGAGGGCACCCGCGGGCGTGGGACACCGCGCATGCTGCTCCTCATCCGCATCGTTGGGGCCCCCTGCTGGGCTTCCACTCCGGCCAGCATCGCCACGAAGGTCTGGGGAAGGAAGTCGTGCGGGATGGTCTAGGCTGGCGCCCGGGGTCTCTGCGAGGCAACCCACTTCGCGGGGCCTATCGGTCTTTGGCGCCGCGGCGGCGTGCTCGGCTGGAGCGGTCGGGGCCGTGGCGGCGGGTGCAGAGGCAGGCGAGGTCCCAGGGGCCTCGGTGCACCCGAGGGGGTCACCGCTGCTGTCGGCGCCCATCGCGGGGGGTCCGCCAGGGCGCGTGCCGGGGGCGGCTGAGGCCGACTCGATGTCGCCTCCGCCCTGCCGGGGGCCCTTGACTCCGCCGGCGGGGCCCTCGTGCCCTTCATCGCCATGGGAGGCGCCCCCGCTCTCGCTATCGGCCGCGACAACGGGCGACGGGGCCTCTGAAACGGTTCGCGGGGCCGGGCCGCTGTGCCAGCCCGACGGGGCCGCTGGAGCGGCTCGCGGGGCTGGGCCGCCGCTTCTGGCATCGCCAGGTCGACCTCCGGGAGCCTCGGCTGCGCCCTGGGGTCCTGCTGCGTCCCTGTCGGCGTCGCCGACGCAGGGCTGCGCGATCGGGATCGGCTCGTAGTACGGCCCCCGGTTGTAGGTGCCGCAAGTGTTGGGGGCGGACTCGGAGATGGAGGCCTCGCAAAACTCTCCCGTTGGAGCTGAAGGTCCTGTAGCTCGCGCTGCAGCACGCCCGTCCGGTCCGGGTCCACGGACTGGTCCAGGCGAAACGTCACCAGCTGGATCTGGCGAGCAAGGTGGGCCAGTGCAGTGGGAGGTCCCATGGACTACTGGCAGGGGCCCCAGCCACACTGCGAAGCCGTCGGGGACCCAGATGTTGACCCAGCGCCCAGGCGGCGCCGCGGCGGACTGCGCCGTCGCCGCGTGCGCTGGGAAGCGCCGGCGCGCCTCCTGCAGGCTACCGGCGCCGGGGCAGCAGCCTGCGGGCCTCAGCAGCCGCACATGCCGGCCGACTGCGGAGGTACGTTCAGGCGGAGTGCGCAGCAATGCCCCCTCTGGGCTGGGCACTCGGGGCCGGCCCCGCTTGAGCCAAAATGGCTTGAGCCAAAATGGCTTGAGCCAAAATGGCTTGAGTGTTATGTGTTGTCTTTCGTTGTTTGGCCTTTTGTCTCTGTCTCCTGTTTACTGTCTGGTAAGGGGCCCAGCCGCGTCACCAAACAACCAACGGGGGGGGGGGGTGAACCTCAAATCATGGCTGCTCCAGGCCACCCCAAGATTCTCCTGGCGACGCCACCGCGCGGCCAGAACGGCCCGAGAGGGCTCCAGGATTGCCCGTAGAGGCTCCAACGAGAGCCTCAGGATGCCAAGACGACCCCAAATGGCCCCAAGATGTCCCGCTATGGCCTCAAGACGGCCCAAGATGCTCACAAGACGCCCCAAGAGGCCTGCCAGAGGCCTCCCTAGAGGGCCCCACGAAGCAACAATCAACAATTATCCCGACGTTTTTGAAAGTTTTTGGCATTCTCGCCTTTTCGTCGGCTTTCCGACGCTCCGAGACGGACCGAGAGGTTCCGAAGATCGCCCTACGACGGCTTTAGAAGCCCCTATGGCGGCCCACGAGGCCCCCAAGACGGCGCCCCAGACGGCCCAAAAGGGCCCTTAGCCTAAGACGACGGTCCCAGGAGAGGCCCAAGAGTGAGCCCACGAAGCGAAAATTCGACTTTTCCGCACCGAGAAGGCCCCAGGAGGCCCCAAGAAGTTCCCAAGAGGTCCCACGAGGCCCTCAAGAGGCCCCAAGGAGACCCCAAATATGCCTAAAGAGGCTCCAAAACGGTTTCCAAGAAGCTCCAACAATGACCCGCAGAGACGCTGCCGAGAAGCCTGCCGCAGCGCCCGCAACGCCCGTACTAGTAATAGGGCGAAACCCTTAATACGTATATGTATGTATATAGGTGTATATATATATGTATATGCACAGTCTGATTACATATCTCTCTACATGTCAGTATACGTGCATACTTGTAAATATAGTTACATATACACATTTTTGTTATACGCACACATATAATTATATATCTTAACATACTTGTACTATATACCCCCACCAGCTCACTCCGCTTACTTTCGATTCCCGCTCCTCGCTCCCCCCGCGTGGAGATTGGTTGTTGGTGTTTCGCCCGGTGGCCAGCCGCGGGCACCCCGTGGGCGCCCAGTGCGCGCTGGCTGCCTGTCGGGGTTTCGCCCTGTGGCCGCCCGCGGGCTCTTCGCGTGCGCCCTGTGCGCTCTGGCTGTACTCTGCAGCGTGCATTTCAAGGCTCACGCCGCACAACCTGCACTGCGTAGGTTGCACCACATACCTTTCAAAGCATACATCTTGCACACCAGAGCCTGCACCACACACCTTGCACCGCGCACCTTCCACCAAATAGCATGCACCGCATAGCTGGCACCACAAAGCTTACACCACACAGTCTGCACTACATCTATCACATCACGTAGCTTACACATCGAACAATTAATGACACATGGTTTTCGGGTCCACGCTGGCAAACATATCATTGTCCGCTTAGGATGAACCCAATGACATCCATTGGTCTTGGCAATTGTGTAGGACAAGCTGGGTACGTCGCAACGGGTGATTACCCATGAAACCGCTACCCCCATTACTTCACTAACTGCTGAGGTTTGGAATCAAAATGGTAATCCGTCGTTGATCTTCTGGATTGTGCCTGCTTCTCCAGAATTCCATGCGACTGCGTAAGGGGATTAACATGATCCAGGATCCCTCTTGAGACCGGTTCTAGAATCATGGCATGCATTGAGGCGCTTCCCGTTTGCCGCAACAAGAAGAGCCCGAACACATCTGGTCGTGATCGGCCCGTTCTGAACGCGGATCGGTCCCTTGTAGTTGCGATGGGTCGCGCTCGCTCCCAGGAGGGGCCCAAGATGTCTCGAGAGGCCCAGGACAGCTTAAGAGGCCTCAAGCCCCAAGACGGCCCAAGAGGGCCCCAGGAGGGGCTCCAGACAGCCACATGGGCCCTAAGGCGTCCCACTGGGGCCTCCAGACCGTCCCAAAACAACCCAAGAGATCCCAAAGAGACACACCGAGAGGGCCCAGCAGGCCCCCAATCAGGGTGCAAAGCGGCACAAAGAGACCCCCAGAGAGGGCACAATCGCAAACCTGGATGAGCATTGCGACGGTCAGGGAATCAGCATGCATGTATGCGTGCAGTCCCACCAGCCCCCGAGGGCGTGAGTGATTTAGAGCATTTCCACTTCCAATCCCCTTCTTCCCCTTCGGGGAAGGCTTCATCACTGCTCCTTATTGACATACACCCACTCCCCCACCTGACCAGCGACTAATCGGGGCCAGTGCCGGCCCCCACCCTCACCTCCCCTTGTAAAAAACGATTCGAAGCGCATTTTGCACAAACATCTGGATCATGCGCGGACGCCCCGCGATCACTTTGCATGGTTTTTGAAGAGGACGCCCGGGGGGGGCTGGCATATTGCCTACTGTGTGCAATGCCAACACCCTCCAACCACCTCTTGCAACGAAAACAACACAAAACGCACTTTGCATCAACTGAAATCTGGATCATGCGCGGGCGCCCCGCGATCACTTGCATAGTTTTTGACAAGGACGGCGGGGGGGGGCCGGCATACTGCCTCCTGTGTGCGGGCCCTCCGCTCATGTCACAACGACAAAGCAGAGTTCACTTTGCCAGGGACGGCGGGGAGGGGGCGGTACACTGCCTCCTGTGTGTCCTTCGCGTATCTGGCTGGCGTCAAAATTGGTTCCCGATGGCTGCTGATGGCGGCCCTGGCCTATGCCGAGACTCGGGTGCAGCTTATGTAGAAGGAGGGCGGGTGGGGGTGAGTGAGACAGCTTGCGGCGTTCTCGCTGGGAACTTGACCCCTTCCCGTGCCTCTCCCTGGGTCTGGACGGTGGGAGAACGCGAGAGGTCACAGCGTCCAAGAATGTCCAAGATGGCTACAAAGAGGGCCTCAGGGAGCCGAGTATGACCTCCGAGATGGCTCAAGATAGGGCAAGATCGCTCAATGTGGCTTCCAGCGTACTACAAAAAGTCCCCCAAACCGCTCCAAGACGGGTCCAAATGGCCTGATAGGGGTTCTGACAACCAATTATTTTAACCTTCTCGCCCGTTCGCCACCGATGGCCTTCCGAGGCTTCAGGATGGCTCCAAGAGGGCCCAGGAGACGTCGCAACAGTTCGTCGGGCCGAAGTCCGTCTGGTGAGAAGGCTGAACACGCCCTCCGCGCCAACCTCATGTGGCGGGACGTGCCGCGTGTACGATCAGGGGTGGGGAGACTACGCTCCCCCCCTGGCTCGGCCTGTGCGGACCCCGATTGGGAAGCACAGGGGGGACGTGGCGAGAAGGACGAGGCTCGCTCCTTCTCCACACTCGCAAACGGAGAGTCGCCGGCTGTGCACGCACGCCTTGGCATGCGTGATACGGCGCCCTGACAACAGTAGTGGCGGCCCTTGGGGCACCCCCCGTGGCGGCTCAGAAAGATTGCAAAGGAACCGTTGCCAACAGTTCGAGGAACCCGCTGGGAGGGGGAGGACACTGGCTAGCACTGGCGTGCCGCGCCGTGGGCAGCAAGGAGAGCCCGGCGGCCGTCCTGGAAGGACGCCCTACGGGAAGCGGCAGGTCGGAGGGCCTGCTGGAAGCCATCTCAGGCAGCCTGTGCTCGGAGGGAGGAGCCGACTGCTCCTGGATGTGCTGGAGAGATTAGGCGAGGTAGTTGGCTCGCTGATGCAGCGCTTTGATGCAGCGATGAGGGCCGATTCGCGGTCACCATCAGGCTGCCGACAGGCCGCTGAAAAGTGCTGCGTGATGGATTGCCGACGGTCGGTCTGCTGGGTGCCCAGAGTGCTGGGCCCTGTGCCGGCGGCGGTCCGTGGCCGCTCGCTGCCCCCCGTGCCCTGGTGGGAGGTGGAGCTGGCCTGGTGGTGGTGGCGGCTGATGACGGCCGCCTGGTTTTGTAGAGCGTGAGCGGCTTGCTCATGCCCGTTATGAGGGTCCAGATTGGCTCGCGTCGTGCAGGACGTTGTGGTCGCCGTGGTCGTCTCTGCTGTGACTCTGTGAGATGGGAGACACGCGACCTTCGTCGTCATTCATGTAGGCGCCCAGCCCGAGCGGGTCGATTTCCTCTCCGTCGAGGTCGTCGAGCAGTCCTGACTCGAGATCATCGAGGTGACCGAACAGTCGGGTCCTGGTGGGCCGTCGGGGTGGTCGGGGCCGCCTGGTAGGCCTGGTGGCTTGTGCCCGCATTGGCCAATGGTGAGGGTTGGGCTCGTCTTGCTGAATTCCGCCATAGAGTCGCCACTCTTCTGTCAGGCAAAAGAAGCGCCTCGTGACGTCGGTCGTCAGCAGCGACAACCGTGCTGTGTAGGACGACTGCGAGTTGATGTCGCAACTTGGCTGCTTCGGTGAGGCCTTCTGGTGGGCTGTGGAGGCCAGCGCTGGAAGTGGCGAGCTCGTCGGCGTGGCGATGAAAAGCCTCTGCGATTGGCGAACTGTGCCTCTCGTTGATGCCTTCCTCGCCCAAATGGCTGTCGACCGTCTGGACTTTGCACGTGTCTGGTTTGGCCTGTAGGCCCCGGTGGATCTTGCACCGACGGCTGGTCTAAACAGCCACCCGAGCTGGTGGTGTGAAACTTAAGAGGTCTTCGAATCCGTCGACGACATTTTATTTGTCAACCACACTGTAAGCGGGACGTTCAGCCGTGGCGACGAGATGAAACGCGCAATGTCTCGGCTCCCTGCGCGAACTGCGCCAGACCGTGTACCCGCGCAGAGTGGTTGAGCCGATGGTCCATGCCGTAGTACACACCGACACCAGCCCTGGCGAGAAGCGGGTGGGCTTGGTGGTGGCAGCGAGAATCCATCAGATTCCGTGTTCGTCGGTGTATTCCTCGTATGGGGTCGCCGTGAAGGCCCTCTGGTGTCGGCCGTGGGATGGCTGCGGGAACTCGTTCTCGGCGAAGGCGACCTGAGGGTCAAGGAGCTGGAAGTCCTCCTGGAGAAGACTTCAGTGTCTGGCGTGCGGCAGCATGTCTCGCCAATGTTGCTCGGTGACCGTGGTTTTAGGAACTGTCCTCTGGGATTTTCAGCGCTGGCATCTTCATAAGGCGTGTTCATGGTTTTCCCACATCTTAAGTGGGTTCCTTGTTATCTCTAGACCCCCCGCGCAGGGACAAGAGATCACACCCTATCCTCCTATATAATCGCACAATCATTCACTCAATCACTCAAACACATCGTCACTCACACTCGCTCGCCCACCCACTCACTCACCCACCCACGAACTCTCTCACACGCACACACACACACACACACTCTCACTCACCCACTCACACACAGACGCCCATCATCATCACTCACTCACGCACCCACCCACTCCCTCACTCACGTACCCGCCCACTCACTCATTCACTCAGCCACTCACTCTCATAATCATCATCATAGCCATCACCATCATTACCATCGTCATCATCATCATTCTCATCATCATTATCATCATCATCTTCACTCACACACCCACTCATTCATTCACACACTCAATCATTTCATGCGGGGGCTTCGTCTGTGAGTAGATTGCGACGAAGCTATCTGTCGTCACTTTTGGGCTCTTGCGGCTTGAAGTTGGAGGAGATATCAGGTGGGAGCCTCGTCTGTGAACGACTTGCGAAGAAGTCTCACGCGGGAGCCTCCTCCTTATGGGGTCCGCGGATCATGTAACTAATCCGAGCGGGCCATCGGAACTGTGAAACTGCCTGTCGTCACTTTTGGGCTCATTGGGCCTGCATATGGGGGACGTGTCTGGCGGGAACCTCGTCTGCGAATGAACCGCGGGGAAGTCTCAAGCGGGAGCCTCCTCCCTATGTGGCCCGCGGATCATGTTACTAATCCGAGCGGGTCATCGGAACCCTGTAACTATCATCACTTTTGGGCTCCTGATGCCTGAGTATCTGGGAAGTATGAGGCGGGAGCCTCTTGTGTGAGTGAATGAACTGGTCGTCGGATAATTTTGTTACTGTCCGAAATAGCGTTGTCCCAACGGTTTGGCTTGGTTTTGCGCGCCAGCGGCTCGCGGGGTTGTCCTGACGACCTGGCCCGCGGGGTTGTCCCAACGGCTGCGCGATACGGCCATTAGAAAATGCGCCCGTGCTGGCCGAGGCGGCGACGGCGCCGAGGAAAACCGACGCGCGCGCTCCTGCCAGGAGGAAGGAGAGGTGCACGAGGAGAACAGGCGGGGCGGAGATGAGAAGGGGAAGAAGGAGGGGAGGTGAAGGAGGAGGAAGAAAAGGACGAAACTGAGGAAAAATGCGATGAGGAGGGGGAGGGAGAGGAGGAGGCGGAGGACGAGGAACAAGAGGAGAAGGAGGATGCGGAAGACCAAGAGGATTAAGGAATGCAACGGGTAGGACGATAATGAACAGGAGAAGGATAATAATGATAAGGAGGAGGAGGAGGAGGACGCAGAGGGCGGAAGGAAGGCCTCCGCCAGTCGAAGACAAAAAAGGCCTTGATTTTTTTTTGGATGGAGGCACATCCGCAACGGTGGTTGATAAGGAGATCGAACAGGCAACCTGTGCATTTGACCATATCGTAGTGCGAAGCAAGTAACCACGTGTTAACGAAATCGTCGAGGCCTTGTCTGACCGCGGCGACGGCCACTGGGTCGTGTCTGGTGGTTGGAATGCATCGTAGGAAGGACCCTCTCTGTGACGCGCGGAGCATATGCGTGAACAGCCCTGCTGGCAGGCGGGTCCACGACAAGGGGAGAACCCCCATGGGCGTACATCGCGCCGTAGGTTGGCCAGCTCCAGTCAGTTGGGTAATGGTTTGCCAAACTCTACCCATTAGGCCTCCTCCTTGGAAGGCTTGGGAGTGGTCTCGCAGCTCTTTGGCTGTGGCGTCGAGACTGGTGTCTCTCCGTGCCTGCCTTCTGGGCCTGGGCAGCGCTTCCATTTGCGTGATCGCACCGAGTCCGATATCACGCGCAGGAACAGCGAGGGGATGCAGCAGGGCACGCGCGCACACACACACGCACGCGCACATACACACATATGTACATACATATGCAGATGTTTGAGAGAACGCGTTTCGTGGACGCTTGCTTGGCTTGGAACAAACCCCTCGACGCACAGAAACGCCCCGCCCCCCCCTCAAATGCGTGAAGCGTCCGGGCAACCGCCCTCCCTCCGCCTCCCTCCCCCCGGACACCGGCCTCTCTAATGCCCCCCCCCCGCCTTCCAAGGGGGCGGGCATTCCTTGGAGTTCCCCGACCTGGTTCTACTGATGGCTTTCAAATTTTCGGAGCTGTTGGGCAGCAGTTACGTTTCCTTCGGAGGCGTTTGGGGGCGGTCTCGGGTGCGGCCACTAAGAGGCGGTGCTTGACCGCGCTGTTGGACCTTAAGATCCCTGGCTACAACTCTGGGATTCGGCTCCCCACGGCATGTCTTCGGGAGTGGAAAGGAGCGTGGAGATTGAAGAACCGCATATCCGACCGAGTAATTATTCAGCGCGCTTGGGGAAAATCCTCAGCAAATGTCGACGTCTTGTTTTTGCCGTCCATGCTCGTGACGTGGTCACTCAGGCGAGGGATGGCACATGCATTTGTTTTCGGGCAAGTCGTTTGGCATCGATCAGGCAGAAGATCTTCTTTTTTAGTTTTCAGGCGACATTGCTGTTAAGCATTGGAAGGGTGCAGCATCGGGGCATTTCTGCGGGGAAAATATGGCTGACGGGATTGGCGACGCATCTCTCAGGCTTCTCCTTAATCAGCTGAAGGAAATTCCGAATGGCAGGCAATTGACTTCCCTTCTTCTCAGCATCGCCACGCGGGGTTTCTGGCCGCAGTCGCGACGCATGGACCTAGGCCTCGTCGATGGTGACCTCTGTCCGAAGTGTCGTGAAGCGCAGGGAGTCCCCTTCGCAGGTATTTGCAGTGTAATTTCAACACTTGGCGCTGCGTCTACGAAGCCTCCGCGCATCTTGCTGCTCAGACTGTGACGCAAGGGGCGGAGGCCTGCTTATGGTTTTTGGGGCTCATCCCCGCGGCCTGGAAAAAAGCCGGCCCCCCCGCCCAAGAAGAAGCTTGGCAGATTTTCGGCATGGAACGCGATTTTTCGGCAGAAGAGGGTTGCTTAGGGGAAGGGACTTGGGAGGCCCCTGTTCTTCTCTTCGGGTGCGCGTCTGGGGGGCCCGACTCCTGAAACGCCCTCTTCAGACGCATCGGCCTCGCCATTGTCTCCATGTTGAGTTTCTCTCCTCAGATTACTGGTCCTGGAATGCTGGTGCACCTAGTGGGCAGGAAGCAGACAGTACCTCGTGGATAATTGAAATCTCTGCTATGAGATCCACGAGGAGGTCTATCGTGTTCGTCTCCGGCAATGATGGCATCGTCGATGGATGGTGGTCTCAGTGATTCAGGTTTTCGTCTGGGGAGATGGCTGCGGAATGGAGGGACGTTTGGGGGATCATGGAGGAGCAAGGCCGTCTCCCTCATCACATTCTTGTTCTCCAAATCTCGTCTCATCTCGAACCGTCAGAGTATATGCGCAGGCGAATCCCCTCGCCACTTGTCCAGGGCAATCAAGTAGCAGATGAAGTAGCACTTGTTGCAACAGAGCAGGCTCGTTTACCGCAGGCGGAGCACATGCGAGTGCCGGAAAATGAGAGCACGGCTAGTCTGGTGAGGAAGGGGCTGATGGTATCGACTTTGGACGTGATTGCGGTTGCCCAGAATGCCACTGACACATCTCAACCTCTTTTTGCCTCCGCGGGTCGCGCCGCGGGCGCAGGCCGGTCCAAGCAGGGCCGCCGAGACGGACAACGAGCAAAGGGCCGCGCCCAGAGCGTGCAGAAGGAGCGTCCACAGGGGCACAGGCTCAGAGGAGTCGCGCCAGGAGAGGCTGCGGACCCCCATCTCAACCTCGTCAGGCTGCCCCTCTCCCGCCTCCTGCTCCCGCGCCTCTTGCTGGGTCTGCTGCCTTTGATTCTGCCCGCGCCTTCGACACCGAGGGGAAGAGGTGAGTCAGGTGTTTTCCCTCGGCCAGTCAGGTCGCCAGGACCAGGGGGTTTACCTCTCGTTGCATTCCCCCGCGTCATGTTAATGGAGAGTTGCACGGGCCCGCCCCGAAGGGGAGGAGTCCATGTTGGAGTATGATGCGTCCATGCCTCTCGCGCGTTGGTATTCCGGTCTGGTGTGCAAGTTTGACTCTTTCGTGAGTGTGGACGTCAGGCGCAGGATCAGTTGAGAGGATTGGCTTCGGAGTGCCTCCCCGCTCAGCTCACCAAGAAACGACGTGAATTTTTGTATAGGCTGGCCAGGGTGCCGAGACCCAAGGACCTTGAATGCCATCCTTCCTTGTGAAGCCTTGCGCTTCTGCTCCGATATCGATTCTGATACTTCGTGTTCGATATAGCCCTAATATAATCCTCTTCGAAATTGACCTAACTTCAAGAGCATCACAGTCGGGCTCGATCCAACTCTAATATAATCCAAGTACAGCTTGATCCAGCTCAAACTGACTCCTACGAGGGTTCGGTCCAGCTGGATCCAATTTCAATCGCATCCTGATTGGGATCGAACCACCTCTGCTGACACCCCACTAAAGCTGGATCTAGGTCTAGTCGAACTCGATTGAAGCTCGTCCTTTTAAACTCGAATCCGACTGTAGCTAGATCCAGCTCTACTTGAATCCTACGAGGGCTCGATTCAATTCCAATCCGCCGATCCCGCGTGTGAGTTCAAAGGGGCCTGAGCTTCAGCTCAGCTCTGCTGAAGGGGGGCTAAGGTGGTTCTGCAGGGGAAGGGGAGGGAAGGGGTGTCGGTTACTAATTTCCCCCCACCCCCCGCTCCCGGGGACCCATTTTGTTATTGATTTGCCCACATTGATATGTTGGGGAGAATCCCACGGAGCCCTCCCCAGGATCCCCCCGGGGACCCCCCCAAGGACCCCCCCGGGACCTCTCCCGGGACCCCCCCCCCCAGGGAGCACGAGCGCCCCGGATCGGCGGCACTGGCCAGAGGCGACTCACATGGAATCATTCTACGGCTCGATCTAGGCTTCATCTCACCCTACGAAGGCTCGATCGTCGTCGTCGTCGTCGTCGTCGTCGTCCTCGTCGTCGGCGTCGTAGAACGCACTCTTTCACGTGTGTGCGTATTATGTTTGGGCAATCGCGCGCCCACCGCGCCGTCCGGGCGCTCTGGAGGCTCTCTTGGGCCGTCTTGGAACACTCTTGGGTCGCCTTGAGCCCCCCTGGGAACTCGATCGGATGGTTTTGGCCGTCCTGGGCTAGCTGGGGGCCCTGTTGAGCGGCCCTTGGGCTCCCAGAGGGGCCTCCAGGAGTCGCTTTCAACCAGAAATGCTGGGAGGCCATAGTGCATTCCGAGCTCAGCGTTTTTGTTACTCTTTGGCCCCTGAGGCTTCAAGCCGTTGTGGGGTCCTCTTGCAGTCGTCTGGGTCCGTCCTGCGCCTTGTCTGGCCGCTATTGGACCCACTTGGGGCGCCCGCAAGCCAACCAGGACAAGACGGTCATGAATATATATATATATATATATATATATATATATATAGAAATGTGTGTATGTATATGTATATGTATATGTATATGTACATATATATATGTATGTATATATATGTAAAAATATGTGTATGTATGTATATGTATGTATATGTATGTATGTATGTATGTATGTATGTATGTATGTATGTATGTATGTATGTATGTATGTATGTATATATATATATATATATATATATATATATATATATATATCAATGCAAGACTGCAGTGGCGCTTCGCGCCATGCACCTTGGTCCTTGAAGTTTGGTATACAGGCGGGATGGCAGGAAGGTCAAACCGACAATTTAGCGATAACTCCCTGTTGCCTTTTCCAGCATCGCCGCTAAAATTATGTTATTCGTTATCCTTCCTCCATGCTTCTTTTTCCTCGTTCTCGCCATATCCTACGCATTTTCCCATCCTCCTCAGCTCTTTTTGCGGAGGCCCCTCCTTGGAGAGCCTCTGGGGGCCTCACACAAATTTTAGGCTTTCTTAAGGCCTTCTGGAGGCCTCCTGGGCATGTTCTGGAGGTTCTGGGGGCTTCCTCGGGCCACCCTGCCTCCAACCGCGGTCTCCCTGAACGACCGGGTCACGATTTGGAATGCTTCGGAGGGTGTCTTGGGGCCGTCTTGGGCCGCCATAGGGGCTCTCTTGGGCTGCCTGGAAGCCCTTTTGGATGGTTGTGGGGCGATTTTGGAGCCTCCCAGGCGGCTTCGGACGCCCAGAAGACTGCCGTATTGGAGCGTCGGGAAGCCGAAAAGAGGATAACCCCAAAATTCACCAAAAACCCACAGAAAATCAATGATTATTGCCTCTTGGGGCCTTCTTGGGAGTGCTCTTGGAAGCTTTTTGAAGCCTTTGGGGCCGTCCTGGAGGCCTCTTTGGCCATCTTGAGGTCACGTCGGTCACTCTTGGAGCGCTCTTGTGCTGTCTTGGGGGTCTCTGGGACGTCTCCGATGACCTCCCTGATCGCCCTAGGTGTGCTGCAAAGGCTTGGCAAAACGCCCTGCGAGGCCCGGGGTGCCGCTTCGAGGCCCGTCCGGAGGGTCCCAAAGCCCCAGATCCCGGGAGTCCGGTTTTGGTGTGTGTGTGTGTGTGTGTGGTTTCCCCCCCCGCCCGGGCTTATACACATATATGAAGAGGAATTATATATATATGTGTATATATATACACCTATATCTATATTTATGCCATACATACATACATACATACATACATACATACATACATACATACATACATACATACATATGTATATACATATGTATGTCTGTATGTCTGTATGTCTGTATGTCTGTATGTCTGTATGTATGTATGTATGTATGTATGTATGTGTACATATATACATATATATATATATATATATATATATACACATACATACATACATACATACATACATACATACATACATACATACATACATACATACATACATACATACATACATACATACACACATACATACATACATACATACATACATGCATGCATGTATGCATGCATACATATACATACACACATATATATATATATATAATATATATATATATATATATCCATCGCGCGCGCTTCGCGCGCGCTCAGGCTCTAGCCCAGGCCGGGGGGGCGCTGGACGATCTTGGACAACGCTATCAATCACAGGCGCGCGACGGCATCTGAGGATGAGGAGCTTCTGGGGTGTTCCGCATGCTTCGTCAACTGCCTGTTGGAGGCACCTCTTGGGTGCTTCTTGGGGGGGCGTCTGGGGGTCCCTTGGGGGCATCGGTTCTGCAATCTGAAGCCGTCATTGGCCGCCTTGGCTGCGTGGAGATCTGAGGCCAATTGATTGAGGCAATCCGGAAGCCTCCCGGGGGCCTCCTGGAAGCAGTTTTGACGCATCGAGGGCAGTCTTGGGCTATTTTAAAGCCTCTTGGACGTCTCCTAGGGGCCTTTTAGGCCCTCGGGAAGCTTTTGGGGTCCTCGTCGGACCACTTGGGGGCCTCTTGCAGCCTCCTGTGGGCCTTGTGGGGGGACCGCTCTGCTGTTGGGTCGCGTTCCCCTTCTTGGGCCTCTCTTGGGGCTCTTGGGGCGCTCTCGGGCCGTCTTGGGCGCCTCAAGCACCGTCTTGGGGCCCTCGCGGGCCGTCTTGGGGCCCTCTTGGAGGCCTCTTCCTCTATGTGGGACGGGTATTGGAAGCCTCTTGGGCCGTCTTGGAGCATCGGGATGCCAAAGGCAGAAAATATTTAAACCCGTCAAAGCCCAATCGTAAAACAATGAGTTGTGCCTCTTGGGGCCACCTTGAGAGATCTCTTGGAACCTCCTCGGTCCTCTTGGGAGCTTCTTGGGAGCCTCTTGGATCCGATTGGGGGCCTCTTGGGACTTCCCGAGAATCTCTCGGGGTAGAAAGCTCGGATTCTCGGTTCGTCGTTCCCTTCTTGGGCCTCTCTTGGGGCCGTCTTGGGGCCCTCTAGGGCCGTCTTGGGCGCCTCAGGCACCGCCTTGGGGCCCTCGTGGGCCACCCAGGGCCCTCTTGGAAGCCTCTTCGGCTATCTTGGAGCTGTCTGGGAGGCCTCTTCCTCCTCCTCGTCCCCCTCCTCCTCCTCCTCCTCCTCCTCCTCCTCCTCCTCCTCCTCCTCCTCCTCCCACTCCAGCTCTCTCTCTCTCTCTCTCTCTCCTCCTGATCTTCCTCCTCCTCCTGCAGCGTGTTCCGGAAGGCTCCCGCCAGAACATGCTGTGCACAAGTGCTGGCACTGCTCCCGCCACCGTGCTCTGGGTGGTGGGTTAGAGGCCTCATGGGTGTTGGTTTGGATCTCGTGGTTGGCCTGCCGGGGACGTCGTGAAGACAGTTTCGCAGCTTCTCGGTAGCCGTTTTGGGACCGTTGTGGGGCCTCCTCGGGGCTGTTTTGTGGCCTCTTGAGGCCTCGTTTGGGCCTCCTGGGTGCCTTTTGGGAGCCTCCTGGGGCCTTTGGGGGGCTCCTTGGGGCCTCCTGGGGAACTCTTCAAGCGGGAGGGTCGAATTTTGGAATCGTGGTCCCCCTCTTGGGCGCATCTTGGGGCTGTCTTGGGGCTCTGTTGGGCTGTCTTGGGCGACTCTGGGGCCGTCTTGGGGCCCTCTTGGGCCGTCTTGGGGCGCTCTTGGGGGCCTATTGAGCCGTCTTGGAACGTCGGACAGCCGAAAAGGCTGGAAGGCCAAAATCGTTCGAAAACCTTCGTAAGATTGACGATTTCGGCCTCTTGAAGGGCTCTGGAGAGGCGTCTTGAAGCGTCGTGGAGTGCCTTGGGGGGCCTCTCGGGCCGTCTCGGGTCTATCTTGGGCGTCCTGGAGCGGGATTTCGGCGACTCGGGGCCCGCTTGGGCCGTCTTGGGAGCCTGTGGAGGCCCTCCTGGACTATTTTGGACCTCCCCGGCCGCCCCGTCCTCCCATGAGGGGTCGGAGGCGGCGGCCTCCGAGGCCCAGGACGCGGAAACCCTTTAGAAACACAGGGAAAATGAGCCCCGGTACCCCCATGGAGGCTCTTCGGCGCTCTTGGACCCGTGCAAGCTCGAAAACGCGAGAAGCCAAAAACGTTGAAAATACCATTGAACATATACGACTTTGGCCTCTTCGGGCCGTACCGTGATACCTATCAGACTTCTTGGGGTCTCTTGGAGGCCACCTGGGAGCCTCGAGAGCCGTCGGAAGGCTGACTTGGGCTGCTCATGAGCGTCTTGGGCCATCCTTTCGCATTCTGGGGGCTCCTGGGGGGCGTCTTGGGCCCTCCTGGAGCGCTGTGGAGGCTGCCCGGAAAGGCTGGGGCAGCGGTGCCGGGAGCGTCCCCGAGATGTGGCCATATCTTTTCAGCGCGTTCCGGGAGCATCTTCCCGGAACGCGCTCGTGGCAGGGCGCCCACGTCCGAGGACGTTGGCATGGGAAACCGCAGCGCGTGATCATTCCAGCGCGTTCCGGCGAAGACCGTCCGGAACGCGCTTGGGCAAGCGCTGGGTTTGGGGAAGGCGAGTGGGAACCGTTCAGGCAGTATGGGATGCTCGGGGCGAGAGGCGGAAGCCATCCTCATAAGACATGCAGTCTTCCTGGAGCCGTCTTGCAGAAAACACAACAAGAATGAGACCCTGCAGTCGTTCCTGGAGCCGTCTTGGAGCCCTCTTGGGCTGCCCTGGAGCCTGTTGGAGCCCTCTGCGGAATGGTCTTGGAGCCCGCGCCGAGGATCTGGATAATGTCCAGGACCATCGCGGCGGCCTCCGAGGCCCGGGACGCCGAAACCCCGTAAAAACACAGCGAAAATGAGCCCCGGTACTCCCATGGAGGGTCGGGCAGCTGTTTTCGGGCCCCTGGGCTAGAACCATCGCGCGCGCTTCGCGCGCGCTCAGGTTCTAGCCCAGGCCGGGGGGGCGCTGGACGATCTTGGACAACGCTGTCAAGCACAGGCGCGCGACGGCATCTGAAGAGCTTCTGGGGTGTTTCGCATGCTTCGTCAACTGGCGGTTGGAGGCACCTCTTGGGTGCTTCTTGGGGGGGCGTCTGAGGGTCCCTTGGGGGCATCGGTTCTGCAATCTGAAGCCGTCATTGGCCGTCTTGGCTGCGTGGAGGCCCGACTTCAGGCCACCTGCGGCCAGATTGAGGCAATCCGGAAGCCTCCCGGGGGCCTCCTGGAAGCAGTTTTGACGCATCGAGGGCAGTCTTGCGCTATTTTAAAGCCTCTTGGACGTCTCCTAGGGGCCTTTTAGGCCCTCGGGAAGCTTTTGGGGTCCTCGTCGGACCACCTGGGGGCCTCTTGCAGCCTCCTGTGGGCCTTGTGGGGGGACCGCTCTGCTGTTGGGTCGCGTTCCCCTTCTTGGGCCTCTCTTGGGGCTCTTGGGGCCCTCTCGGGCCGTCTTGGGCGCCTCAAGCACCGTCTTGGGGCCATCGCGGGCTGTCTTGGGGCCCTCTTGGAGGCCTCTTCCTCTATATGGGACGGGTGTTGGAAGCCTCTTGGGCCGTCTTGGAGCATCGGGATGCCAAAGGCAGAACATATTAAAACCCGTCAAAACCCAATCGTAAAACAATGAGTTGTGCCTCTTGGGGCCACCTTGGGAGATCTCTTGGAACCTCCTCGGCCCTCTTGGGAGCTTCTTGGGAGCCTCTTGGATCCGATTGGGGGCCTCTTGGGACTTCCCGAGAACCTCTCGGGGTAGAAAGCTCGGATTCTCGGTTCGTGTTTCCCTTCTTGGGCCTCTCTTGGGGCCGTCTTGGGGCCCTCTCGGGCCGTCTTGGGGCCCTCTCGCACCGCCTTGGGGCCCTCGTGGGCCGCCCAGGGCCCTCTTGGAAGCCTCTTCGGCTATCTTGGAGCTGTCTGGGAGGCCTCTTCCTCCTCCTCGTCCCCCCCCTCCTCCTCCTACTCCACCTTTCTCTCCTCTTGATCTTCCTCCTCCTGCAGCGTGTTCCGGGAACATGCTGTGCACAAGTGCTGTCACTGCTTCCGCCACCGTGCCCTGGGTGGTGGGTCAGAGGCCTCATGGGTGTTGGTTTGGATCTCGTGGTTGGCCTGCGGGGACGTCGTGAAGGCAATTTCGCAGCTTCTCGGTAGCCGTTTTGGGACCGTTGTGGGCCCTCCTCAGGGGCCTTCTGGGGCCTCTTGGGGGCTCCTTGGGGCCTCCTGGGGCACTCTTCAAGCGGGAGGGTTGAATTTTGGAGTCGTGGTCCCCCTCTTGGGGGCATCTTGGGGCCGTCTTGTGGCTCTGTTGGGCTGTCTTGGGCGACTCTGGGGCCGTCTTGGGGCCCTCTTGGGCCGTCTTGGGGCGCTCTTGGGGGCCTATTGAGCCGTCTTGGAACGTCGGACAGCCGAAAAGGCTGGAAGGCCAAAATCGTTCGAAAACCTTCGTAAAATTGACAATTTCGGCCTCTTGAAGCGCTCTGGAGAGGCGTCTTGAAGCGTCGTGGAGTGCCTTGGGGGGCCTCTCGGGCCGTCTTGGGCCTATCTTGGGCGTCCTGGAGTGGTCTTTCGGCGACTCGGGGCCCGCTTGGGCCGTCTTGGGAGCCTGTGGAGGCCCTCCTGGACTATTTTGGACCTCCCCGGCCGCCCCGTCCTCCCATGGGGGGTCGGAGGCGGTGGCCTCCGAGGCCCAGGACGCGGAAACCCTTTAAAAACAAAGGGGAAGTGAGCCCCGGAGCCCCCATGGAGGGCGCAGGCACACTCCTGGCGAGCTCGGAGGCTCTGGAACGCCGAAACCCTTCACAAAACACAAGAAAAGTGGGCCCCGGACCCCCCATGGAGGGCGCAGGCACACTCCTGGCGGCCTGGCCCCCTAAACCTGGGTGTATATACACACATATATATATATATATATGTATGTATATATATATATACAAATTAAAAAGGTGTGGCAACTTTGTGCTAAAGCGCTGTGCGCGGAAGGCGCTACCTCCACCCGAAAGATAGCTCAATCGACATTATGTTCGGAGGTGGCTGTCTGGGTCAAGCTCGGACTTTCAGATCCGCCAACGACAGAACATTACTGAATGCAGCCTACCTGCATAGCAGCTCTTGCCAAGCTCTAGGATGACACGCTGGTGGACATGCGTCCTCACTTGGATCAAGAAACTAGCACAAAAATATAACCTGCTGTTCATGGCCGCTGCTAGAACGGAACCTTGTAATCAACCATGAGTGAGCAAGACTCTTATCTCGTAAAACGAACATGATGTCGTAAGATGGAAACGGCAAATAGAGTGGGAAAGCGATACGTGAGTCGTGCGCAGAACACAACTTGTGTGACATTGTGATGAGGTAGGCGAACATGAGTCGCGTGCAATCCCTTGGTGGGGGCAAAGGGAACATGATATATCATACCATAAACCGTATGCTGGAATACGCGGTGCGCTCGAGAGGGGGGCGCCGTCATCAGTGCCGACAACTCCATTCAGCGCGTCGATCTTCCCCTTGGGGCGACGGGGCAGCAGAGGGTAACATTCAACAAAGGCGGCCGTGCTCACTGTTTGCTGATCTGCCACACGCCCGCTGTACTCTCGGCTCGGATCGAGGCCTTCATCGTTCTGCTCTTCCTCTTTCCCCCTCCCTCTGCTTTGAAATTTGACTGGCCCTCAACCCCACCTGCGCCGTCGATTCGTACGCTACCGAGGGGTGGACCTGGAGGGGCGACGTCTGAGCGTCGCGACCGCAACCACTTTCCTCGACGAGCGCTCGCTCGGCGACGCGCTGGTCACAGTGGTAGTGTTAGGCTTAGGTCGGGCATATCCCCCTACAGGCGGATTTAGGGCAACAATTTTTAAACCATACCCCCAAAACATCAAAAACCGTCAAAATGGTCAAAACACCGCCCGCAGACTATTTTTTGACAATTTTCGAATATACCCCCTGTAGAGAGACAGGCCCGACTTAAGGTTAGAGGAAAGGCGGAAGCAGGCGCAGGATAGCGAAAACAAGAGAGACGGCCGCAGCGGGGGTAGAACAGAACCAGCCGCTGCGACTGTGGACGCCCACGCGGTCGATTAGCGAAAAACGAACATAGCCACACACTCAACGGGCCCGCTTGGCTTTCCGTCGCCCACCTTGGGACCCGCCGCGATCGGCCGGGGCGGTGGCCGGCTGCGGTGCCGACGGGCGGGGAGGGGGAGGGGACAAGAGATAAGGTCTTCGCCAGGTGTGGCCGATGGCACGCCCTGGGGGGAAGGCAGAGGGTGCAAGGCGTTCTCAAGAGGCCCAGAAAGCCTCTGGTCTTCCGAGAAGCTTGCTATGCCTTCTCCGAAGCCGCAGAGGGCCTTCGTAGAAGGCCGGAGGGATTCTTCTGAGAAGACCCGCCGCCTTCTTAGAAGGCCCGCCCCCTCTCGCCGCCGAGATACGGGAAGGGATAGAAATAGGATGATGAAGGCGAGTGCCTGCAATGAGGGCAACACGCGGGCAAACCGCGGGGGGAACAGGAGGTTGTCTAATGCCGTCTTGCCTTCCGCGCTCCTGGTCTGCAACCGGAACATCTGCCCTCCCAACATTTTACGAATATCTAGAAGCACCACTCACACCCTCGGTGTGTACATCTCCGCCACCGTGCCTTGTGCACGTTGGGGCGTGGAAGGATGCCAATGTCTGTCTGGTAGGATTCTTGTAATCCAATGAAGAGGCCCGCCCTTCCCGCAGCCGCAGACTTCTGCGGCGTGCATCCCCCTACTCACTGGGGCCACTTCCCTCGTGCTCGCTCGAGGATGGTGCACTTCCAGCATGGCAGCTGGGGCCTGAATACCCCTTCCACGCTTTCCCGCTCGAGGACGGTGTACTTGCCGCATGGCAGCTAAAGTCTGAACCCTCCTTCCACGCGTACCCGCTCGAGGATGGTGCAGAAAAGCCAATGCCTGAACCTCCCTCGCGTACCCGCTCGTGGATGATGCACCTCCTGCATGATAGCCAATGCCTGAACCCCCATTCCACGCGTGATCGCTCGAGGATGGTGCACTTCCCACATGGTAGCTCTTGCCCGAACCCTCATCCCATGCGCGCCCGCTCGAAGATTGCGCACTTCCCGCATGGCTGCTGCTTCGTAGATCCCTCATCCCGCGCGCACCCGCTGGAGGATCGTGCACGTCCCGCGTTCCCAGGCGCTGCTCCCAAGCGCTCCAGGGCCTCCCAAACCACGATCCCTTGTTAGAAGCAGTGATCTGCGCCCCGAGCTTCCCAGACGGCCCGTGCAGGCAACCAAGGACACCAAGATGGCCCACGATGCCTCGAAGACGGCCCAAGATGGCCGCAAGGCGGCCGACTATTGCTTCAAAACGTCTCAAGATGCCTCCAAGAGGGCCCCAAAGGGCCACAATCGGACCTCAAACAGGGTCCGAAGAAACCAGCATCATTGATTTCTCATGATTTCTGGAATGATTTTCACATTCTCGCCTTTTCGGGCTGCCGTCAGCTCAAGACGGCCCACGAGGACTCCAAGACGGCCCAAGAAGCATCCAAGACGGCCTCAAGACGGCCTCAGAGGGCCTCCCGTGGGACCCAAGACGGCCTTAGAAGGCCCTCGGACGGCCCAAGACGGAGAAAGCAACTATCCCACGACGGCCCCCAGACACACACACACACCATACGGCCAAGAGGGCCCCAAGACGGCCCAGGAGAGCCCCGAAGCGGCGTAAGAGGGTACCACGACGGCCCAAGGGGACTCAAATGAGTTTCGCCACCATCATCATCATCATCATCATCATCATCATCATCATCATCATCATCATCATCATCATCATCATCATCATCATCATCATCATCATCATCATCATCATCATCATCATCATCATCATCATCATCATCATCATCATCATCATCATCATCATCATCATCATCATCATCATCATCATCATCATCATCATCGTCATCGCCATCGTCATCGCCATCGTCATCTTCATCGTTATTATCATCATCATCATCATCATCATCATCATCATCATCATCATCATCATCATCATCATCATCATCATCATCATCACCATATCATCATCATCATCCTATCATCATCGCATCGTCATCCATCACGCATCGTCACCATCACGGTCATATTACCTATACGACCACCCTTCGGGTGATAAGGAGGTTGTGGGGGGGGGGGAGAGGGGGGGAACCAACATCTGACTCAATCGATCTCACTATCGATCTCACTCAACGGGACACCTCGGGACACCACGGGACACTTGTCGATCCCACTATCGATCTCACTATCGATCTCACTCAACGGGACACCACGGGACACCACAAGCCATCACGGGACATCACGGGACACCGCGGGACACCTCTCGATCTCACTATCGGTCTCACTATCTATCTCACTCACGGTACACCATAGGACACCACGGGACACCTCGGGACATCACATCGATCTCACTATCGATCTCACTATCAATCTCATTCAACGGAACACCACGGGACACCTGTCGGTCTCACTATCGATGTCTCCCTTTGGGACACCACGGGACACCTCGGAACACCACATCGATCTCACTATCGATCTCACTATCGATCTCACTCAAGGGGAGACCACGGGACACCACGGGACACCTGTCGATCTCACTATCGATCTCACATTTTGGGACACCACGGGACACCTCGGGACACCACGTCGATCTCAATATCGATCTCACTATCGATCTCACTCAACGGGACACCACGGGACACCACGGGACACCGCAGGACACCGCGAACCACCGCCGGACGGACGGACGGACGGGTGGGCGGGGGAGAATCATTTGTCTTGACTTCCCCTTAGCAACGGCGGACACCACGGGAAACCACGGGACACCACGGCACACCGCAGGACACCGCGAGCCACCGCCGGACGGGCGGGCGGGGGAGAATCATTTGTCTTGGCTTCGCCCTAGCAGCGGCGGACACCACGGGACACCACGGGACACCACAGGACACCGCGGGACACCGCGGGCCACCGCCGGACGGGCGCGAGGGGGAGAATCATTTGCCTTGACTTCGCCCTAGCAACGGCGGGTTCATTCCTCTCGCGCGCCCACGCAGCTCCGCCTCGCCCGCACGCGCGACACGAACGAAACGAAACGATTTCCCCACTGCGATCTCACCCCCCAACATCCGAACATCGTCAACATCATCAGTACCATCAGCAACATCATCATCACCACCAGCAGCATCAACAACACATTCATCACCATCTACATCACCACCATTCATACAATCGCCATCGATCATCATCAACATCACCACTGCCCCACTCAACATCATCATCACCATCTACATCACCATTATCGACACCCTCACCACCACCATCATCATCAACACCATCATCACCACCCTCGTCATCATCATCATCATCATCACCACTATTATCATCATTATTATTATTGCCGTTATCATTACAATCGGCACCATCATCATTCCCATCATCAGCAGTATCGTCACTGCCATCACAACATCGTCATCATCATCACCATCACCGTCAACACCATCATCATCACCATCACCACCACCACCATCATCATCAGCATCATCATCATCATCATCATCATCATCGTCATCACAATCAGCATAATAATAACCATCATCACCATCATTATCATTATCATCATCATCACCATCATCATCTATCGTCGCTATCATCATCATCCCCATCATCCTCATCATCCTTATCACGCATCTCCAAGCCTGGCCACAAGAGCTGTCAGACGTGACGGCCTCCCGCGCCTCCTCGTACAGTCGCCACTCAGAATGCTGGGATGGCACGGTGGCGGGACTTGCCGCAGGCAACTGGGTACAGACATGTAGATGTACCCCTATGTCTGATGATATCTGCACCTATGTGTCTGTTCATCTGTTTGTATGGAAGTACATCCAGATTCATTTATTTTCGTACAGAGTATCATGTTCTTCGACATCGACAACGTAATGGTTGGCCTACATGGTGGTATCCAGGAGCCTATTTACTTGGCATGCAGTGACCTTGTATACGCCGACGACACAATGCTACTAAGCAATGGCTCTGGGAAGCGTCAAATATTACTCAACACGGTCATCGACGAACGCACGAGATATGGATTATACTTGAATTTTGATAGAACTTTATGTATGCGTGTACATACTGGCATTGTGCTTTCTCCCACCGGCGCCCCGCTGAAAATATTGGACCAAGCGGTGTATCTCGGAAGGCTCTTGAACGTGAAATGCTCCGCAAAACCAGAAGTCACTCGGAGATTCGGTGAGGCCAAATCTGTGTTTAAAGCTCTGTCGAATTGTTGGTCGCACGCGAATGCCTGCCGCGATCGAAACATACAATTGTACAAGGCGATTGTCTTGCCCAAGTTGTCGTGTAACTTGGAAAATGTCTGGGCAGTGCAAGCGGACATAGCTCGCTTAGACAGCTTCCACGCGCAATGCTTGCGATGTGTTTTCAGAATCCAAAAACAGTTCTGGAACGTGCGCAGGAGTCGCCGCTGAGCGGAACGCTCCGCGACCGGCAAATGAAGCTGTATAGGAAGATTTCGGCACTCCCGGAAGATAACCTCCTCAAGTTGTTTACCTGTGAGCCCGGAACAAAGTTGCCCAGGCTATGGGGGCGCACGAGGAAGAGAGGGAGACCCAAACAGCAATGGGCTTCCAATGTCTACGCGCTCTTGCAGAGCACCGGCTTCAATTGTTTCGGCGTCCTCGTACCTCTCTCCCTCTCTTATTCCTCTTCCCACCTGCTCCTTCCCCTCTCCACGCAACTCACGCGCGCAATTCTTTATCTGCCAATGCGCCGTTTGGGCGCCAGGCTTGACTGACTGACTGACTGACTGACTGACTGACTGACTGACTATGTGTATGTACAAATGGCTGATGGCAAACAGACGTGCAAATATCTGAAGCAATCGAACCGTGACCCTGAACAGAAAACCTGGGCTGCTGTTGTTTGGTACGGGCATCGCTCTGGCGGACAAAATCATTATACCAAGGTGAATTTCACAAGCATCTGGCATCTCAACCACCACGCTTCATAAGAACGTAGGAAACACAAAGCCTTTGAGATCCCGTGCGCGTGGGAAAACTGCGCTTTTGCGACGATGCCCTTGGAACGCGAACGCAACTCTATAATCCGTGACCCCTCGGGTACCGGCGTGAAAAAGTCTTTACCTCTCCAAGCAATGCACCAATGGAGGCTGCGGAATCTTTTCCCACCAACACGGCTCTTTCATGTCGGACAGTCCGCCGAATGAGAGATTTTGGCATGAATCCCACCAGCCCCCTGGGCGTACGTTGTTAAGAAAGATCAGAGACAGGGTGCCCGAGCGGTCTTACTCTGTCCCTGCTCGCGTTCGTCCGTCTTGGGGTCGTCTCTCCGGCGGCTACGCTAGGAGCCCAGCTGGGAGGCCACGCTGGGAGGCCACGCTGGGGGGCCACGCTGGGAGGCCACGCTGGGAGGCCACGCTGGGAGGCCACGCTGGGAGGCCACGCTAGGAGGCCAAGCTTGGATGCCACGCTGGGGGGCCACCCCACGCTGGGGGGCCACGCTAGCACGCTGGACGGCTCACCGAAGAGGGGCGGTGTGTCCGTAGCGGTTTCGGTTCAAATCCCGCTAGCAGCGAGCGCGTCGTGGCTTCTAAAAGCGCCGCCAAGCACCCTCTCTCTTATCCGCAGCTGCGGGGGATTAGGTATTTATATCGTCCGACCTCCTTCTTCCTCTTCTCGGAAGGGTCCGCCGACCCCTGCTACTCCCTCCTACCCCTCCCCTGGGTTTGGACGCGTGGTGGTGTGAGAAGGTAGAACGTCGTCGAAGATTGCTCAAAGACGGCTCCAAAAGGTTCTCGATATCCCAAGATAGCCTCCAAGACGTAGCAATATAGCCCAAAATGGCCTCCAGCATGCCTCCAAGAGTCCACACGACCAATCGAAGCCCGCTCCGCGTGGCCCCGGAGCCCCCAAGGAGAACTCCGATACGCCAATCTCATTTAAGCAATTCGTGTTTTCCAATCATGCTTTTTTCTTTCTCGCCCATTCGCTTCCGATGGGTCTCTGAAGCGTTACGATGGCCACAACATCGCCAAAGAGAGCCCCAAAAGGGGCTCGGAAAAGGCTGCAGACGGGCCGGTGAGTTTTCGAACTCTGACGAAGCGGGGCCGGTTGCCCCCCCCCTCTTTGATCGATGTCATCCAAGATAGCCCCAGAGGCTCCCAAGAGGGCCACATGAGAGCCACAAGAGGACGCAAACAGCTCCCAAAAGGGCACCAAGAGAGATCCAGCATGCCTTGAAGAGGCCTCCAAAAAGCTCTTACCGGTCCCCGAATGAAGCGGTGTTCGCCTCTTTGACTCACTACATGCTTGCATGCTTCCCTTCTCCCAGCAACTCGCCTTGGTAACGTCTCTGGATGGGCTGGCTGGGATGCGCGAAACGTCAATCATACATTCTCTGGTCTGGCCTGCGCGGGGAAAGGTTACAGGCGGCTATAACACAGCAGACGAACATGTTCTTGCCAAACGGGAGGCACGTCGAAGTCTCAAATGGAAGGTAAAAGGATTGTATGTGGGAGTTGCATTCGTGGGCCGTGGGCCGTTGGGCGGAGCCCTCGTCCGAGCATGGTCCAACCCCAATGGCTACCTGGGAGCGCCAAGGATCGCCGAGGAGGGTCTGGGGAGTGCTCGGGAGGGCCTCGGCAATGCACGGGAGCTCCGTGCCAGGTGGCCCACGAGGATCACGCAGGGACGGACCAGTATACCTCTGAGACAGCCCAAGAGGTATCAAGGATTAACAGTAGCGCACGAGAGGTTCCAAGAGAGTCCCCAAGAGGACGCCAGATGACTTCCAGGCGACTTATACTATACAAACACATGGTTGCCATGTATTATCGCTTTCCAGGCTTTGTCTGATTTGCTTCAGGGGCGTCATCAGCGCTCCAATACTGCCCAAGAGGGCCCCCCAAATACACAGGACAACCAGCTACGCCCTCCAAACCCAACTCCTCGAGACGGGCCCAAGCGGCCCAACAGGCGTCAACATGGCCCAGAACGGCCTCGCGACGTCTCACGGAAAGCACCCAAAGGTCCCAGCAAACTTAAGAGACCCCGAGACCAGTGCAAGACGCCGTGCGAGGTCCCAAGAGGCGTATGGAGAGGCCTCAGTGGAAGCCCAAGACCCTGTCTGCCCCAAATCATGGCACAATCAAACATTGTTCCGTGCTTTTCGGTTTCTGGTCGGCTAGGGCCAAGATGGCTTCTGGATCGCCTCCGAGGGCCTCAAGACGCCTCCACGGAATCCCAGGAATATACCATGACGGCCTCAGGATCGCTTTCGGAGAAGCTCCAAGCGGCCAAGAGCACCCTCAAGGCAGCCCAAGGCTGCACCCACGACGGCCACATACGGCACAGGAGGGCTCCCGCAAGAAGGCCAGGCAGCCCCTTCTGATGTTCTAACCTACTTTAGCCCGATCCACCTTGAAAAAACAATTTCGAGCACGAAGAACATGCCGAAACTGGAGAGTTTCCACGTGTCGGGCTCTGGGAGGCGATACTCCTTCGACACCGTTTCGATACTTGTCTGGGTGCTCGAAATTGTTTTGAGGATTTGGTCCTGAAGTACGATGGGAGCAACATCACCCAACATTTGTCTAACGAGGCCCCCTGGCGGCCCCAGGAAGCGCAGGAGAGCCCTCGAGGGAGGCCTCCCCCCCCCCCGACGGAGCTCACGCGAGGCCCAGACACCGCCGCAGCCAGCCTGCCCCGAAGGCGCGACTCTGGGCGCCCTCGGCGAGGGCCAGCTCCCCCGACGGCACGACAGAAGGCCCCCAGCCCCCCACTGCCCGACCCCGCGGCTCAGCGGACTCCCGGACCTCTCCCCCCCTCCCGAGGCCGCCCACGGCCAGTCTCCCTCCAGCAGCAGCAGCAGAACCGCCGGCAGCAGCAGCAGAGGCAGGCGCGGCAAGCAGCAATCAGCAAGCCTCTAGTCCCAGAGGGGCCCAGAGGGCACTGGAGACCGACACAACAGCCCCCACTATACAACCCCAAGAGGGCTTCGAGGCAGTCTAAGACGGCCCCACGATGCCCCCTTGTGCAAGAGCCTGGTTGCCAAGATGGCCCAAGAAAGCACCCAGAGCCCCGCAAGACGGCCCGAGTTGGCCCCGAGTAGAGCCTCGCGGCGGCACGAGGGGGCCCCCGGATGGGGCCGCTCAAGAGGGCCGGGGAAACAGGCTGCCCCTCGAAGCTGCGCGGAAGAGGAACATCCACAGGAGCAGGGGACAGCCCGTCTGGCCGAGTGAACGCGAAGCGTTGTGGATCTTACGAGCGGGAAAAAACCCACTGCGGAACTTCTCAGGAAAAACGGTGGGGGAAAGCATCTCGCCAGCGTAGAGGCCACTGCGGACCTCATCAAGAAAAACGATGGGTGGCAAGCCGCCACAACCGTGAGAACTCCACAATCTCTGTGGTGGGTGTTCCACCTACACCGTCGCATTGCAGGCGATGGAAGAAGGACAGTCAAACATGTCAGGCGTACAGTTGCAGGTCTGAGGGCACATGAAACGCAAGGTCTTCATGGGGATTGGTTTGTAGTTGTCTCCCTCCCTGCACATGTCGAAGCTCTCCTTCAGAATTGTGACTGCGCCGCATCCATAGGCACCCATGGTCCCTGTAATGGTTTTGGCAAACTCAATGCCCCCTGGAGTCCAATCCGTCGCGGCCACCTCTAGATTCGCCATGAACGCTTGCCAATCGCTGGCTTGTGTAATCACCTCTGGCGCCCTCTCAACACAAGAAGCGCTCGCAAGCTCCGCCACATACAAGGGGTGATCCTTGCAAGGGGCAGGGCATCCGCTTTCAGTGTCCTTCAAGATAAGGTCTGAGCTCGGGGATCTGCAACCGCACGTTACTGGGCACCACGACCGCGCGCAAACTCCGGCTGCAGTGTCGTTATGACAAAACTCTGCTGCCGCAGCGCAGCTGCGAATAGGTTTCTCAAAGAAGTCATCCAGTGCACTTTGATACCACATTGGCGCATTCTTGATGTCGCCGTAGCCCGCACCATCTTCGCAATAGAAATTGAAACGATTTACACCTTTGGCAACACCCCAACTCTCCATCGCTTTCAAGGACCATGCAGAACCGAGAATAGATGGGTTCTTCATATCTATCGCTTCTTCTGCAAGATCCGTCCTGATAATCCTCGCTGTCATCCTATGGCTGAAACGGTAATCGAAAGACAATCCTTGTCCGTCGTCGGCAACGTCCCATACACCGCTCGCATCCCTAGTAATGCTTTCCGTGTCTGGCGCTACGGACTTAGCCCACCATGTGTAGGGTGGGTACGTCGAAGGAGTCGTTACGAATTGGGTATCGCCTGCACACAAAGCATCACGCGCCTGCTCCAAGCGCGAGATCTCTGGTGCAAGCCAGAGTGGCACCACGGTTCCTATGACGACAAGAATGCCAATGGCGGAGCAGAAAGTGCGGCGATCGAGGCCACGCCATGACGCCCGCTTTGGCCCCTTCATCGGGTCTAGTAGCTGGACGAACTTGACTGCCTGCGTCGGCGCAAGAGCCTGTGCCAGCAACTCGTCCACAGTGAGGACAAACTTCAATCCTACTGCCTTGAGCACCAATTCTCTGAGACTTGTGGTGTATACCAAAAACTGGATCCCCGCTTTTGTGAGCCATGCCGCGATCCAAATGCGGAACAATTGAACTATGAAAAATATGCCGATCCGGACAGGGCACAACGACACCAACGTCCAACCACCTTTCGGCTTCTGCTTCACCACCGTGCCGGACCGAATTCCATGAGTTCTCGGTAGCATCAGGAGGGCCCGGCATTGCGACACGATGCGCTGCAATTCCGAAGATGTCGTCAGAACCCAGAGGGTGATGCACAAAATGCAAAATACTGGGCCAACTTGACTCCCAAAGAATACAAGGTGTTTCCCCTCGTCTGTCGGGATGTAATTCTGGATAAGAGACAATGCCCTTGCCTGCTCGCCGGACATCTCTAGCGACCTGTCCTCGCTACAAAGGCGACTGGCGAGGGACACGAAAGAGCTGTCGAGGTGTGACGCATCATGTCCAAAATTCAAGCGCCACTTCTTGAAGGCGGCGATCGTCGCGTCACTGAAGCTGCTGCTGGTGAAACTCTGTTCAACGATGTTTATAAAAACGAACTGGATGAGCAAATTTAGGAACAATACCAAAAATGTGAAGACTGAGCCGGCCACGTCTACTTCCTTCATGCCTATGAAAAACGAGATGTCCCAAATCGAATTTTCCCAACCAACCTTATTTTCCACGAGCTGGTCAAAATGGCCAGTCGTCATGTTCCTCCGAAGCATGTGCCTACTTGAAACGTCTTGTCTTGCGGGCGGTTCCTCCGCGTCGCCATCGACATCGGCGACCTTCTCTGAAACCAGCGGCTCGCCAGCAAACTCTGCTTGTATTGGCATCTCAAAGCCATCTTTCTCACCGATCTGGGCTTCTGGACCCTTCTCTGGTGAGGACTTCTGAGCCCCTCGAAGGGCGGAAACAGCCTGCGTTAGGAGAGACTCCTGCAAATCGAGCCTCTGCTGCAACTTCCCCATCAATTCTTCCAGTCTCTCCACCTGAAGTCTCAGATCATTGACCTCCTGTCTGTCAGCCATCTCCTGACTGCCAGGTCCTTCCTGACTGTCAACCCCAGGTCGCTGTCTTCCTGATGCTGCCGTTGTACTGGTGCTACGCGCATTTTCCTTCTTTTTCTTCGCCCTTCCCGACGGGTCTTTCTGTGTGCCTGACTGAGAAGGTCCCGACACCCTCCCCTCGCTTCGCATTTCTGAACCAACTACCTTGCCGATCGACTGAGGCTCCATGGCTCTCCCTTTCCCTCCACTCTCCGCTTTACACCGCCTTCCGCACAGCACTCACGCTACTCGCAAAACTATCGCACGAGCGTGTGCGGGAGGGCGGGCCCTCAGTTGAGCCGGAACGGCTACAGAAGCCATGATGCTAGACGATGATGCCTGATGGTGTCTTGAATTGGAGCTCGAGGCGGAGAAGCGGATCTGGATGATTGGAGAATCGACTGACCGCCCTGGCAGTGGGCACATCCCATTATCGTCCATATACGCCTAATAACATCTCTGGATCCCGCACCGCTCCTTCCTCCCTCAACAGTGTCGCCCTTGGTCGTATCACCCAATTGTAGCTCGAATCGTCACGTTATGAAGGGGAACCTTCAGTAAGCATGCAAGTCATGAGGTGTGACGCGTTGGCATCAGGATGATATGATAACATTGGAAATCGGTCGCTATGTTAATTCGACGTGGTATGCACTGATGTAATAATATGTCGAGGCTGATGACGACGTTGACATGATACGGCTGTGATTGCGTGCACGTGTGCGTGCACGTGACAATTGCCACTCAGGGCCATATTCAGTTGCCTGAAACGTCCGATTGGTAGTCGGTGGTGCACCAAGTACACCGTGGATCGTCTGGACGGGGCATGCTCTGGAACATCAGCTCCACCTGGCTACCTCGGCACCTGTGCGACCGTCCCTGGACCATGGCGGACAGGGCGGCTATCAAGTACCCGGCCCCGCTCAAGATTTTTCCGTCGGCGACGAGGCAGAGGCAGTCCGCTCCAGCGTGTGGCTACTCGGGGCAACCGAAAGGCGAATTGTTTGGCGTGCAAGAGGAAGGAAACAAGACCAGGGCGGCCGCGCGGGGGGAAGAGGAGGGGGAAGCGCTCGGACGTGGAAGAGTTCCGCGTGGAGCAGGCCGGAGCGGGCCAGCCGAGGCAGCGGGGACCGTGGCAGCAGCCAGTGGCCCCGCTCGAACATCAGGATGTCACGACCTGAGGCTGCGGCTGTGGTCCGCCTGGGGCGGGGGGCTGGCACGACAGTCTTTGGCTGGCTCGCCAGCTCGACCTCTCGTGCCTGCTGGCGCTGGTGGGCGGCCCACTCAGCGGCCAGCAGAGCTTGCAGCTCCCCTGGTGACACCTCGTGTAAAGCCGGACCGAAGGTAGGAGAACATCCTCCAAGAACGTGAGGTCCGCTGCCGGCCAAACTGGAGCACATTCGAGGGTACCCTCCCCCAGGACGCACAACATTCAACATACCTGCCCTGGTGTGCCGCAGAATGGGTGGGGTTCTGGGGCTCCGATGGTGCTCTTCTGCGAGGTTGCGATGCTTTCGCAGCGTCGGATTTCATGGCCGCACGGAGCTCACACAAGTTCCACAAACTGGCCATCGCTCGGACGTCCATTCCCTGCGCTTTCTTCGGTCTCGTGCGAGACTGAATGATCCCGGATCCTCCTCGAGGGTCCTCGCCGCCGAGGAAAACATGCACAAATCCGAACGATGCCACGCAAACGTCCACCCGACGGGATCCGCCGCCGTGCTCCCGCCTCCCGAGGCGCCGCTCCGCCCCTTCCCCGGCGGCGGCGCCTCCCGCGGTGGAGGCGGAAGGCGGCGGTGGCGGCGGCGGCGAGGCGCTGCGCGGCGGCAGGGCGGGGGGGAGGCCCTCCTTGATCTGCAGCATCAGCGCGCGGTAGGACGCCCGCTTCTCCTCGCTCAGCCCCTCTGCGGTGAGCCTGCGGCCGTGTGCTCGTCGTCGCTCGGGCGTCCACTCCCCGTGCATTTTTCGGTCTCGTGCCTTTTTTGTTTGTTTGTTTGTTTGTTTGTTTGTTTGTTTGTGTGTGTTTTTTGTTTCCTTTCTCCAAGATGATCCAAGATGCTCCTCGACGGTCCCCACCGAGAAGAAGTGCACACGTCCGAGCGATGCCAAAAGAGTGTGAGGCCCAGAGATATGGCTGACGGCTTATGTATGCGGGCCCGCGGGCAGGGCAGAGCGAGGCGGGCGGGTCGACGGGGCAGCTTTGAGACACGTGGTGTGCGGGGGGCTTCGCTTCGCTTCGCTCGCAGCTCGATGTCCCGTTGGACGAAGCTGTTCGCGCGGCCGCGGCCGCGCGCGCGCGCCCGAGGCGCGCGGAGGGGGCCACCCCCCCGACACGGGCCCCCGCCAGGAGGGCAAGGAGTAGAAGCCGCCTAGGCCTCGCAGGAGAAGCCGCTTGGGCCTCGCAGGGGGAGAAAAAAGGGCCCAGAAGTTTCGGGGCGGAGGGGGGGAAAAGGGAGAGGCCACATGGGGGTGGCAAAGCGGAGTGGGGGGAGGGGGCTCATTAAAGGCCTTGGGGAGGAAGGGAGTCCACCCCCATGAGGCCTTCACGCGGGTGGCGGCCCAGGTCGCGCCTGGACCGTGTCGTCCCCCCCCCTCTCCCTTGAGGGGGGCGTCCGTGATGATGTAGGCGGCCGCCTTGAGCCCCACGGTCGTCTTGCCGTGGTAGGCGCCCGTCTCGATCCTCTTGGGCCCTGTTACGGCCAGCTCAGGTCGTCGGATCTGCTGGCTGCAGTCCGACCTCCAGGGAGCATGCTGCCCAAGACGGAGTCGACGAAGTCGTCGAGTGGGTTGCTGTGCTCGTGGGAGTGGCCGTCGTAAATGGCGTAGAGGTTGCTGGTGGAGTCAATCCTGGTCGGTCTTCCTGTGGCGATTCTCTCCGTATCGTAGTATACGTAGTTTATCTGCTCGGTCGTCCACATCAGCGACGGACCTTCTGGGGCTGAGGATTGCGCTAGTAGTACTGGTACTTCTGCAATGTGGGCGGTATGGAAGATGTGGATGGCGAGGCGGGCGTGGTGGTTCGCGATCAGTCGACGTTCTGCTGCCCTGCCTCCAAGGTTAACTCTTCCCCATGGGTCCGAGGTTGTTCTGGAGGATGCTGCCGTTCTGTCGTGGATGTCGCCATCACCTTGGTCTGTCCAAGTGCTGGGTGAGAGGTTGATCGTCACTCCTGCGAAGTCACCCTGTCGAATGTGCTGTTGTATCAATTCAAGGGCGTCGTACTGGGATGGGTGTTCGTCGGAGTAGAGATCGTCGAATGTCATAGTAGCCAGTTCCATCACCATTCCATTGTAGCATAGTCGTTGGTCCGTGATGTCGAGCAGATCGTTCGGATGTCTATCGGTGTTGGTGAGGTAAAGCAGGGATCTGTTTCTGGTCAGTGTCCGAGGGTAGTGGGCTGGTGGTGGTGGTGTGAGCTCTGCTACAGTCGGGAAAAAGGGCGGTGGTGAAGGTGATAAGTCAAGGGAGGGTAGGGGGGTGACGTCGGATGCGTGGGCAGGGATGGGATGATATAGTTCGGGGCGGCCTCTGCGTTTGTTGTCGGCTATGCTGGCCGCGTAGATCTCCTGATTGGTGGCCACGTCCTTCTCAGTGAGGGCAGGTCCTTGTAAATACCACATGTACCATGACCGTCGGCATCGGGCGACCGTGGTTAGATGCTTTACTAGCTTGGCAAAGGAGTGGAAGTTCTGGCGGCATATTCTGCACGATGTACCCGATGCCCAGTTTCGCGGATGATCAAGTCGTCGGTGTTCCCGCCCGATATGTATTGCCATGCCCTGCTTGGTCTTAGTTACTATTCCGCACTCGTAGCAAATGAAGTTGCTGTCGCCGTTGTCACGTGATGGCGTGGTGCCCGCCCCGATGAGGCCGTCGGGTCTTAGCACCTTGGTCAGCTTGTCGGCGTGGGCGCGGTCTTTAGAGGCGCGGATGTAGTTTGTGACGGCCCTGTTGACGGAGTTGGTGAAGTGCTTCGGCGTGGTGCGAGCCCATGCAAAGATGTCGGGGTCGAGCTTGCTGGTCGTGGGCCAGCGCTGGTCGTCCAGGTATGTGCGCAGGAAGTCGAAGTCCTGGAAAAGCATGTATGTCCATGAGCCCTTTCTCCGTCGCTGGCTGTCAAGCAGTTGTAGGAGCTGCTGAGGAGCGTGTCGTAGAAGCCGTGGTAAGTATCGCAGCCGTCCAGCAGACTGGTGGTGGTCGAAGTCGGGGATGCCGGTGTAGGCTACTACTTCGGTGGCCGTGAAATGATGAAGCTGCGAGTTAGCTTTGGGTAGTCCAGCTGCCGTGCGATAGGGCTTCGAGTAGGCGTTGGATATGCGCTGGTGGTCGGTCTTAGTCAGTGCTGGCCAGATGTGATGGTTGAAGGTCAATGAGGCCGTCGAGAGGGCGTGCACGTACTTGATCTTCGTTTTGCGGGGTAGGCGTCGACGTCTTAGGATTTGCCTTTCCAGAGCTCGTGCCGAAGCGTCGGTTCGTTGCATGCGATTCTGCACCTCGGGGCCCATGCTGCCGTTGGTTAGGATGGTGCCTAAGAGTCGGTGCTGGTCTGTGATTTGGACCGAGATCGACATGATGCTCAGCTTGATTGATGTAATGTTCTGCTGTGCGATCCTGCTGCGCACGACGTTGGAGCCCGCCCCGTTAAAGGAGATGATGACCTTGGTCTTATCTGGGTGTGGCTTGAGCCCGTAGGTAAAGGCTATGCGGCATAGACGTTCAGCTGAAGTTCTCGTAATGTCAATGATGTCGGAGTGGTGTGTGGTCGAGTTGAAGTCGGTGAGGTCGTCGACGAAGGACATGTTGGTCAGCTTGCCGCCTTGATGAGGGGCCGTAGAGAAGAGCGGGTTGTCGCAGGGGCTGATGTGGTGGCCGCTTTCGCCGTCTTCTGCCCCTTCAGCGTCGTCGGCGATGGCCTGAAGCACCAGGGAGAAATGCATGTTGAAAGCCGCGTCGGAGTATGGCACCCCTGGCCTGGTACTGGTGCGTGGGATCACGTATGCGTCGGTGCCCTTGGCTGTCATCCAGTTGGCCGTGTGGTGGTCGGCAACGAGGGCGCAGAGGTGGGAGTCGTCGACGTGGGCGTTGAGATGTGCTGGGCAGCGAAGACGTTGTCGTAGGGATGGGAGAAGGCATATGGGAATCTCGATGTTGTCGATGACGTCTTCGAGCTCATCCTCCTGAGTCGGCAGCTGAAAAATGAACTCCTTTATTACCGAATGGAAGGCTTCTTTCAAGTCCAGGAAGAGGATGCTGCCGGTGCGAGCCTGTGTACGGCAGTCGTCCAAGAAGGTGTAGGCGGTGTGAGTGATGAAGTCGGTCGCCTTGTGAGGGACGGCGCCGCATTGTGTGTCCATGAGCAGGTCGGGTAGGATGTCGCGGAAGAGGCCTCTCAGGAACTTGCTGTTGATCTTTCCTATAGTGTTGTTCAGGAGGATGCCCCTGTATGCCTTCTGCAGATGAAGCTGTCCTTGTCCTTTGGAGAAATGGGTGGAGAAACCGCCCTTCGCCGAAATAGGCTCCGTCGTCATCATTTGCATCTTCATCATGATAGGGTGCAGAAGTCGGGCGATCTGTCGCGGCGCTGCTCGTGCCATGTCGTCGGTGTTTCCGTCGGGCCCGCCGCGTTTGCCTTTCTTGGCGGCTGCCAGGGCGGATGTCAGGTTGTGGATGGTCTGGACGTTGTCGATGTGGGGTATCGGCTTGGTGTGGGCAGTCTTGTTGTTATAGTTCTTGACGACGCCTTCGATGTCGGTGTTGATGCCGTTCTCGATGTTGCCGTAGTATCGAAGGGCGTGCTCCGCAATGGCTTGTGGCGTTGTAAGCGGAGCGCCGTCATCGTCTTGTCGTATTTTGGGAGTCGGAGTTCTCTTAGGTGTGCGGCCGCCATATGTGAGTAATGCCCTCACGTTTGCCCACTCCTTCCGCGGGGCGTTCCCTGCGGCTGATAGTATCATGTTGTCGGAGAGGCGCTCGAGGTGGGCGTCGCGGTCATGATCGAGGCGGTTCCTAAGGACTCTGTCGGTATCCTTGATGAAGCTCATGTATGAGTCGAAAAGATTTGTAGTGAAGGTGGTTGTGCAGTAGGTGCTGTCGTGGTATGGAGCCGTAGTCTGGTCGGGGTCCGCGTGGTTGATAAAGAGGATGGTCTTGATCATCAGCTGTGTATATCCAGGGATGTCCATGAGATGGATAACGTCGTCAGGGGTCGCTGAAGCCGACTGGTTTGCGATGAGGTGCGCGGTGTATCGGATCCGTCTGCGTGATATCTTGGAGCCAATGCCATTCCTTTTCACGATGCGGACCGTCTTGAGGAGGGTGCGTCGAAAGCGAAGAAGTGCGTAGGAGGCCTCGGTAATGTAGGGCTTGCGTGGGGCGTGATGCTGCTTCTTGAAGCTGGCGTAGGCTGCATCCTTTATCTGGTCGACGATGCTCTTAGTATGGTCGTTGAGGTTGGTCTCCCAGGGGGGGTGTTGGATCTGCTGCAGGCGTCGTTGAAAGTCTTTCTTGGCTGTCTCGGAGTCGAGCTTAGCGATGTCGAGCTTGGGCGTGCCGTGCTGGTATGTGGTCTCGACGATATAGGCGAGGTTAGCCTTGACAGGGAAGTGGTCGTTCTTGTGTGAGTGGTCGTGTTCTGTGTCGATGCCATACATTACGGACGTGTAGGAGATGGAGTCGAAGAGCTCGTGGCCAACCACTATGTAGTCCAGTCTGTGCACGTCCTTGCCTGAGTCCCATGTGTAGTGGTCCTGGCCTCCGCTCTTGAAGGTATTCGCGGCTATGAGAGAGTTACCTTGCAGGACCTTGTGGAAACGTTCGCCGTTGTCGTCCTCCTTTTGCTTGAAGCCTTGATCGCCGATTGCCTGACTGCATAAACTGCCCGTTCGAGCGTTGGCGTCGATGAAGAAGATGTCGATATTGTGGTTAGAAGTTGCGCACTCGATCATCTCCCAGAAGATATCCTTCTCGTGTGGCTTGGCTCGTGAGTGTGGTGCATGAGCGACGCAGACTGTATGTCTAAAGCCTGGGGCTTCGATCCTTACTACGAGATGTCGAGGGCTGTGCTCGATGACGGTGAATTGATCGGGGCGGAAGTAGAGGTCCTTGGCACCTGCCTTTCCGTACGGCTTGCTGGTGAGTATGTGGAGCTCGCAGCCAAGGTTGTACTGGTCGTGGCCCCCTGAGATGACGTGGTAGGCGTACGCACTCGTGCTGGTGATGTCGTTGCCGCTGCGAACTCCCCAGGGCGTGCGGGCTTCCTGGATGCCGATCAAGTGGAGGTCCTCCATGTACAGGTTGAGCATAGTCTTTCTGAGCTTGTGGATCTTTTCTTTTCGTCTTCGAGCTCCTTGGCCAGGTTCGCGCCCTGACTGGATGTTGTAGGTGGCGATGTTGACGTCTATCTCGGTCGAGGTCTTCGTGGACTTGGCTGGTGTCGTAAGGTGTGCTGTCGTTGCCGTGGTATCTATGCGTTGGGCCTTGAGCATCCCAGGTGAAAAGGATGGGTAAGCGTCTTTGGTGTGGTTGTCGGCATCAAGTAGGAATTCCCAGCTGCGCTGAGGGGACGCGTTGAGTATGTTAGCCCATTCAGGTTGCGGGTGCGGGTAGTCCTCGATGCGGGCGTAGTTGGCTGCGGCGTCGGCGACTTCGTTCCACGGGTTCATCTCGTGGGCGTGAACATGACATAAGTCGACATATTCCTTGACGTGCGAATACATGATCACCAGTAGCTGCACGAGGTGGGCGTCTCGATTAGTGAAGGCCTCCATCCTTGCCAGTTGGATCGCTCCCAGCGAGTCGGAGTGGACCGAGATACTGTAGTTGATGTCCTTGTGGATGATGTAGGCGATCGCCCAGATGAGCGCTGTGATCTCGCTGGATGTCGAGGTGGTCTCATTGTCCGTGAGGTTTTGGATCTCTACGAGGGTGGAGTCGCGGTGCTTGCCGACTATTGCGCCTTGAAAAGAGAACCCTTCTTCGTCTTCTCCGACGAGTACAACTGACCATCCATCTTGACCATGTTGGCGTGGATGTTTGGAGCCGTCTGTGTATAAATGCAGGCGAGAATCTCGTAGGAGCTGTCGGTATGGAAATGTGCGCACCATGTACTCTGAAACCTCGTTGTGGCATCGGTCGGTGAGGTCGAAGGTAAGCCTGGGAGCCTGAAGTCGTCGAAGGTGCTGGAGTAAGGGCTCCTGTTCGTCGAAGTCGATGTGGTAGAGGATATTGTCGGTCTGCTGGTCGCGGGTGTGAACCTCGCGGGAGAAACGAACATGCCGTACTTCCTCGTGGCTCTCCGCATTCGGCAGGTCTCTTTGTCCGTGTGGGATCTGGGTAGCGTCAAGGGAATCCAAAATAGGAGGTTGTGGCCGGCAAGAAGTTGATGTACATGGCCGGCTCGGTGAATCACAAAATTGTCGGTCTCGATCGCCATCATGGCCAAAATGGCTAGTACGTCGATGCCTTGTTGGTGGCTCTTGTCGTTCTTGCCCCAAACGACCGCAACCACTGGAGGTGTGCCCCCCCGTGTCGTGCTCACAAAGCGATGCTTCCTCTCGAGGCGTAGGCGGTGGCGTCGTCATCGTCGGGATCGACCGTGACTGGGCTTCCGCTGGTGGAGGATGTGAGTCGACATGCTGCCGTCGGGGTCGGGTGACGGTAGTTGGTCGGTCCGCTAGCGTATGTGGTGCTCGTGTGTTGTCTGTGTGAGACAGCCTTCTCGCACTCCCCAAGCGAGAGGTAGAGGCCGAGGGGATGGTCCACGGTCCACTACTAGGCTGTCGCATGTTGGGCGGTGTGTGGATTTCCCACATATCGCCATGCTCGTAAGAATCTGGAGGTGCGCTCTCCCCAACGCGCATACCGCCATTGGCTGATGAGTGGGTAGGTGAAACTTGTGAAGTGTCGTATGGTGGATCGGAGCTCACCAGGGGCTCAAATAGTCGGCGCCTGACGTCGTCGGCGTAACCACTGCAGGAGTCGGAAGTGCCGTCGTTGCACAGGCAGTCTTCTGGTATGATGCTGGGCCGCTCCCCCTGGGCCAGTTGCCCCCCAGGGGGTGAGGGCCTCGTTAGTTTTTTGGTGAGTTGACCGCAGGGGCTTCCTCGTCATTGAGGAAGGTTGGCACTCGGTCTCCTGGATCTGCGAAGCCGTCTCCGATGTCGCAGATACGGACTTTCTTGGGCTTGGCCGCTCGTCTAGATGATCCGTTTTTTCGGAGAGCTGTGCGGGGCGGAGGAGCAGATGTGGCGCGGTCGGGCGTGGCGAGGTGGAAGCGAGGTGGTGGTTGGATTGGCTGCATCGGTGCGGTAGGAGATATGTCGGCTAGTGGAATGCGCACTGGGGTGGAAGGTGGTGGTACATCGTCGTCGGAGGTGATGTCAATGAGGAGAGTAGTGGATGGGTGGTTGTGCTGAGTTGAGTTTGTCCTTCTGGTGCGTGGTGGTGGCGCTGAGCTGGGTCGGTCATTTTGCGGGTCGGGTGGGTGGAAGCCGATGGGCGTATGCTGCTCGGTGGGGATCGGCGTAAGCGAGGCGGGGGTGGGTAAAGGCGTAGGGACAGGGAAGGGATATGCGTCACTCGCAACAGGGGTTGGGCTGCAAAGGTCGTCGTCGTCGGCTGGGATTGGGGTATGCACACTGGCGTCGTCGGCGTCGTGGCATGGGCGTCTCGCAGTGGGAGTGGCGGTTGGCATCGCAGGTGGGAATCGAAATCTGGCGGGGCATTCCTTCACAACGTGGCTGGGAATCGAAATCTGGCGGGGCATTCCTTCACAACGTGGTGGTGGTGTGCTGCTGCGCTGTCCGCTGTTGCTGGGCTGTCCTCCGCTGCTGCTGCCGCGGTTTCTGTGGTATAGTTGATCGCCCGAGTCATCAGAGGAAGACGGTGGGGTCAGCAGGTGGAGTGCCGCTTGAACTTGTTTGTCGATCTGTGCTTGTTCAGCATCTGCTTGGGCTTGCAGTCGTGCTTCTTCCTCGTCTCGTTCTTGAAGTTGTGTGTCGAGCTCCCTGAGGATATCCACGTCGATGCTGGTGCCGTACTCGTGGGCCTGCTGTAGTTCGCAGTGCAGTCGCTCTCGTTCCTGTCTGTGTTGCTGAAGATGCTCCTGTAGTTGGAGTTGGTGCTTCTCCTGGAGTTCGTTCTCGAAGCGCTGCATGTCACGGGAAGTGCCTCGAAGCCTGTCGATCTCGCTGTTGTACTCGCTCTGGGCTGTCAAGGTGCGGTACTTCTGAGCCTGGATCTGTCCGAACTCCTCCAAGAGTAGTTCCTTAGCATCCTGAAGCTGGTTCTGTTCGAGCCTCGCGATGTTGCTGATGTCCTGCTGTGCCTGAGCTTTCTCGGAGAGAAGACGTTGCTGTTGTTCGTGGCAGCGTTGTTGATGTTGTTGGACCATGATCTCGGCGTTCTCGTGTAGCTGATGTCTGAAAGTCTCTTCCTCTTGCTTCCTCTGAATGATGAAGGTGGCGAGGTGCGCTGACTCTTCCTCCTTGAGCTGGTAGCGCAGGTGGGCCTCCTTCTGCTGGTAGTGAGCAACGTTCTCCGTGATGGACTCGCGAGCCTCTTGTCGGAGCCGCTCTTCGCGCTGTCGGAAGGCTTGGATCTCGTCATAGTACGACTGTCTCTGTTGGAGTTGTGCTTTCTGGAATTGTTCCTGGCAATGTTGTAGGTGCTGCGAGAGCTCGTGGATCTGCTCGGTCTGCAGTTGACGTTGTGCTTCGTGTTGATCTGATTCGGCACGTTCATGATGGAGAAACGCCAGATGGTGTTGGTGTATTCCGTGGTTACGCTGTTGCTCGTCCACTCTCCTAGTCAGCACGTCAATGAGTTTCCGCAGGTCGCTGTTGTCGTTGGTGGTCGAAGCATGCGCTGGCTCATATACCGGTTGTCGGACTGGTGTTCGCTGTCTTCTCTCGGGATGTGGTGTCTTGCCCCTGATGCGTTGTCGCACGTCATCTTCACCATCCCCGTCACAGCTGTCTTCGTAAAGTTCGGCGTGTTCTCGATACTGCTTGGCCTCGGAGATGAGTGCCTTGAGGGATGCAATCTCGCCCTTGATTTCGTCGTGCTCCTTATTGAGGTCTTTGAGCTGGCTCTCGACGGTCTGCTGTCTCTGTATCCGTGACTCCACTTGGGATCTGTATTGTGCAATGCGCGCCGTCGGAGTGTCCAGCATGTGTATCATGGTCTTGACTATGGCTAGCTCCTCGATCAAGCGGGTCGGGTCGACTTGGGCTTGCCATGCTCCTTGGACTTGGTCGGCGAGACGTGCCATCCGCGCCACCTTGGTGGCGTGCCAAACCCGACGTATGTCTGGGTCGTCGGGAGGAAGAGAAAAGCTTTCGTGTCCCTTGGCGTCCGAGAGCAGGGCGGGCATTACCTTTTCTGTGACCTCCAACTGAAGTTTCGTCAGCTTTGGTAACTGTCGGTGGTCGTTGGTGGCGTCTTCGGGGGCCTGGTGGCGTCTTCTTGAGTGGGCCCGCTTCGTTCTCGGCGTCGTGTAGTCGTACTTGTACTGCTGCTGATGCTGGGCGTCATTGTGCTGCTGTCGCTCCTCGTCGTGGTGGGAGGTGTGGTGGTGCTGGTTGTGCTGGTGCTGGTGCCGTGGCTGCTGTTGTCCATGCCCTCCATGGTGTCGGCGGTACGAGGATCCAGCTGCTGGTGTACCTGACCTCCATGGCCACGGCTTGGCACCCACTGGATGGCCGTGAGACTTCGTGTTGATCGCCATCTCGCTGGTCTCGAAGTCCTGCAGCTCGTTCTTCTGGTTGCACTGGTGCTGCTGCGCGGAATGGTGGCTGGCCAGGATGTCGGCCGCCCTCACGACGCGCAGGAGGGCCCGCGCCGACGCCCGGCGCTCCCTCTGCCGCCTGTGCCAGGCGGGCTCGGGCGTCGGGCCTCTCCTGGGCGCGCCGAGGGCGCGCAGCAGCCGCCAGGCGGGGGGGCCAGGGCGCGGCAGCGGCGGCGGCAATCGCCGATCCGCGGCGCGCTGAGCCCGGCCTCGCGATCGGCCTTCTGCGGGATCGATCGGGCGGCAGGCGCCGATCGACCCTGACCGAGCGATCGGTCGCAGGCCCAGATCGCCAGAGGCCAAATGGGCTTTGTGCGGGGGGCTCCTCCTCCTCCTCCTTCTACTCCTCCTTCTCGCCCCATCCCCTCCTTGTCCTCCTTGTCACCGTCCTGTCCTTCCTCCTCCCCATCCTTGTCCTCCTCCTCCTCCTCCTCCTCCTGGAGCCTGCCCTTCCCGCTGGTCCTTGTCCCCCTCCCGTCCTCCTCGTGCCCAGACGCGGAGGCGCGGGCGATCGAGACGAGCGAATGGATAGGAGACTTTCTGGGAGCTGAACACAGGGGGGGGTGGTCGTGCAGTATGGCTGGGGTGCGCGAGCGCGCATGAGGTCTTTGGTGCTAAAGCCGCAACGCTCGCCCGCATGCTCTACCCGAGGGATTGTTCAGGCTACAAGTAGCTCTCCTCCACCTAGCAATGTCACCCATCAACCTCGTCCTCATCATGGCCACCATCATCGCCACGGCCCTGTCTTTTTCGTTCCTTTGTTTCTGCTAGTCATGGTCCACATCGCCGTCGTTCTTTTACTACAACTTTCCTTTCTTCCTCCTCATCCTGCTAATCTATCGCTTTACGACTACTGGCACGGTCATGCCATTCTGTACAGGAGCAGCGTTTGCTAAGGCACCTGCTGAACGCAGCGAAATATGCTGGCGTGGGAGGGCAGTGGGACGCCCGTCCGCCTTGACATGATCATCTTCAGCTGGTCGGTCATGGCGCCCAAGAGTTTAGCTTTCTGGGAGTCTACTTCATCCTGGCGGGTGGCTCTCGGGACACGGTGTGCATGATGAGAGCGCCAGCGTTCCAACCCCTCAGCACGTCGAAACCTCGTGACGTGACTCTGCAACTGTGCCTCTTCTGGGAGTACCTACGCGCGCGCGCAACTTGTCTTCTCGCCTGTGAGCATGCTTGCCCTGCGCACACGTCGTGCGCCAACGCCATGCGCACTCAGATGTGACAAGAGCCACCGCAAACTTGCACGGATCGATCGGGCAACACTAGCCTTTGAACCCCAGAACACGGCGGTCCTTCTTCCGCTTGGAGGCAATCATCCTCGCTTGCTCGTCTGTGTCGCACACCAAGACCCGGTTCTCAGCTGGCCTCCAAGCGGCGCGCAGACCGGAGGAATACAACGGATCCGTTGCGAAGTCAGCACGCGCGTGCACACACACACACACACACACACACGATTTTCCTGCAGACCAGTCAGCGGCAGAAACAAAAAGGGGGCGCCATTATTACTTATGTGCTTTCATTTGAAGACGCGACGCGCGCACACACACACACATACACGCACACACTTTGAAGTCAGCGGCCCAGAGGGTCTTCAAGCGCGGGCAGCACATGGAAGTGCTAATTGCAATCGAGCGCGCATGCACACACACGCACACACGCACACACATACACGCACACACACACACACACATACTTTTCGGTCGTCGGCGGGCACGCGACTCGCCATGCCGTTGGAAGTCACGCGGGCGAGCGGGCGCTCGCCGGCAAAACAGAAAAATCGCCGGGCCTCACGGGGCGGTGGCGGGGCAGCGGCCGCGGGCAAGCGGCGGGCAAGGGGCAGCGGCCGCCAGTGCGGCAGGGGGGGGAGGGGGCGGGCGCCAGGCGAGCGCCTGCGGGGCAGCAGGAGCAACGGGCGGAGGACGGCCGGGGCGGCGCGCGAGGTAGGAACCAGCCAGAGTCAGGCGGGCGAGGAAAGACGCCCGAGGCGGGGCGCCTGGGACGAGACGGGGGGCCCGGAGGCAGGGGCAGCAAGAGCGGCCGCGGCGGCCAGCAGGGCGGAGGAGAACGTCGCCAGAGCAGAGCTGGGGCGGGAGGCAAAAAACAAACAAAAGCCCGCGCCAGCCCGCGCGGCGAGACCGCGGTGCGTCAAGCGAGGAGAGGGGCGGACGGCGACGGGCGATCAGAGCAGAGGGCGCACCCTGGTGAGCAGCCAGTGCGAGGCACCCATCGAATGCCGATGCCGTGAGGCACCGAGAAGGGGGAGGGTGGCCCGCCTTGGCGATCAGCACTGAGGGCCCGCCCTGGCGGTCAGCAGCTGGAGGCGGCGCCAAGGCGCGAGAGGGTGTAGCCGGCGCCCACACGGTGTGCCGGCGGCAGGCGCGGCGCCCGCAAGGGATGGCGGAGCGAGGAGGGCCCCGCAGCACGAGGTGATGCCCGATGCGATCAGCACGGAGAGCCCGCCCACCCTGGTGATCAGCAACCGGAGGGCCGCGCCCCGCGGTCGATTGGCGAGAGCAAGGCGCGCCCAGTTGGAGGGCGACCTGGGGATGGCGACCGCGACCAAGGCGAAACCCAGTAGCTGCAGCGAGGACCCGCCGGAGTGAAGTGACGGGCCACATGGCAGGGCGGGAGCGGGGATGGCGGGGGGAGGCGGGGCCGAGAGCGGGCAATACCGCGCCCGAGCCACCCGTGCTGAATCCCGAGGGCGGGATGTCGGCCGCTGGCCGAGGGGCAGAAGGGCGCACCACCAAAGAACGGCGCGCCAGGGCCCAGGCGGGGAAGCCAGCGGCGGATCAACGTGGCGGCGGCAGCGAGCCGCCAAAGTTCAAAAGAGAGAGCGCGGCAGACGGCGAAGAGACGTGCCGAGCATAGCTGCCCACAGCACTCAGCACACAGCGTGCTGACACGGAGCTCAGCACGCAGACTGAACACGCAGGCTTGGCGCGACTGCGTTCGCCCGCACGTGGGCCAACGCGTGCCGAGCCAGCGCGCAACGTGTTAACACGGACGTCTTGAACACGGTACGTGTTGCGTTGCAACACGGGCGTATCAGGGCAACTACGGTGCCGCGTGGCGGCGAGCCCCGCTAGAACAAGAAGGACTGGGGGCGGGCGGCCCGCAAGACGAGCCGGGATGAGGCTGCCCGCCGCGGGCGGCGGAGCGGCCTGGCTGGGCAGCCCAGCGAGGGCGGGGGGTGGGCGAGAGGGCGTCGGGGCCACGGGCGGGCAAAACCTCTCGGGGATCTACGGACCCGGGTCCGTCCAAACCGGGTCAGTCAGGCCTTGCGGGATCCTGCAAAATCCTGCAGGATCCCGCAGGCCCGGGTCAATGCGCGCCCCTGGCTCTGCTGCAAGATCCTGCAAGATCTGGCGCTTTGGCTGCCCTCCCGTTTGCATGGACCCCCGCCTCTTGAGCCCCGAACATCGCCCGGGTCGCCCGAGACGGTCCCAACGGAAGCGAAATTGATCGGGGATCTCACTCACCACGTGGCGCCTGCAAGGTTCACTCATCATAAAACACACGGAAGCGTCATGGATCTGGCCCGCAGTGGTGCCGCCTGGCGGAAGTGGCCTGTGCGCCCCGTAGGGCCTGATGGTGGCCTCCTGGTGGGTGTCACTGCCGTCGTCGGTCCCGTCGAGGTGGTGAGCGGGTCGTCGTCGGTGTGATGTCAGGTGACGCCGTCGAAGCTGATGCCCCGTGGTTGTCCCGTGGTTGTCCTTTTGTTGTCACACGGTTCTCCTGTGGTTGTTCTCGTCCAGCGGTTGCCCCGTGGTTGTAATGGTTGTAGATATCGAGATCGCTGGATCGATGCATCGCGAATCCGGTCCGACGCCAATCGCACACCGAACGCTTCACCCATCCCCCCAACCCTCTTTATCACCCGAAGGGTGGTCCTATCGGTATGAATGCTCTCACCCGAAGGGTGGTCCTATCCCTAGGCGGGAACCATATCTTCTTTCCCCCAGTCACGCTCAAAATGTCCACGAGCCACATCCGCGCATGTATTCCCAACAATCCTGTTGTGTTGGTTCTCTTAGAATCAGTAGCGCCCCGCGTTTCCCTCACCTCCTGCTGCCCCCTCCCTTTCCTTGCCTCTGCCATCCGCATGGGCCATGTCGGCACACCTCTCCCCTCACACGTTTCGTGGCCTCATGGGGGGCTCCACCGAAGGCTCGAATGGGAAAATCCACATGGAGCTCACCGCCTGTTTCGGCACACATCTCACACCTCTAGTGGCCCGATAAGAAGCTCCACCGAGGCCCACATGGGAGAGGGCGCAGGGCGCCCCCCCCCGCTCATTTGGGTACACCCCTCATACTTTCGTGGCCCCCTAATTTCGCACAGCCCTCAGACGCTCCATGAAGGCCCCAGTGGTTACGGTCGCACGGTCGCCCTGCCCCACTTCGGCACACCTCTCACACGTCTCGTGGCCCCATAGGGGCCTCTACCGAGGCTCCAGTAACCGCGGTCGCATGGCGGCCACGTCCCTTTTCGGTACGCGCCTCGTGGCTCGAAAGGGAGCTTCACCGACGGTCCCAGCGGCTGCGGTTGCGTGGCGGCCCCGCACCATTCGGCACACCCCGCAACGCCCCAGGGGCTGTAGTCTTATGGCGGCCCCGCCCGATTTAGGCCCCCCTCACACATTTCGTGGCCCACTAGGGGCCTCCACCAAGGCCCCAGTGGCTGCGGTCGCATGGCGCCGCCCCGCCCCGCTTCGGCACACCCATCTCGCGATTAGTGGCCCAACGGAGAACTCCAGCGAAAGCGGCGCTCACAACTGCGGTGCTTACATCTGCATAAGGCTTGGTTCTCCGACAAGTTTTTATTGTGCATGCTGGGTTCCGCAGACTTTTGCTCGCTGCACGTGATCTGCCACTCGGATCGTCTTCGCTTGTTCGCAAGGGCGCTCTCGTCTCTGCGTTTGCCGCACCTCTTGTCCCCTGCAATTGCTGAAAATGGCCCGCTCCGGAGACCCTGAACCCAGAAAGCATGCCATCTCTTTGGGGCCTGTCGCCGCATAGTGGAGTCAATGCCTCGACCCCTCG
>CAUYUJ010015574.1:117500-184343 GCA_963575745.1 Prorocentrum cordatum | reverse complement strand
CGACACCCCGCCCGGCCGCACGCGGCGTAAGACCGGGAAGCACGCTGGGCAGCTTCGCGCTCCTCGCGGCTGCTGGTACGAGCAGGAGAAAAAGCGGCGGCGTGCTGCCGCCGCGGAGGCTGCCGCGGGCGGGGGTGGGATCCCAGCCTGGCGTGGCAAGGGCGCGGGCGACAAGGGCGGCACGGGCGGCAAGGTCAAGGGCAAGTACTCCGGCAAGGCCGCCAAGGGCTCCAAGAGCGGCGGCAAGGGCGACAAGAGCGGCAAGGGCGGCCACTCCAAGGGCGACCAGGGCAGCCGCGGCCGGAGTGAGCGCGACTGGCCCAGCGCGGACGGTCGCGCGTCGAGGGGCGGCGATGGCGGCAGCCCCCGGGACCCCAGTGCGCGCGGCGGAGACCGCAGCGGAGACGAGAGCCGCGACCGCCGGGGGAACACGCCCTCCATCTAGGCGTGGAGCTCCCCCCCGTACCCCGACGCCAGCGCCCGCGGCATCGCGGGCGCGGGCTGTAGGCGGCGGCCTGTGAGTGAGTCGGCCCTCCTCTCAGCCTACCGTGCGCAGGTGGCGCCTGCGATCCTTGAGCCTACGGTGCGCAGGTGGCGCCTGCGAGCTTGTTTCTTTTAGCCTACGGTACGCAGGTGGCGCCTGCGATCTCTTTCTTTTAGCCTACGGTACGCAGGTGGCGCCTGCGATCCTCCCTCTTGGAGGAGTTTATCGCTGCGCGCACGTCGCGTGCTTCCTGGACCCGGCCGTGCTGCGCGTCTTGCGCGCCGTGCGGTCGGGGCCACACTTGCGCTCTGCGCCCGGCGCCTCGTGCGCCGCCACCCTTTTCGGTTCTTTTGCGCGCATCGCGCACGCGCCGCGCCCGCGCTCTGGGTGCGCGGGCGCGGAAGGCCTCAAGGTTGCAGGCAAGTGGCCGCGCGCGCGAGGCTCTTGCAGCCTCTGATCCCGCCCTCGCACTCGGGCGGGGCGCCCCCGCGCGCGCGGCTGCGTCTGTCTTTTCTCATGGCCGAGCGGCCGCAGGCGTGCCAGAGCGCGAGCGCGCGGGCCGTCAGGGCCCACGCGCTCGCGTTGAGCGTGGGGCCACCAGGGCCCACGCTCGGCGGAGATGCGCGTCGCCACGCTGCCATGAAAATACCAGCGCCCTGTCCTGGTCCCTCTCTCGTCCCCTCCTCTCCTCCTCCTCCTCCGTTGAGTGCACGCGTATCTCACTTAACTTGTATAGTCTGATTGGTTGTAGACTGCAGGTTAAGTGGGAGGGGGTGTGGGCTCAGGTAGCCATTTTGGGTCCGTAGCGTTCGGCTCTGGCCGACGCGCGGGTGCCCACCCACCCCGCTTTGCTCCCAGACGCCTGCGTCGGCCGAGCGGCCGCAGGCGTGCCAGAGCGCGAGCGCGCGGGCCGTCAGGGCCCACGCGCTCGCGTTGAGCGTGGGGCCACCAGGGCCCACGCTCGGCGGAGATGCGCGTCGCCACGCTGCCATGAAAATACCATCGCCCTGTCCTGGTCCCTCTCTCGTCCCCTCCTCTCCTCCTCCTCCTCCGTTGAGTGCACGCGTATCTCACTTAACCACGAGCAAAAGCAAATTCGCCCGTTGTGCCAGAAATGCGGCGCCAGGATCTCAGGATCCTTCCCCCCTGTCCGCTGGTCGACGACGACGACGACAGCGGCGACGGCGACGACGACGGCGATTCGGACGACGACGGCGTCAACGACGGCGACTAGGACGACGGCGGCGACGACGAGCGCGACGGCGGCGACGACGAACGGGGAGGGGTGCGCCGCCGCCGCCCCGTCCCCATGAAGTAACCCCCGTGAGGATCCGGCCTAAATTGCAGGTAACCCCGCCACGAAGTAATCCCCATGACGTAACCCCCATGAAGTAACCCCCGTGAGGTCCGGGAACGGCCTCCCTCCTCATCCTCTTGCTCCCCCCTCCCCGCTTTCTTTCTTTCTCTTTGTTCCTCCTTTCTCCCCCTTGAACGGAGGAACTCGTCGACGAAATTGATCAGATTCACGCTGTGGGCCATGGACTGGGGCGACGACGGCTGTATTACACTTTGGTTCCAGGAGCGATGTCAGATTTGTCCCTGCCTCGACGGCTCAAAAAAAAAACGCGGCCGCCGACGTGGCCCGCGTCAGCCCGCTCAAGAAACGGGACAGCGACCGAGCAACGGGACGACGGCGACGGCTGCGGCGTCGACGGCGTCGACGGCGACGACGCACGTCGCACGCCGCACGCCGCCCGCACAGGAGCGCCTCAAGGACCTCAGCGAGCAGCGCCGCGTGTTGCAGGCGCTGCAGGAGCTGCGCAAGGCCGCGGCGGCGTGTGCACCTGCCGTCGCCCGTCGTCCTTGTTGTCCTCGTCTTCGTCGCCGTAGTCGTCGATCGATCGGGGTCGTGTTTTTCCCAACCATCCTGTGTTGGGTCCTCGTTTTGAAGAGACAGCGCCCCGCGTTCATCCTCCTTCCTCCTCGCCTCCTCCTCGTCCTCCCCCTCCTTCCTCCTCCCTCCTCCCTCCTCCTCCTCCCCCTCTACCCTCCGCGCGGCCATTTTGGCACACCTATCACACGGTTCGTGGCCCCATAGGGAGCTCCACCGAAGGCCCCAGTGGCCGCGTCCGCATGCGCCCTCCCCGCCCACCGCATGCCCATTCTGGCACACCCCTCACACGGTTCGTGGCCCCATAGGGAGCCAAGCCATGTGATGTAATCTATGTGGCGCACTTGTGCGAAGCCGCGACGAGGCGGCGATGTGGCGGCGACGGCGACAACATAGCCGCCAGACCGACAATCCGGCCCAGACGACGGGCGGTGACGGGGCGGCGACGGCGGCACCATATCCGCCAGACCGACAATCAGGCCCAGTTCCTTTGACTAGAAGTAAGAACCCCTAAGTGCAAACTCTGTGTTGTAAATGCGTACGTACATACATATTTACGTATGTGTATATATATGTATGTGTATGTACACATATATATATATATCCATATACACAACGTTTCGCGGCACCACGTCCGGACTGTCGGGAGCCTTCTGAAGGCGGAGTTTGGGGGCTTTTAGGACTGATTTGGCAGGACTCTTGGAGGATCTTGGAGCGTTTTTGATGTTTCTTGGACCGTTTGGAGTCCATCTTGGACTGTGGCGCGGAGAAGCGCCATAGCGGCGAAGGCACGCTCGGGAGTAGGGGTGGTGCAGTCAAGCGTCTGCGGCCCGCGGAGGGGGTATGTGCTTCGAAGATTGTTCTATGCATCAACGTGTTAAGGCACGGTGGCGCATTTGTAGCTCCGATCAAGCGCGACTCGCCCATGACGTCGATACTTAAAAAGCCAGAGCCGGATTGAGAGATCAAGTGAGGGATGCATGGAGGCTCGGCGGGGTCTGGATGTAGGAGGCCGGAGAGGAGCAGGGTGCAATGGAGGGACGGTGGACTGAGGGATGAATGAATGGATGGAGGGTAGAAGGAGGGTGGAGGGATGGAGAAGACTGGAGAAGTGGGCGGCGGCTGGAGGGAGGCTGCATGGGGGGACGCTGCATGGGGAAAGTGGCTGGAAAAGCAGGAATCGAGGAATCGACGAACACTTGATGGAGGGATCGATGGTAGGTCATGGATGAAGGCTGGAGGAGGAGAGGGTTGAAGGGAGGGTGGATGGAAGCATGGTGGATGAAAGGAGGATGGGTTCTAGAGTGCTCGAGGAGGATAATCAGGATTCTCACGAGGAGGAACAGCAGGGGCATAGGAGGATAGTTGAGGGTATGTAGGGTATTTCGACCAGTGCTAAGTACTCCCATCAAATCGGGTCTACTGGTTGGAGTGCGCCAGAGGAAGGATAGAAGAAGGAGGACGATGAGGAGGTAATGGATGCCTTGGGCAGTTGTGCTCCTCTCGCGGCTAGGGCTCAATACTCCCATGTGTTCGGGCATTTGTTTTGTTCGCGATCTTGCACTCTTGTGCGCAACGTCGGATCTCAGGGAAGGAGGAGGTTTTAGAGGGTTGGTTTTCTGCTGTGGAAAAGGGGGTTATCCCCTCCTTCCCCTCTCCAGCCTTCCGATCCGCCCGCTCCCGTCTTTTTATGTTATGTGTCTCTACCTTCCTACCTCTCCTCCACTTTGTTTTTTGTGTTTATTATTGTTGGTTCTATCTCTCTCTCTGTCTCTCTCTTTCTTACCTGTCTGTTCCTTTCTCTGTCCGCTCTTCCCTCCGCCTCTCTGTCTCCCGCGGGGGCTCCGAGTCCGAGGACGCATCTTACCTTCCCCTCCCGTTCCTCCCTCCCCCCCCTCCCCTTCCCCCCTCCCCCTCCGCAGCCCTTCCCGACCCCTCCCCTCTCTTCCTTCCCAAACCTCCTGGCCGCCTTCGCTGCTGTCGTCCGCGTCGTCGCCCATGCCCTCGTCGTCGCCGTCGCCGCTCGCCATCCTCCTTTCCCTCGCCGTCCTCGCCGTTCGTGACGCCGTTCGACGGCCGGCGGCGTCCTTGCCTTCCCCTCAGATCTGGGTTGCAGAAAACGCAACGTCGCGAAAATTCACGCCCAGAGCCCCGGACCCCGTCTCCCCGCCTCGTTTCCGAGCCTGATCTGTGAGGGTCTGGGGCCCGAGGCCGGGCGAGAAAGCCCCTCGCGAAGACTTGCCACGCCAGGATCTGAGGGTCCTCGCCGCCGACGCCGTGCGGCCGCCCTCGTGGCGCCGTCCGGCCGCCCTCGTGGCGCGGCCCCGCGGGGGGAGAGGCCAGCTTCGACCTCACGGCGGAGACGCCGATGCAGCAGCGGCGGCGGGCCTCGCCCGCGGAGCAGGCCGCGCGGGCAGCCCGGGGAGGGCGGACGCCGCCGCCGCTGGTGGACGGATCGGTCGAGGGTCGATCGAGGTAGCCTCGATCGGTCTGTCGGTCTTCAGGGTCGAACCTCGGCCCCCTCGAAGGTGACCTCGATCGAGGATCGATCGCGGCAACCTCGATCGAAACCGCCGTTCGGGGCGCCTGGGCCTTCAGGGTCGAACGTCGAAAAGGTTGGGCCCTGAGATTCTAGGCATCCCAAATGGGGTCAGAGTAGGTGGGGTCGAAGGATCGCTCCGCATCGCCGATGTATTGGCGATGCGGCTCGATGTGGGGCCCGATGATCGCCACGCCGATGGCGCCGATCCATCGGCGACGTCGCCGATGCATCGCCGATGCGGCGTGATCCTCCGACCCCGTCTGCTACTCGGACCCCATCCGGGACCCCATCGAGCGGTTTTGCCTCGTTTCGGGCCCCTGGACCGATGTTGCAGTTTGTTATTACGTCGGATCTCTATGGAGAGGCAAGTGTTTCACCATCTTCGACCTCTTGGGTCCCGTTGCGGGCCCCGGGGCCGTCAAACGTGTATCAGGGATGAGGAGCTGGCTGGGAATGTCCCCGGGAGGGGTCCAGGGACCGAGTTTGAGAGGACTTCGGGGTCAGTCGTCGTCGCTGCCGTCGTGGATTTGTCGTTGTCGGGAGGAGTAGTAGCAGCAGCAGCAGCAGCAGCACCAGTAGAGGAGAATCAGCGGTAGAGGAGGATGAGGGGGAGGGAAAGTGATAATGAGCCTGTTTTTGATTTCCCGCGATAGCGGCCGTCACCTGCCCCGCATCCCCTCGCATGGTGACGTCACGTTCTGCGCTGGCGGCCTGTAGGTGGCGACCTGAACCACAGCGCCCGCGTACACCATGGTGCTCGCGTGCACCACAGCGCGCGGGTACACCATAGCTTCTGTGCACACCGAAACAGCAGTGTGCAACGCAGCGCCTGTGCACACCAGCGTGCACAACAGCGCCTGTGTACACCACGGTTGCCTGTGTGTACCACAGCAACCGTGCGCAACAGAACACCATTGTTGTATGTAGGAGTTTCGAAGGAACCCTTCTGACAACATGGAGCGCCTATGGACCTAACCTAATACATTCCCCGGAAAGAGTAGAATTAGCAGCAGCAGCAGCATTGGCAGGAGCATCAGGATCTGGAGCAAGATGAGTAGCATGGGTGGTTTTCGAGGTTTGATGACAGGGGACCCGAGGTGGATTGGGCCCGAGCGTGCGGCAGGTGGGCAGAGATACGGCGAGGGAGCCGAGAGGGTTCGGCGATGCGATTCGCTCGACCAGGTGGTACCCGCTCGTGCTTGTCGGCTGGAGTCACTTTGTGCGTTGGCCTTCCAAGCGGATAGCCGTCCTCCTTCTCTTCCTCCTCCTCTTCTTCCTCTTTGTCTCGTTTTTGTTTCTTCGTTTTCTCCTGCTCGTCCTCCTCCTCCCAGCTTCTCCCTCTTCCCTCGCCCATCCTCAGTCCTTCCTTCCCCCCCCTCGCCCTACCCTTCCTCCATCAGTCTCCCCCGCCTGTCCCACTCCTCCCTTCCTCTCTCTTTGATCTCCTGTTCCTCCTCCTCGTCCCCATCCCTCCTCCTCCGCCTCCTCCTCCTCTTCGTTTCCATTCCATGGACTCGGTCCTCGTCGATCTTGGCTCGAAGTCCCTCCAGGACCTCCTCCGCCGAGAGACACGCAAGCGGAAGCAATGTAGTGCGAGAGTGAAGGAGGCAGAGGCCGCCCTCGAGGCAGCCAAGAAGTCAGCCGACGACCTCCGCCCACAGCTCGCCACGCATGAAGACAACCTCAAGAGGATCAAGTCCGCCAGCATCGCCAAGCAGGCGAAGGCGGTCATCCCAAGTCAGGACGCCATTGGCCAAGATGTCGCCAGCGGGAGTGAGCTGCTGGACTCCGGCAAGATGCTGGAGGCAGTGGGCTCGCACTTCGGTATGGACATGGCACCCAAACTACTGCAGCCAAGCTCCAAGAGCAGAAGGATACGGCTGCAGCAGACGCTCGGGCTCCTGAGTCTGGTCCCGCTGGTGCTCCTGTTGACGACGATGCTGACTCTGACGACGGTGAAGGGGGACCTTCAGGAGGCATGGACTTCGAATCCAGAGTCGCGTTCGATGCTGACGACCCTGAAGTTCAAAACCCCCTCAGGAGTGCCAGTGTCAACGTCATTGACAAGGGCGGCGTCAAACGTTTCCTCGAAGCGTTGGGCAATGCTGCCAAGCGCCCATAGCGGCTTTGATGGTGTTCGCGGACGTCCTTTTCCACGCGATGCTCTACGTGCCGAGAGGAGGTACGGCCCCCGCCCTATGGCAACAGCAACCCTGCAGACAACGCCTCAACCCCGTGCCGCGCCAACGGGGGGGAGTCGGGACGCTCGAGTCTCAGGGTTGGCCGTGGCAAATCCCCCTGAAGTTCAGCCAGCTGGGCGTGGAGCCCTGCTGGAGGCCCAAGATGGGCATTCGATTTCTCTGTGGACGGCCAGCTCTTCAGGCTGGTCGTCGGCGCAGACGTTGTTGGAGCGGGGGCGTGACAGTCCAAGTCGGTTCCTGCCGGACGTGTTGTGTTTGCAGGAGCATTGCATCAAGAGCGGTGTTCTACAGGACGCAACAGTGAAGGGGGCAAGCAAAAGGACATACTACATGTATGGGTGTCGTGCTGGATCAACTGGATATGGAGCTCTTCATTCTAGTGGTGGCGAAAGTATGCTCGGCAGATCGGTGGCCGGCAGGGGGCCGCAGGTTTTGCAGGAGAAAGTGCTAACAGCGCGCAGAGTGTAGGCTGCTCGCCTCAATATTGGGATACCCTTTTCCGCTGCACGTGGTTTCGCTTTACCTGATCACGGGCATCGGCCTTGCTAGAGGCAGCATCGATATTATGGCGTAACTCTTGGAATACCTGGGCTTGCTGTCAGGTCGTTGGTTTCTGATGGGGGCTTCAGCATGTTGCCTGCAGACGTGGCTGGGTGGGCGTCTCGTGCTCAAGGGAAGGTGCTCAACGCAGGAGTGCCGACATGTGGGGGTCGCGAGATTGACTTCGCCATCTGCTCCAAAGTGGTATCGGGCTTCGTTCAGTCAGTGGTACCGATCGAGGGCCCGACGGTGCAGACGCATATCCCTGCTCATGTGCGTCTACGTGGTCTTGGCAGGCAGGCCACAGTGATGCGCCCTGGTTTTCTCTCAAGTTCCTGATCAGCCAGCCGCCGCCAGTGCGGCCATCTCCACAGGAGGCCCCTAACAGCGGGTGGCATCGGGCGATTGGCGGGGCACCCCCGCGTGATCTCGGCCAGGCGCGTGCTGTTCGGTTCCGCCATGCGGAGGCCTACCTGTCGGAGTTTCACGATCTCCCGGGCTGGGCCCACGGGGCCTGGCGAGGTAGAGCGGGAGGTTTCAATATTGCGAATGGGTTTCGCGTTCAAGCTTGGGGCCGATCTCCTAAGCGTCATCCGAGTGAACAGTTCAAGTGTTGGGCTCGTTGTTGCGCGGGGGCCCGTCGTTCTCTGGAATTGGGGAACGCAGCCAGAGCTCGGCGCGATCTTGCCACACTTCGCACGCTCACAAAGGTGATCGGTAGGATTGTGCTTAACTGCTGGCCCGTAGAGGGCCCGCTGAGTAAGTGGTCTGAAGCCCCCCGTCAGGATCTCGTCAGCTTGCATGTTTTAAGAATCCAAGAGGATTTGGCGAGGGTCTTACAGCGCGGATGATGTCTCAGGCCACGTCGCTGGGGGCAAATCTCTGCGCGTGACCCTCGAGGCGCGCGTGCCACTGTGGAGTGTCCTGCGGCCAGGTGCCTCGTGCAGGCGCCATTCCACAGGGGGTGGGTATATGCTGACTGGCTGTCTTGCTCGCTCATCCATCTCACGCGCAGCCCCGTGGAGTTGCGAGGCGACGCATGGCCAACCTCCAGAAGCTTCCGAAGGCTGAAGCAGACAGAGCTTGGCGAGAGTGGGCCCTGGCCGCGGGCAAGAAGAGCGACAGCTGCGCCTTTCGGCGCGTCGGGGGCTCTGCGCAGCCCTCGGTCATGGAGGCGGCGGCCGATGATGAAAGCCCGTCGTTGCCTGTTGCAGGTCAAGGGGCCTTGGATTTAATCGCGCAGCAGACGTGGGCGCCTCTCTGGGTCAACGCTGTTAGAGCGGAGGAGCAGCGCCCCGCGGCCTGGGACATTCCCCGGCCTGGGGCTGGGTGCGTAGAAGTCGGCGGAGGTACTTCTTCGGGCGGGGGCCCTCCTGGCTCCTGCGCGGTGGGGGGGCCGGCAAGAAGACTGGGTTCCTTTTGCCGTGCTGCTGGCCATTCCCATGGGGCAGCCTGATCGCGCGCCCCTTCGCTGCCCTGCGCGCGCGGGGTTGGGCCGGGACAAGCCCCGCCCTAAACGGGCGCCCTGCCCCCCCCCCTCCGGCCGCCAGGAATTCCTCGACATTCCGCATGTCTGGGGCGGACGCCTGACGAGCAGGACCTCTTGACGTTATATGCGTTTGCTTAGCGTGCCCCGGCGCCCAGGAGGAGCGAGGCCCAGCGTGCCGTTGTCGATCTGGACCCGCGCGCGGTCGAGGCGCCGCCGGGCCGTCGCGCGTCGATGGAGGCAGCCCCTGTCGAGCGCTGCCTTCTGGGGTGATCTTGGGCGCGCGCGCGCGATGGGCCTGGCCCGGCGCGCAATGTCCCGCAGCGTTTCGCGCGCTTGAAGGAATTCTTGGCGGCCAGCGGTTTGCTTGATCTCTCTGGGCACTACGAATGCATTCCCCTTGGGGATCTGAAGCAGGACGCCATCGGCACGGGCTTGCCTCCGGCTCTCATGAGGGGCCTCTGGTCGGAGCGCGGCTTACTCGACGCGAAGTCTGGCAGGGGGCAGTCTGCTCGGCAGTTTCAACGAATGGTATTGCGGCGGCTGGATGCAGCTGCTACGCCCTGCGCCCTCCAAGTCGAGCTGTAGAGAATGTGTCCTGCGGCTCGGTTCCGAAACCTCGTGGGCGATTTGTCCCCCCCCCCCCCCCCCCCCCAGGCGCTCGGCGCGGCTGAGCAAGTCCTTTCCCGGTCCCCCCAGGCCATGATGGCCTTGGTCAGCGAGGCTCCAGGGCAAACAGCTCCGCGCGAATTGGGACACGACTGCCTACATTGTTTCCTCAGGGAGCTAGCAGCCCAGCTTACTGGCAAGTGGGCCCTGGGTGGTGAGGGTCGCCCAGTAGGGACTTGGTGCCTTGGCACCGACGCTGATGAGAGGTCGGCTCGGATGGTGGGGGAGCAGGACATGCGCGTCGCCAAGGCAAATTCAGTCTCGTCGAGAGTGCAGCAGCTATGCGCTGCTGGAGCACCTGTCAGCACGCTTCAGAGGGGGTCTCCTTCGGCGGCGGCGGCGCGGGGGGGTGCGGTCACATGTCTCTCGGGCCATAAGTTGCACGGGGAGAGGGCGTCGGCCCTGCGCGCGGAGGGCCGCCCCCCCGCCGGCACCTTTGTCGGCCGCAGGCTTCGCGTGTTCCCCTGGGGCTCTTCCAGGGACCCTTGGATTATTCATGCTGCTGAAGTGGCTGAGCAACGGTCGTTCTCGGTCCTGTCTGAGCTGCCTGGGCGCGGCCCGCGCAGGCTGTGCGGTAGGCGGGCGGGGGCCTCCTAGGCGAAGCCAAGCCTTGGGCCATATGCGTTGACCCTGGGCAAGATCCGCTGCTTTGCGTGGCTCGAGTAGGCATCGTGATGCCGACTGCGCTTGCCATCATCTTTCACGGCATTGAGTATTCGATGCTCGAATTCACGGCTTGTTTTATTGTTGGCAGAGCGCGCGAGGCTGCAGCGGTCGCCTCCGATGTGCTCGATCTGGGGCCCTCTTTGTCATCTGCCCTCCAGGAGCGACTCCGAGACTTGGGCCAGGCATCGCGAGATCGCGGCGGGAAGTCTGGTGGGAGGTCGCGCTGGCCCCAAGACAGGCTCCACAGACGCGGCGAGACCCAGCACGGGAGGTGTTTGGTTCGCGGAGGGCCCGGCGCGCTCGCCCACCGTTTTTGCGCGAGCGCCCGTGCGTCGAGGCGCACCGACGAGGCGAGTGCCCGCCGCATCTGCGGCAGGCTGCTAAAATTCTTTACGCTTCGCGTATCCCCACCAGCCCATCTCACAACAGCAACTCTTGCGAAGCATGCCGACAGTCGTGTTTTTCAGGCGTGTGTCCGCTCGGCCCCGCATATCTCCCTTGTTCCTCCTTCCTCCCGCCTCCTTGCACATCCTCCTTGTGGGGGCAGCGGGAGAAGGGCGAGGCGGAGGGGGAGGGAGAGAAAGCGCTCCTCGTGGTTTGAGTCGTTTGGGGTTTCTCGTCCTGGTGTGAGTCGTTCGGGCCCTTTTTCCTGGTGTGAGTCGTTCGGGCTCTTCGTGGTGTGAGTCGTTCGGGCTCTTCGTCCTGGTGTGAGTCGTTCGGGCTTCTCGTGGTGTGAGTTGTTCGGGCCCCTCATCCTGGTGTGAGTCGTTCGGGCCCCTCCTCCTGGTGTGACTCGTTCGGGCTCCTCGTGGTGTGAGTCGTTCGGGGCCCTCGTCGTGGTGTGAGTCGTTCGGGCTCCTCGTGGTGTGAGTCGTTCGGGCGCCTCGTCCTGGTGTGAGTCGTTCGGGCCCCTCCTTCTGGTGTGAGTCGTTCGGGCTCTTCGTGGTGTGAGTCGTTCGGGCCCCTCGTCCTGGTGTGAGTCGTTCGGGCTCCTCGTGGGGCCTCTTGGGGGCCTCTTGGAGCCTCTTGGGGCCTCTTGGGGGCCTCTTGGGGGCTTCTTGGGGGCCTCTTGAGGGCCTCTTGGGGCCTCTTGGGGCCTCTTGGGGGCCTCTTGGGGGCCTCTTGGGGGCCTCTTGGGGCCTCTTGGGGGCTTCTGGGGGGCCTCTTGGAGGCCTCCTGGGAGCCTCCTGGGGGCCTCTTGGGGCCATCTTGGGGCCTCTTGCGACCTCCTCAGAAGCGCAAGTGAGCGCTGCCCCCTGAGAAGGACAAAATGAGCCCAAAACCTTCGTACACACAATGATTTTGCTATGAAGGAAGAAGAGCGCGGCCCCCTTCCGAAGGCCAAAATGGGGCCAACACCCTAGTAAAATCAATGGTTTTTGCTTCAAAGACGAGCAGGGGGGCCAAACTGCCCCCCCCCCTCGGGGCCAGAATCCTCGTGAGGGTCGTCGTTTCTTGGCCCTCCCAGGAGTCGAAAAAGACCCCCCTGACTACGCTCGGGAGTCCCTCTCCAGGCCCAGGGGGAGGGGGTAGGGGGAGGGGTAAACCCCTCCCCGAAGGGGAAGAAGGGGGGTTGAGGACAGGGGGGTGAGAACAGAGCGGGCTCTCTAAACCACTCACGCCCAAAGGGCTGGTGGGATTATACGCTCTGTGTTTCTAAAGCTTGTTGACGCGTTCGCCAGGTCTCTTCCCGTCTCCAGCTCGGCGCTGCCCGATTCCGGAGGTTTGGGTGGAAGACCAGTTCATCTGGATTCAGGTTCGTGGGGGCTGGGAATTATCTTGCAGAGTTCTCGTGGGCGGGAATGCCTTGTACTGCCGCTTCTCTGGGCTATCGGGCCGGCTGGTCCAGTATCCAGATGGATGGCAGTGGCGGACTTGTTGCAGGAGCGTTCGGGGTGGCCCCGCTCAGCCGCGCACCTAATCAAGTCGCGCGTGACGGCGAGGATCGAGTCTTTCAGGTCCTCGCTGTATATTCGGAGCGAAACCCCGAGGACCCGCTGACCGTATTTCCAGGTTGCGCTGGCCCCATCGAGTGCGCGACGAAACCAGGCGCGGCCCTCGACCCCACGAATAGAGGGCGCTTCTGGGTCCGCTGGTGGGGAGGGATCAGCCACCACGCGTCTGTCGTGAAAGTGAAGTCTCGTCGCTCTCGCTCGTCCGCCACCGGTTTCGCGGATGATTGGCTGACCGCTGGGCGGAAAAAAAGGTGCTGCGCGTGGCCGGCCCCCCGCCCGCAGGCCGCCCATGTGCAGGGGGTCGAGGTCATGGCCCATGGCGTGTCGAGGTGGCATGCGAGGGCCCGACAGAGTTGTTCGCTGATGGGACCATGTCGACTCTGAGCGGGTTGATGGGGCCTCGGATCTCATCTTCGACGCGGCCAAGGAGGAGGGCGTTCAGCCCTTCGAGGGAGTTCCAGGAGTGGCCCCTGTGGGAGTGGCTGCCTCAGATCTCCAGGACCGTGGGCTTCCTTGGGCGCTCAACTCACACTCGGTCGTCGCAGCGTCGGTGGCGCCCCTTGATTTAGGAGCGGCCCCTGGGCCCCGACGCTTTATTTCGCAAAGTTTGCGGGCCCTCGGTGCGCAAGAAAGTTCGGTCGGGTGAGGGGCTAGACGGGGTGTGCCGTGGAAGGGATGCGCCAGGCCTGCGGACTCAGCGTTCTCTCCTCCGTCGATATCGCATAGCAGGGCGCGTGAATGCGAGGATCGTGGACGTCCGCGGCCCGTCAGGTGCCGACGTCGAGGCCTGGGCGGGCCGCTTTCCCTCCCTGGCCGGAGGCTCGGGGATTCAGGATGCAGGAGGAGGAGAGCCTCAGTCGCATGCGCCTGCGATCAGCGTGGTCAGGCATGGCACCACTGCGCCGCTCCTCGACGATGGTTCGGTCGCCCTGTTGCATGGTTTTCAGTCCCCCTCTGCGTTTTTTGAGTTTTCTCGCACTTTGGAGGAGAGGGGTGGCCCTGCACTGTTTGTAGGCCTTCGGAGGAACCTGCATAAGCAGACCATTTCTCCGAGGAGAGGGGGCTGGACTTTTGCCCCATGTAGTCAGCACGATCAGCACCCTCCTCCTCCTCGTCGTCCTCCTCCTCCATCGCCCCAGTCGTTGCTCCTCTTCTTCCTCGTCGCCCTGTCTCCTGCGGCCCTGCGGCCGCCTGCGCCTGAACGCGCTGCCGACCGAACGGCGGGGGCGAGAGTCGCGAAACCGAGATATCTTTGGGCCGCGGCCGTCCTCAGGGCAGCGGCCTCGCCGACCTCACCAGCGCCGGCGACCCCGAGGAGCCTGTTGGATCAGAAGGGAGGCGCGGGATGGGGGGGGGGGGCCGAGGAGGAAGGCATTGCATTTGAGGGGGAGGAGGAGGAGGAGGAGGAGGAGGAGGAGGAGGAGGAGGAGGAGGAGGAGGAGGAGGAGGAGAGGAAGAGGAGGATATTCAGGAGGTAGGAGCTTGGAGGAGGAGCGGAAGGCGATGGAAAGGGAGAGGAGGAGCGAGAGGGGGAGGCAGACGAGCAGGCAGACGAGCAGGCAGGCAGACAGACAGAGAGACAGACAGAACAGGGACAAACAGACAGAGAGAGATGGAGAGAGAAAAGAGAGGGGGAGAGAGAACCAGAAATATACATATAGAGAGAGAGAGAGAGCGCGCAACGAGAGAGAAGAAGAGAGTCAGACATAATGAACGATAGAAAGACATAGTCGCGTAGCTCACACATCATGACCGCCAGCTTCGGCTCTCCTGCTTGCTCTGCGCGCTTGCCGCAGCAGCTTCCCCCCTCTCCTCCCCCATCCTCCCCACTGTGAGGCTGCTCCTCCTCTCCTTCTCCCTTGGTGGCTGCCCGTCTAGATGTAATGTCGCCTGTTCAGGTGGCGTGGATACGCACAGGCAATGTGCGTGCTGACTTGCATGCACGGCGAGGGCATGCATCTTGCCGATTCGGATGCTATGAATCGCCGCTCGCGAACTCATATAATTGTTGAGCACGTTTGCGTGTTTGTCGCCATCGTGGCCAGTGAGGTCTTTGGCCACTTCTTCTTGACCCGCCTCGCGCAGTATTGGGGACATCGTGATGACATTTTGCCCTTGCATGTTTGTTGAGATGCGGGTGGGTTGGCGCGCGTTCGGAGTCCCACCCCTTGCGGCATTTCTATGCCGCGGCAACCGTTGCTGACCGGGGTGCGCAGCAGGCGCGGCATCCCCCCCCTCGTGTTTCACGCTTTCCCTTCAGGACTTGCCCCCCTCTCGGGGCAAGTCGCTCCAGCTTCTGGCCTCCCATCTCCCCACCTCTCCTTCCCCTCGGGGGGTCCCAGGTCCGCGATGACGCCCGTCGGCGGATGAAGAACAAGTCCGCGCAACGGGAAGGGATGGGTGGGAGGGGCAGGATGATAGATGTGGCGCGAGCGCACCCAGATTGCCCTCCCCTACTGCTTCCCCCTCTCCTCCCCCTTCCCCTTGCCCTGCTCCTCCTCCTCCTCCTCCTCCTCCTCCGTCTCCTTTCCTTGTAAATGAATGCTCCCTGACGACAGCGACCGGGACAACCCTCACCACGACGACCACCCGACGGCCACGATGACGCCCACGACGGCGGCGACGGCGGCGGCGCCGCCGTCCGCGCAGAAGCAGGAGACCACGCCAGCGGCCTCGAGCGGGGCGCCGGCCGCGGCGGGCGCCTCGGGACCCTTCCCCCGCCCCAAAACATGGAAGAGCAGCCGTGACGCGATGCAGGAGGGAGGAGGAGGGAGGAGGGAGGACGGGGAGGAGGCAGTTGTTCAGCTTAGCGTTTCGGCGTTCGAGTCGACTTTCCACCTCCCTCCACGACCAGGTGAGGGCATAGGCTATGCCCTTGCGGGCCCTCTATTATTTTCTTGTTTCTCGTTGCCTGCATGTTTCTGGGTCATTCTTGTCAGCCCAGCCTCTAAGACTGTGTTTACGGGTTGCTTCATTGCTGGCACGGTTCCGTTACCAAATTCTGTCCAACGTGATTGGAAGGATGCAGAGGGTCATAGTATACACCCGAGATCGGTCAACGATTTTGCAATCTCTTTTCCTGTCCCAAGTCCCATCCTCACTAGTCCCTACAAGCCTTCCTTTCCATTTCAAGAGACGCCCTGTCTGAACGACCAGCACCCTGTGAGTCTGCCATGCAGGCGAGAGCCCCGATTTGAAACGGGACGCCAACTGCCTTGCGTAGATACAGCGAGTAATGAGAAACGTTTAAGATGTCCAGCAGCCTCCCCAGTGTGAAAGCGAATCGCCCCCAGCTGTGTAACCCTTGCACAGTATTTTATTGTTAACCGCGAGCGGCGACGAAGTCTCGAGCGAAAGCTTGCAGAGGGGGCGGGACGCGGGGAACGAAGGGCTTGAGAGAGCTCGGGAGGCCCAGGCAGAGGCTTAGGAAGGGCGAGAGGAGGAGAAACAACAACAGGAGGACCATGGCACAGGGGGAAGACGAGAAGGATGAGAACGCAGTAGACGGGGCGAGGATCAGGATTCGGACAGCGGTAGTGAATGAGTGTTAGGCGAGGGAGGGGAGAGACAGGAGGAGTGAAGGAGGAGGAGGAGGAGGAAGTGGCGGTGGCGGACAGCGGAGAGCGGACGAGGTGGAAGCCAGAGTTTCGTTTTCCCATTGGCGATTCCATCGCGGCCACCATCTTGGTTTCTGGATAAGCACGTCGAGTTCGCAGAAGGCCCGAGCACGTCAGACCCTGTTTCTCGATCCTCCCTCCCCCACCCTGTCTACACGTATTCCTCCGCCCCTCCCAGCCCCCTCGTGCCCTCCTCCCCTTCCCCACACACAATCCCGGCACCGCTTACCCCTCATCTTCACCCCCACAGTTCCCCATCCTTTTCCCGCGCCGGCGGCCTTCCCATCGACGCCTCTTCCACTTCCCCATTCCTGGACCTCGTTCCCCTTTGCGGGCGCGAGCGAGGCCAACCTAGAATCCTTGAATCCTTCGCTTCCTCATTCACCGCCCTTCGCGCCGTTCCCTGAGGAGGAGCAGCCATCATAACGTCTGGGACGGCCAAGAGGGGGTTGATGGTGGGATATCATGGCAGCGGCCATGACATTGACCCAGATCTCATGGCCTTTCTTCCTCCTTCCATGCGTTCCCTGGCCCCCCCTCGTCCCCCCACATGCCTGGGGCCTTGATTTGCGACACCCCTCTTGGACGCCCTACTCCACATGGATCCGATGTCTTGGTCATTTCAATATGCGGTCTCCAAAAGTCCTGACCCATTCCCCAGGACAAGTTGTCCCGTCCCGAGTTTTTTCTTTAACGGACCCGCGGCAAGAAATGGCGAGAATCGTTCCGTCATGTTTGTTTCGTGACGCGAGCCTCTTGAACGCCTTCCTTCGTCGACCCCCCCCCCGAGAACGGGCATCTCATAGCGGCCCGATGCGCTGCGCGGCGAGGAGGATCCCGCTCTCGCCTTCTCCTGCGCTCCATGGGCAGTGGGCCGTTGGTCGCCCGAGGCGCACGAGTTCCACACGCTCGCGCACACCCTCAAGCTGGCGCGCAGCCTGAGCGTGAAGATGGAGGCCCGCTTCGGGGGAGCGGAGAGGAGGAGATGTAGAGGGAGGTGGAGAGGGAGCAGGAAAAGAAGGAAGAGGAGGAGGAAGTGGAGTGGGATAAGAAAATGGAGGAGGAGGTTGAGGAGAGGGAGCAGGGAGGACACTCTGTTCGTTCAGATATGTGCTCGTGGACGCGCCCAGAAGCTAGTGGAGTGGCGTTCGTGGCTAGACCACTATGTTTGCAGCTTGGACGCGTGGTTGCTCCGACTTAGTCGACGCAACGTCTGGCTGACGGGATGCACCGCGACAGCCAGACACGATTCGTACTATTGGGAGGGAGGCGCGTTCATCCGTCGCCATGTCCGCGGTGCCCGGCGTCACTGGAGTGTGGAGTACCCCTGAAAGACTCGGCCACCCGTTCGGCGATTTATGGGGTCTTGGACCCAGACGTTTGTTGTTGCAGGTCGATTGCCGTCCAGTGCGGATTTTGCGATTGGTGGAGCACGTTTGCCAAACTACACGGACAGATTTCCATTCATCAGACATCCACGCAGCTTTTTCTTGCTGCGTCGCTCAGCTCGGTTGGTGGCGGACGCGTCCGACTTGGTCAAGCGGACCCCCCAGGATTACAGGAATCAGGGAGACCATGCGGCCAATGCGGCATTGGATGCTGAAGCAGACGATGACCACACGGATCCGCTAGCCATCCCGCCATCGCCTTCGAGAGCCCATGTTGCGAAGCTGTGCGTCGACGGCGGCTTCAGGAACACCAGGGCAGTAGCTATGGGGTCGACATGGGCGGGGCACCGCTCTCTTGAGGGCATTGCCTGCGAGTGTCGGGCTCCAGTGCGGCGCGGCTCCCTGTTACGCTCTGCAGAGGCGGCGGTTCGCACAGCGGCGCCCGTCACACGGCGAAGCACTGCAGCATTTCTGCAGACAGAGGGGAAGGAGGGTGTGAAAGCGAGAGCGCTGGACTGCCCAGCGTTTGCCCTTCGTCTCACCCGTATCGCTCCGTAAACATTATGGTTCCCAGGGCCCTTGAGCTTTAGGCGACACATGGAAAACAGAGCGCACCCATCGCAACACATATCAGAAGTCGCATCTTCACATTGTTTGCAGGAGCAATTCGAGCCACGGACTACAGTGGATTACCCGCTCCGACGGATTGTCTGTCAGCAGAGTTTCAGATTCGACGGACTGCCTGCCAGCAGCATTTCTCAGCTATGGCCTCCAAGCGGTAGCGGTCCGATGACGGTTGGGGAGCTCATATGACTCAGAACGACGACGAGGATGATACATTCGAGACATTCGGGACTCAAGTAGAGGACGATGACCCGCCAGAGGAGTTGCTCGATGAAGAGAGCGAAGCGGAGGCTGAAGCACATAAGTTGGAGAAAGTGTTGGCTAGAGCGGAGGATCGTCAGAAGGGCGCCAAGCAAACGAGAGCATTTTACTATCGAGATCGGCGCCCCGGCGGCAAAAGCAGCGGAAGAAAAGGCACTCACTCGGCGACTGCTGGAGGCAAGGGGGGCTCAGATCATCAAGAAGCTGAAAGCAATAACGCACTGTGCAGTATGTCAGCGACTCGGGCACTGGGAGGGAGATCCTGAATACCCTGGGCCGCCGAAAAATAAAACACATATGACGACAGCCGACGACCGCCGGGGAGAAGAGGACGGCGCCGACCAGCACTGCACGAGTTGGCAAAACAAGGGGGCAGCAGATCGCCGAACAGACCTTCTTCATCAACGACGCGATGATGACGGACACGGCGAACGTAATTGTGGCTCCGAAGGAGGAGCTGCTAGAGCAGTGCGAAGGCAGATTCGTGTTGTGCCAAGACGCTCGGAGGCCAGGCCAGGTGTGATGACATGAAGAAGAGGCTCGCCATGTTGGGCCTCGAGCCGATCGAGTTCGACGAACGAGAAGTTTTCAGATTCGGAGCGGGCAAGCCGATCACGAGCGCGATTGGAGCGTTAGTACCACTCGCAATATAGGGGCGCCATTTCACGCTGAGGATCTCCATCGCGTCATGCTTAGTGCCAGCACTGTTGTTTCAAGAGGCTCTTGGTCATCTGGGCGCTGTTCATGATCGCGAGGTCGAGGCTCGCGAGAGTACCGTGACATTCAGGCAGCTGGGAGTCGCCGACCGCAGGCTCGGCCGGGCCAAGCGCGGACATCCAAGTTCCGATGCGTTGCAGTTCAACAGGGCCCACCTTTTCACTATGGCTCCAGACGCGAGCCCGGGCCAGACAGAGGTCCCGCCATTTCCGCCATCGCAGCGCTTGCGGGGAAGTCTTGAAAAGGGGCCACGCCCATCGTCGTAGCGCTCTGGGGGCCTCCCGGGGGCGCGCCCAGGACATTCCGAGCGGGCCCCCAACGGGATCGCAGGGTGGACCCGGGCGAGATAACTTTCGACCAGTCCGAGAGCGACCCGAATCAGAGCGAGATGAACTTCGACCAGTTCGAGAGCGACCCGAATTAGCGCTAGAGAATCTGCAGCGCGCGCGACCGCGACCCGAGCCACTCCGAGCTATACTTCAGGATGCCCCAGGCGAGCCCGAACGGACACCATATCAAGTCCAATGTCGGGGGAACGGGCGGACACGCATTCGGGGCCGCCGTGTCACGTGACCGGAACCCGTGCCAGATCAGCATCGGCAAGCAAGGCAAACAAGACGAGTGCGATTCGATCTAACCGATCGTTTCGGCGGCGATGGGGTTTTCTTGTATTCAGCCAAGATCGGTTCAAGCAGTCTCAGGCGGTCAGCGATCTCTGCCATTTTCAGATGCCTCTCGTCGCGGTGGCCTGGATTCATAGATGGGACGTTCTCAACGTGGATGCCGAGAAGCACCGTGACACGGCAGCGCTGGTGCGTTGGAAGCAGGTGTCCGAGTTAGTGTTCACTTCGATCGCAATGGCCAGGCACCCGGCAGTGGCGATCATGTTTCACAGCGGCCGTCGGCATGGCATAGAGGAGATCTTGAAAGGTCGAATCGAGCTGCCAGCACCGCGCCGCCCACTTCCGCTCGGGAGAATGGCCGAGGTGGAGGTGCAGGAAGAGATGCAGAGCAACGGGTTGGAGTGCCAAGGAATGGGCTGCCAGGAGATGCGAGCGATGCTTAACGAGCAGCGGATCGAGAACGGGCAGGGCCGAAGAGGGGTGCGAGTGGCAGATCCGGAGCTTCGAGGTCTAGCCAAGAAACGCAAGGCGGAGCTCATCCTGCTGGTCAAGAAGCACAACATCAAGGTAAACGAGAGCACGATCAATGACAACACCGCGTGCTTGCTGTTGGGGCAGATTCCGAAGGCAGCCGAGAGGCGGGAGATCAAGGGCGAGGCGCCGCTGTTCGCGACCCCGAATGATGTTTCAGCGACCAGGGGCGCATGAAGCCTGGACAGATCAAGCGCTGCAATGACATGCTCAAGAAGGCTGGCGGCTTCCTCGCGTGGCAGGCCATGTTCGTCAGCGCGTTTTTGGTGAGGCCGCTATGCTTAGAGGGCGAGGCTCGCGTCCACAATCTCTGCGACGTTCAACGTCGAGACCGAATTCAGCTGCGACCTGGTGCAGATCTCGGCGGGGGAAGCGTCAAATCCGAGGAGTTCTGTAGGATGGGGGCTCAAGGTATGCGGGCCGATCGATCAGATCTACAACTGCAATATTCGAGCAGTTCAAGGTCGGCGCGCAGTGCTACATATGCACCGCTCTTTCAAGCCGAAGCTGCTTGCCCTGGAGCACCCTCCCACTCTGCGGACGCAGCGGGCAGGGTCAACTGCCGATCTGCGTCGCAAGCGCATCGCAGACCAACCTCTGCTGGACTCCGCGGAGGAGAAAGGAGTGACGAACAGTGGGCGGGGCAAATTATCCGCGAACCCCTGGACCTCGGAAGTGTTCGAGCAGCCGCAGGTCAAGCGCTCAAGGGGGCATCCAAGAGCGAAGGAGGTGAAGGCCGACATGCGCCAGTTCAACTTACGACATCCGAAGCCTGATGGGGAGATCTGGAAGCCGACTAAGTTCCTGACCTCCAACGATGCGCGCGTCAAGAAGTCGGGCAAGCAGCGTGGCGGATATCGCCAACATCACCAACTGGATGGAGCCCCTTACACGCGCGCAGCGGAACGCTGCACCCAGGAGTTCGGGGCGGCAGTTCTGCGGGCTTACCGGCGCCGCAACCGCAGCTACATGGCGGAGTGCGGCGTCTACGCGACAGGAAACCTCATGGACTTCATGGGCGGAGAATCCGACGAGTGGCTCTACTGCGAGATCGTCGGTGATTTCACAGGGTTGCCAGTGAAGTTACCAGGCGGGCCTCATTGGGGTCGAGTTGGACGACGAAGGGTCGTAGACCTCGAGGCCGATATGGCATTGCAGGGCTTCGAGAAGGCCGACGTCGCCACAGAGTGGATAAGCCGAAGTTGGACCGCGCCGCCAAGCTGAATATTCAGATGCGGTGCAGACCCGAGCTTGTCGCGGACGACATTGAAACGAAGGCTATCCAGTGCTCAAGTAAGGACCTGGCCGCGCTACATCAGCTACATCGGAATCTACGACGCCCCAGCAACGATGACCTTGTGAAACCGCTGAGATTCTCAGGGCGTCCAGGAAGAAGATCGCGAGGCCAGCCAGGTTGTCGCGCGCGGCAGATTTCAATGAGCAGATGGGGCTGGATTGTTTCACAATCAAGGACATCGATGGCAAGGTCTGGGATTTCAGATCAGTGGTGGATTTGGGGTACTACGCGCCATGTCGCGGGCATGATCGAGAGTCGACATTCGGGGACTTTTGGCGAGGGCGTTCGCTCAGATATGGACCAGCTGGGCAGGACCTCCAGCAAGTGCAGCGGTGGATTTGGAACGTGGTTTTGGTTTAGTATTTTCAAGAGATGTTCGATCGATTTCATTGCGCCGTCGTTCCGGTAGCGGGGCATGCCGCGCGGCGGCATGGGCGCGCCGAGCGTCGAGGAGGATGGTGGAATAGATTGGCCGAAAGGACCATTGCACATGCCGCGGCGCCCGGGGTGTCCGGCATGCGGGTTATCGCTTCCGTCGTCACCGGCGCCAAGAACGCACTGCGCCGTCAATGTTGGCTCAGTCCAGTCCAGCGCAGTGGGTGTTCGGCAAGAGCGCGCGACTGCCAGCAGATCTAGTGGACGGAGCCCACCGCGACGCGGCCCATGGAGGAGCAGAACTACAGCCTATGGAGAGACAGCTCAAGATGAGGACTGCAGCTCGCAAGGCCCCCATGGAGATGTAGAGCGACAGCGCGATGCGCGAGGCACTGCTCCGACGCGCCCGAGTGCGCCCGCATCAACTAGATCAAGGAGACCTCTGCTTCCACCACCGCCAGCTCAAGACGGGCTCGATCAAGAACGGCGCATAGTTGAAACTGGCTGTGATTGTGGGGGGGCAGGGTCATAATGATTGGATTGCACATGGTGGTTTCACGAAGCCAGTGACTCCAGAACGCGTTCGGCCAGTGACCATTCGAGAAGCTCGGTGGCCAGGTTTGGACGATCAACATGGAGCAGCCCTTGATCAACTTCAGCGACTAAGTCGCGACACCGACGCCAGCGCCGACATGGCGCGCGAAGATCTACGAGGAGAAGAGCCACGACCTGAAGAAGGAGCTGCCGAGATGGAGGCGGAACCCGCAGGGGTGGCTGCCGAGGGCGCGTCAGGAGTTCGAGATGATGTCGAGCCCTCACCTGATGAGGATCTCCCACGGAATGAGGCAGACGCAACAACGGCTCCATCTACGTCAGTTTCACCGCCGCCATCCGGGCGAGTTCAGGATCGCTCTGGGCCGAACTGCGGAGATTGGAACAGCGAGGAGTTCCAGCGACGTCGAGCCGTCTACAACCTGCTCGACGATGCACTGCAATGCATTCGAGGAACACATCGGCAAGAAGAGGCCGCACGATAGAACGCTACACGACAAGATCACGACAAGGTGGACAAGCACACTACGCCAGTATCGCTCATGACTGCGACGAGGGCACCGCCACGAATTCCAGTTTCGCCGTCATGCTTCGTGGAGCTCGAGCCCAGAGTGAGAGACTCAGGAAGAAGCTGCAGGATAATGAGATCGCCTGGAAGGGCATCCCTGAGGAGCACGAGCCGCTCCGCCAGAAGGCCATCGCGGAGCACTGGGAGGAGTGTAAGGAATATGGCTCAGTGGAGGCGTTATCCCTGGAAGAATCTCAACAAGCACGACAGGAGAACGACGGCGACCGACCCCTGCTGTCCAGGTTTGTGTTCTGGGGCAAGAATGTCGCCATCCGCGCAGAGGCCAAACCCGCGCCGGCGATGGCCAAGGCCAGACTCTGCGCTGGGGGACATGGCGACACAGATCTACTGACTGGAGCTTTCCGAACTGATGCGTGCACAGAGGCCGGAACCAGTTCCCCGCCGTTCTTCGCAATGGCAGCTCGAAGCGGGCGGGGCCCAGCGCGCGCCGACGCCGCGTCCGCCTTCATGCACGGGGGGGGGCAGCCAAGAGACCTGCCCTTTTTCATGGAGCAACCAACGCAAGGTCTACCAGGACATCAAACAGGACAGGTGCTAAGAATCGTCAAGGGGATTTTCGGTTTGGCTACCGCTCCAGACAATGGCGGGCCACGCTCAAGAACGCTCTACTGAAGGTCAGGACCGTGAGCAGCCAGAACCAGAAGTTCAATCAAGTTCGGAGCTTTGCGGGCCTAGCTTTGTTCGTTGGAAGTGGATCAGATGGGACCTTGCAAGCAATCTTTTGCGCGCGTGTGGATGACCTCCTGAACGCAGCCAGCGCCGAAGCTAGCTACGAGATGGTCAAGAGTGCGTTTCCATTCGGAGGTTGGCAAGGACTCGATTTCACTTTTCTGTGCTAAGGATGATGTTCGACGGACAGATGGAGCTCTGCGCATGTCTCAGGCAGCGTTTGTCGAGAAGTTAGAGCCGCTCGAGTTGACAGAGGGGCGCAAGAACAATCTCGGATGCCCTGCCGCAGATATCGAATCGAGACCGCCGCGAACGGGAGTTTGATCGGAATCTTTGGATGGCTTGTCATTCGGACTCGACCTGGCCTAACCGCAGGAGTTTCAATGGCACAGCGAGTGCAGAACTCGCTAACCGTTGCGGACTTGACCGAGACGAATCGCATAGCTGCAGAGGCCAAGCTCTACAACGAGACCGCCATCACGTGCCGAAGTTGGATGGCGAGCTTGTTGCTCTGGCATTTCACGATGCTGCGCAGGTTAACGCGGGCGAGCCCGTCGACGAGGTGTCCGGCGCAGCCAGGTGGCGCGGGTGTCGATGCAAGACAGTTTTCGCTTCGGAGGTTCCGAAGAAGCCGAAGGCTAAGAGTCAAGCAGGCCCCTTGGTATTCGCGACCGAGAAGGAGATCCTCGAGACGCTGGTGAACCGGAGATCCGCTACCATCAGGAGAGTGTGCCGCAGCACTTTTGCTACCGAGACAATGAGTGCAGTGGGCGCTTTGGGCGCAGCTAGTGTGATGCGCGCTTCTATCCTTAACGTTCTGTATTCTGATATGAGCATCGATGGTCTTGACCCAGGTTTGCGCGATTCAATGCGCGACGGATTGTGTGCTTCGCGATATGACGCAGCGCATCGCGAAGGAGCAGTGAAGTTGCATGCTGGGAGACGCCGGGCGTTGGATTTGACTGGGCTGCGTGAGTTGTTGGGGCACGAAAGTGTGGAAGAGGTGGCCGCCGCTACTAGATCTAAGTTGCCCTGGGCATGGTGCCCCACTAAGTATATGGTTGCTGGTGCGCTAACAGAGAGGGTGGATGGATCACATATACGTAATGCGATGAATGGACATGTGATTTGTCACCAAGACCTGCTGCCTAAGACAGATGTCGACCATAATATCACGATGGGCTCATTGTTTACATTTTGGGGGCATTGGGTTTGATATTTTCTAAGTGAACCAGATTCCATATTCAGATGTCGCAAGGCCTGCCGGCCGTCTGCTTGCATTCCTTTCGCAAGCGTGCTTGTATTGAAGCCTGCCGCTCGAGAGCTTGGCGGGTTGCCCGCTATCGGCCCCTGGAGTTCCATTTGCGGGCAAGCTGCGTGCCATTTGTTTTGCTTTTTGGTCGACAAGGGGCTACCTAAGTTTAGAGCGAGTGTGAACGCGAGAGTGCTGCACTGCCCAGCGTTTGCCCCTCGTCTCATCCGTACCGCTCCGTAAACATTCTGGTTCCCAGGGCCCTTCAGTTTTAGGCGACGCGCGGAAAATACCGCGCGCCCATCGCAGCACAGATCAGAAGTCCCATCTTCACAGAGGGGGAGGCAGGAGCAGGAGGAGGAGGAGGAGGAGGAGGGAAACGAGGAGGAAATGGAGGATGGGGGAGGGGGAGGAGGAGGAAGAGGAGGATTTGTTTACCGCTGCGCTGCTCTACGTGACTTTTCATGCTGGCTTGGGCTCTGGCAGTGGGAGACCCGGCGGACGTCGAGCACGGCACTTCGAGGGCTGACACAGGCATGCGTACATGCCAGCCGGGAAAAGGCACGCACAAAGCAAGCAGCGCGCGCACTACCTGCCCCACGGCATTTTCGAGCTGCGCCCAGCCGTAACGACACGCTTCACGCCAGGAGGCCGTGCCGCCCCGATAAGCCTCTGTGGGGCACCACTCCCGCGATAGACCGCCCCACCCCCACGCGCGCCGGGCGGGGAACCACGGCCGTGGGAAGGCTGGGTGGGGTATCCCGATGAGCCGCTCGCAGGCGACTCGCCCGCCCCCACGCACGCCTGGGCGAGGCACCCAGGCCGAGAGAATGGGTGGGCAACGAAACGCTGCGACGAAAAAAGGGGGGTTACCCAAAGAGGAGAATGCCGCCAGCCGCGTCCCACCGACAGCGAGAGGGTGGAGCCCTCTGACCGCCGGGGGGCCCACGCGGCTAGCAGCCACCTGGGGAAGGAACGCCCCAAGGCGGTCGCCCCTGCCACTTTTGGGCACGGGCTGCCCCCACCAGTTTGGGCAGGGGCCCCACCTGCCTCCGCCAGTCTTGCGGGTGGTCACCAGAGCCCAGGCTGCACCGTTTCTCCGCGGTGGCAAACACTCCATGCCTGGCCTGGCGGCGGGAGGAGGAGGAGGGGGAGGAGGAGGAGGAGGAAAACAGGAGGAGGAAAACAGGGGGAGGAGGAGTCCATCTTCATGGGCCCCTACAGCGATTCATTTCCACTGAGGGAATTGCCTCGTTGGAAGACAAACGTTTGAACACCCTGAAGCATGCCAGACCATGACTCTCGGACGCCAGCGCCACGGATCAACCTGATTGTTGCGTCTTGACGATCCTGAACCGTGTCAGAAGGCCATCGCGAATCAACGTAAGTGTTGCACCTTCAAAATCCGTAATCTGTCCAAAACACAATTTCTGGTACGCTGATCATGGTAATCCGAGAAGCCCTTGCAATCTTTTAAAACGAGTGCGCACGGCGCTAAGGCGAGAGCCACGTTTTGAAATTGAACCGCCTTCAATCCGTGAAGTCACTGCACATGTTCAAAACGAACGTGCGCGGCGCTACGTCGAGAGCCACATGTTGAAAACCAACCGCCTTCGACCCGTGAAACTCTTGCGATTCGTTAAAAACGATCATTCGCGGCGCTAAGGCGAGAGCCTCATTTTGAAAACCACCCGCCCTCAATCCGTGAAGTTCTTGCAACTGTTTGAAACGAATGTGCGTGGCGCTAAGGCAAGAGCCACACTTTGAAAACCACCCGCCCTGCATGTGTGAACTTGCTGCTAATTTTAATAAGCTTCAGGAACATACATGGTGAGGAAGTCTCAGGCGAAACGACCGGCCCGCTCTAAGAACTGATAACGAGAAGGAATGGAGGAGGAGGAGGAGGAGGAGGAGGACGACGACGAGGAGGAGGAGGAGGACGAGGAGGAGGAGGAAGAGGAGGAGTAGGAGGAGGAGGAAAAGGAGGAGGAGGAGGAGCAGGAGCAGGATAAGACGCTGATGGACGCGGCCGCGCGTCGCACAGGCCGGCACTAAAACATGGGTAGGCTAGATAGGCCCGCCCTCCTGCCATCAAGACGTGCGCCAGCCCACCAATGGATCACGGCTGCGCACGAGGCACAGAAAACGAGGCCCTAAGCCTCTCGAGACACGTCCCTGATAAGACGCACCCAGGAAACCTCGGGATCGGAGGCCATCAATGGCCTCGGGGCCGAAGGGAAAACGCGTCCACCCACCCGTCCCTCGTCAGCGGGGTGGGCCCCCGCGAGAAACAACCGTCGGTTTCGGGCGGCACGTTCAGAAACAAAACTGGGGTTGACATCGCACTGGAGCAATAGGTGTCCCGCGGTTCCCGTGGTATAAAACCCGCAAGAGACGCATGACACACAGTGGCCAGGCGCAACCCAAAGGCGGTGGCCTCTTGAAGCCTGCGCTGGGACGATCCCCAGACGCGGGATGGCCTCGAGAGGCGCCACGTACTCAGCCTCCGTGGGCCGATTGTTCCTACCTGGCCCACTGCGTCGCCTCTTAGGCGGCGGGAGGAACGCAGGACCCTCTCGCTCAGGCTCCCTTGAAATTCCTAAGTGACTTACATGATCCACTCGGGCAACCGCCATCTCCATCTCGGCTCTGTCAGCCGAGGAGGTGTATGTGATGTGATCAAATTCAACCCTCCTACGAGTGACAGCAGCACCTGCGATATCTTCATTCGGCCGCTTCCTGCCCTCCTGTCCGTTCCTGAGAGTCCCATGGAAGGCCTGGGAGGCAACGGAGGTCGGACCACTAATGTCACCACCATCGCCATCGCGATGTGGCGATGACGAGGAAGGCAACTCAGCAGACACGCCACAGGTCCGAGGAGGCTCACCACACACCTGGCCCATTGGGCCAGCTCCTTCTTTCGGAGGGCAGGACACCCCGTGAAACTCTACTGCGGAGGTCTCCTGAGTGGTCCTGGCGTGACATAGCATAACCTGCAACTTCGCACGGGTGACGGGATTGCGTGTGCCTCGGCGACAGTAGAAGCAGCGAGGAAACTTCGCACCATCCTCGAAAACATGGCACGCATGCTTGGGCGGCGGCGGGCCGTCAACCTTGGACACCCGCGTCGGATGGCTCCGCCGCCGCACTCTCTTGTGCGTGTCAACCCGCCCCGTGGAGGCATGATGCATATGCGCCTGCGTGACCCAACTCAGGATACTCCTAGTGTGGCGCAAGGCGAGTTTCATCGCCTTGATCTGTGACTGGTTGGGGGCATGTATACCTCGGCCGCAGCACGCAGCCTTGTCGGCCCAGCGATTCGCTCGAGCCTCCTGGGAAAACCCCTTTTGGTGGCCTTTCACATGGGAGACGCGGAGATCGACGGTGAGACCACCGAGGTCTTGCACTTTGTGCCAGATGGCCTTCCAAATATCCGAGTTAGGCCGCCTTGGGCCACATGTGTACTCGGGCCCCTTAGCCAAGCCCTCTACAACGCCTAAATAATATGTATGGATATGTACAGTGAGTATGCATACCTCGAGAACTTTCAAAACCGCGTGTAGCTCAGCCCTCGGGGAACTCTGAATGGGGCCTGGCAAGGCGCCGTACACCATGAGCTCGATATTGTGTGTGTACTTGACGAAGGCCCAACCTGCACGAGACGATTCAGGCCAGCACCATAGTTTTCGGCACGCCCCGTCAGTGTAGATGTCTCATGTGGTCATCTCAAGGGAGCCATACTCGACGTGCCAGCGCTCGGAGTCGTCGCGCGGAGGCAAGGCAGGAAAACTGGACCGAATGGCCATGCCGCGCGTGTAGAGCCAGGACCCCCTCGTTGGTTGCGAGAAGCCTGCCCAATCAATGCTGGCTGTGGCCTGCTGTCGCTGCCGTTCTCTACTTGGACATTCCCAGACGATGTGATACTGGTCGCAATCATCCGCATCACAATGGGGGCAGCATGACGTAGCAGCATAGCCTAAGCGATAAAGCCTAGACGGGGCCCAAAAGCCCCCGCCCACAATGGCACGGAGCATAGCACTTCCATTGGAGGAAAGGATGCGCCGTGAACCAAGGGTCTCCCCCTCAGACATGTCCTCATCACTTCCAGGAGGGTCGTCAGGGGCCGCCCGCAGAAGCGCCAGGATTGGTTCCATCCAGTAACCTCGGGGCCCTTTGGGTGCCATTCCATCATCGGCAGGGTTAGGCCGACTGGCCCAAGACTCCCACATCTTTCGAACGGCAGCGGACCGAGCCAGGTCCCGAACACTTACAGGTGCGGTCGTGCGCAAGTCGAGCACGTCACCTAGGTTCGTTATGAGAGTAAACGCTGAAACCGAGCGCCATCCAATGTCTCGGGTCGCAAGTAACATAGCGCCTGTTGTGCCCGCAACCTGACGCCAAGGTTTGGCATCGGTAAGTATTCGTAACACTTGCCGTTGCTAGGCCTTTTGCAGCACATCGTGAGAGATAACATTGTCCTGAACCAGGAGAGCCCACTGATAAATCGGCTGGGTCCAACACTGGGCCTGAGGATCCTCACCTATGGAACCCTGGAGGCAAGACGAAGCCAGGCCGAGGATGATGATCCTGGGGTATACCACGTGCCTCTCAATGTGCTCCGCATTCGGTTGACGAGCGCAGGGGGGGCGCCATGCACCCCTACGCCATATTGCATTGCTGGTGGGAGCGCTTGCCGTGCAAATCGTCCCACTATGGCGCCTGCCTTACGCAGCATTCGAGGGCGAGGGAGACGATGACGAGTCACGCGGATCCGTTTCCGAAGTCGCCGATGCGGTAGCCTGCGACCCGCCGCTACCTCCACCCCCAAAACTTCTAAGACAGTGGCGGACCGCAATCCTTTCCGGCGAAGCCGATGAGCAACAGTACGACCGACCTGCGGATCCGAAGACGTGACCGTTATCTTGTGATGCTGGGGTGAGTTCGATCTCCAAGAGGGTGTCGACCAACTGCGCGAGGAACGCAACCGACGACTCGACAATGAGTTTCCGCTCCGCTGTAGCTGCAACTTTGATGTCATCGACGCACAGGTCAACCGTGCGACCGATCGAAGACGTGCTCGATACGAACTAATCGAAGGGCGAGAGAATTACATGCTGCAGACAGAACATTGCCAGCGGACACCCTGGCAGCACTCCTCCAGTGGCTCGCACCTGGCGCGAGTAGGTAGAATCCCAAGAAAGACGCCTTTCACTGGCATACATTCTCAATGCGAGCACCAATAATCGGGCAGGAAATTGATGGGTGAGACCAGCACGCAGCAATATAACCCAGGGCACTCGATCGAAACACTTTTCAATATCGATTATGGTCTGCACCGTGGTGAGCCCGTCAGGGCCCATGTCAGCGGCCTCCGCTTGGACCAACAATCGGGCCGCTACGTCTGTGGTCGACTTGCAAGTGCCCAGGGCGATATATGACCTCCCCAAACGGCTGACCCAGCTCCGAGCCCACTCCAGACGTGCCTTACCCCATAATCGATACAACGAGTTGAGTAAGGCGATCGGCCTGTATCCACCTGATGGTTTGGCCAACGATACGATGTGAACATGTCGTAGGCTGCGAGGCCAGGTGCCCCATGTCTCGCAGAGGTGGAGGATGTATCCGAGTAGGGATAAGGCTCCATTGCTTGCTAGGTGCCAGTGTCGGGGTCGAAACTGGTCTGCGCCTACGGCTGCAGTCGATGGGAAACCCAGGGCGGCCTTCCGAAGGTCCATGATCTTCCGAGGGGGGGGGGGGGGGGGGGGGTACCTGGGCCCACGACCCAACAGTTCCCCAATAAGTCCCTCAGCTCCGACATTAGCGTCTCCAAGACATCCAGATGAGCCTTCTGATGGCCCTTCGGTGCCCTCCCAGATTTTTGACCAGGAGCTACATTGCGATTCAACGATATCCTGTGGACAACTGGACAGACCGTTGGCTGCGCGGACCGTAGAAAGCTGCCAACCCTTCGGTTTGGTCCACCGATGTACAGCCCCAGGAGTGGTCTTGAGTGGCTTACGCACCCACTTCTTGAAATACTGTGCTCGCGCATCTGCGAGGCGTCGCTCGTCACGCTGAGCGATCTCACCGAGGAAGTCACTCGCGAACCGCAGCATGCAGGGATACATACGCTCGGGCTGCGTCGCAATGCACGTGAGCATGTGAACGAGAACGCGCACGATATGCGGGTTGATGTGTCTCCGAAGACGACCATCCCGACCCCGTCCGCCCATGAAGTCAGGCAAGTGATTCCATGCCCGCACGCACGCTTGCATATTACGCTTGTCCTGCTGAAGACGTAGATCATTCACATGTGCCTGAAGTATGCGCAGCGCACGTGTCTGCTGTGTCCCTGCAGGCTGCTGATGACTGGGAGCACCCCCTGCAGTTGTATATGCATAATGCGGGCCATCGGCACGGCCACAGAACGCTGCATCTGGCTGCTCAGTGTGGGAAAGCGGAGCAAGCTCACGCTTCACTCCATTATAGAGGGCGGCAGTGAGATCCTGCAACCGCTGATCACGAGTAGTAACATCACCATGCCCCTTCTCAGAATCACTCCGCATGAGGTTGATCCAGTCCACGCTGGAGTCACCGCGCTGGGCGTAGCACGGCTCCTCATCCGCATCAACCTGCGCAACAGGCGTCGTAGTGGGCTTCGGCGGGAAGACGGCAGGCCCTTGCAGTCGGCAGAGCTGTTGACCACGAGGGTGCGGCCCAAGCGGTACTGCCATAGGAAAATGTTGCCTTGCGGGGAACCCGCCCAATCGGGTCGGCTGTTGTAGGACCGTCGTGAGGAAGTCAGAGACTATCCAATAGTCCAGGATAAACATATTCCCTGTGGCAGGGTCTTTGTAGGTTCCCTGCTTACCTGCATGAATAACTGCCCGCAGTCGCAAGGGATAGTCAGAGTTGACCATGACATCGGGTGGGCCATTCCAGTCTCCTGCAACCACGAACGGCACCGCATAGTAGCAGAGAAGCGCGCCAAGTTGCGCGAGACGTGCCGCGTTACGTCCCCCGAGTCGCTGTCCTTGTTCCAAGTGTAGAGATGCAGCGAAGAACCCACCCCGCACGCCCGTCTACACAATCACACCGACCGCAGATCCTGGAATAATAGTGCGTCCTCGAACCATCCCTTCCAGTGGGATCACATGCATGCTCTTGCGGGCGAAGAGACCGACGCCTGCAGTGAAGGGCCCCGTGCCTGTCGGGATCGCATCTGAAATGAACGGTTGCCACCCGCTCCGCGCGCACCATTCTTCAGCGATCATTCGGCGAGGCCCGTGTAGATGCAGCTCCTGGGCAACGACGATGGAGTAACCTCGGGTGGTCTGCAGAAAATCCTGTAGCTGAGGCCAGCCTGAGCTGTTGAATGTGACCATGCATAGGTCAGCGGTCCGCTTCGGCGCTCTGTGCCGCAGCCTGCCTGGTCCAGCAACGTGGCGGACGAACACCTCCCTGTTAGCCTGCGAGTTACATGCCGCATCCGAACCCACCCATGTCCGACCACTGGAAAGCAGAGGAGGCGAAGCCTGAGGCTTCTGTTCGGACTTGGCACCGACGCCCGCAGACGGGATTTAGGATTCCCTTCGCGTCCTGTTCGAGCTGCAGGCTGCGGAGGTTTGCGTCGACCCACCTGTCTCGATCTCACTGTCACTCGACTCCAGGCGCGGGCGGAAACAAGGCCGTAGACGACATACGTCACGCGCTCGTCGTAGTGTACTCGAGCATCCGTCTGGTAGCGGTGGCCTGGCTGCATGTCGACTCCGTTACCAATGGGAGTCTGCACGCACCCACCTACAACATCGCCAGCGAGGACAGGGGCATCGACCACCCGCTCGTCAGCGGCCCCGTCCTCGTTATGTGCGCCCTGGGGACTGCTGCCACCCGTCGGCGGCCCAGGACCCACAAGCGACCCTGCAGGTACATGCGGCAGAAGCCCCTTTTCATCATGGATTATCGATTGTATCTGTGCTTCCCACGACGCGGGGTCGAGACCCGCCAAAACTGCGGTACTGCCACGTCCTTGAGGTAGCTGAGCTTCTGCTTGGGGATAGCAAACGTTGTGCGCCTCTGATACAGACAAAACTGCTCGCGCTCCAGGTTGTGGGAGCCACTGTGAACCAAAACCGTCATCAGGATGACTGCGTTCGCTCGGCCCCAAAGGTAGGATGCGTCCGTCCGCGTGATGTCGCGGCATAGTGATAGCGGGCTCGACAACGCCGTAGTGCGTCGAGATTGCCAGGCAGATGAAATCGCTGTCAATGTCACGTGCCGTCTCGCCGGACCAGGTCCATGTCCCGATCTTCCGAGGGAATCTGAGCGTCCCATGCCGTGGGCGTGCCTGGTACTGGTACTGTGTGAGCCACTGGAGTAGCTGATGACGATGGCGGCGCCCGCTGTCGGGCAAACGCTGCACGTAATTCATGGTACTGCTTCGAGAGCGACTCAATGTACGTGGCCTCGTTGCCAGCCGTGACGCTGCCCGCGGCCTGCACAATTCGCCCAAGACGTTCCAATGACTCATCCATCTCCCCGTGCGATGCAGCTCCAGTGCTGACAGGGGACGCCGTTCCTGAGGTGGCCAGAACAGCAGCGCGTGCAACCTGAACCTCGGACGTGATGGCGCCCAGTTCGTCCCTGGCCACCTTGAGCTCAGCAGACTTGGTGGTGAATACCTGCTCCAACTCAGCCACCGCTGCCGCAAGGGTCTCGACTTCACGCGTCTTCTGCTGCTGTCGGTCCAGAGCCCTGCGCAATTGATCGTCGGGTGTGCGACTGGCGCGCTCCACTTCCTCTGCCTCATGTAGCTCACGCTTGGCGGCCACCAGGAGGCTAGAAAATTCGTCGATGCCAAGCCTCTTGAGCGCTGATACGGCCTTTCGGGCCCGAGACACCGCATCTGTAGACGTATGCTCATCAAGCTCAGCATCTGCATGAGAGCGCTCCCGTCTGGCGCTGCTGCCTCCTCGCGGACTGCTGCCCGCGCGTCGAGGAGCTGGTGAGCGGCCATATCGTCGCTATGGAGGGCCAGCTGGATCTGGTTTTCCTGCACGGTCCCTGCCGCACTGTTAGCACCGACTGTTGCTGGCGAAGTTCCGCTGGTACCCGCATTGGCGAGAAGCAGCACAAGCCCAACGGGGCTCCACTTGAACCACATCCTTGGACTTAGTCGGTCGACCTGCCATGCATGGCCCTGGCAACTGTGAACCGTGATGTCCTGCCAGGAGCGATCGTGCCGCTTCGACCTGTAACAAATGCCGTGCTGAGGCCCGCGCTCTGCGCAGCCTCCGATGCCAGGATGGAGACGGCGTGCGCCTCCGCCCGCCAAGCGTCCTGCAGTGTGCCGCACAGCGCCGCCCGCGGGGAGCAGCCCAGGGCGCACGGCAGCGCGGCGCCACGCCGCGACGCAGGGGCCGATCGCGCGCACGCGCGCGGGCGCCCTGCTGGGGGTGGGGACCCTCGACCCCTTGAGCCAAAATGGCTACGGAGGGGGAGGAGGAGGAGGAGGAGGAGGAGGAGGAGGAGGAGGAGGAGGAGGAGGAGGATGAGGAGGAGGGAGGAGGAGGAGGAGGAGGAGGGGGGAGGGGGAGGAGGAGGAGGAGGAGGAGGAGGAGGAGGAGGAGGAGGAGGAGGAGGAGGGAGGAGGAGGAGGAGGAGGAGGAGGAGGAGGAGGAGGAGGAGGAGGCGAGGGAAAGGCCACGTGCTCGGCTGCCCCGATGCGCCACACGCAGCACGCGGCGTGCTGCTGCGCGGAGCTCGGCACGTCTGCGGAGGCCGTGGGCCTGGCGCGACGCGTTCGTCACAGCGTGGGCCCACACGCGGCGTATTGGCATGGACGTCTTGAGCACGGTGCGTGCTGCGTCTCAAGACGGGCGTACCGAGGCAGCAAGGTTGCCAGCTGGGCGAAGAAAGGGCACGAGTCTTACAGCCATCGTGCTACCACAAGAAGCACGTTATGAGGAACGAAGGGGCTTTTCCTGGCCACGGCGAACCTCGGCCACGAGTACAGTCAATCCGTCTCATAAGAATGCGCGGTAAGGATGCAAGGGCCTTGGAGGGCCAAGATGACGTTTCTCGAACGAGGTTTGCCAGTGAAAGTCGCTTAGGATGGGCCGAAGGGGCAAGGATGCAAGGGTACACTTGGGAAGGTTGCCCATCCTTACTGTGCGGATTGACTGTATAGGCTGTATAGGTTCCCCCTGCCTAGATCTGCGGAACGGCCGCCCCTCCTGAGCCCGAAGTGATCCTTACTTCAGCGCCTTTACTGTACACAACATGGCATGGCGACCCTACGCGGTGGCTTACGCGGGCCGCCAGCGCGGCACGCCACATTGGGAACGAAGGCGCTCACCCTCTTACGCGGGCAACTCACGCGCGAACGTCGGCACAGTCGGACCCGCTGTTTTTGCGTCGCTCGAACTGGCATAATCACCAACTCGGGTGGGTGCCTCCTCTGGGGGGGAGATGCCCCTAGATGTTGAAGCTGGTGGAAACCTTTCGGCCACCTTTTTAGGTAGCTCGAATAATTACCACCATCGCCCAGGTGGGGCTCATGCTCCCTCGGCGGAGGCAACCGCCGACACTGGCATTGATGCCAACCTCTATGCCGCAGAATTATCGGACCGGGGCGGGAACACAAGACTCGCCGCTCCCGCCTGGCGCCGATGGGCTCCTCGTCTCTGTACGGGGCGAAGTTCATGCCCGCCTCGCCCCCGCGGGACTCGCGCAGGCGGAACACCAGCTTGGCCTGCGAGGCCTGCGGCAAGCCCAGCCTCTCGACGACCGCGGCGCGCAGCTGCGAGACGTTGGCGTCCGCAGGTACCTCCAGGCGCATCACCTGCGGCGTGAGCCCGCCACCCTGCGCCACAGCCTGCCTCACAGTCACAACGACCCACTGCGGCGCGGCGTCCTTGGGCGGTTCTTCCGCCTGCTTAAGACGCTGCTCGAGCTAGGCCATGCCTGTGAGTGACATCATGCCCTGTCGCGGAGCGTACGAGAGCAAATATTCCTGACCGAAAAACAAACTTTTCCGTTTTCAGCAACGCCTGCCCTAGGGCGGCTGGAAAGTTTACACCCCTACAGTGGCACGTCGGGATACTGTCCAGCCGCCCTGGGGCGGGCGTTGCCGAAAGCGGAAAGTCTACTTACCGTCGGAGGCATTTGCTCTCGTACGCTCCGCGGAACTGGGCGGAACTGGCATAATATCACTCACAGGCAAGGCCTAGTTCGAGCAACGCCTGTGCAGGCGGAAGATGCGCGAGAGCAGAGGCCTCTGCCACGAAGGGATGCGATACCAACACTGCGGTCCTATTGGTAAAGATGACCGTGTGCGCCTGCGCCGCTTCAAATACCTCTAGGTCTGCCTGGTTACGCAGCTGATTAGCGTCGCTTGGGTGGATCCGTTATGGCTCCGACTTCGGTGAAGGTGAAAGAACGTCACGATGGCCTCTATCACCTGCTCGGATACACGTCGTTCATTTCTAATTGTGCTCATTTCTAATTGCGCTCGTTTCTAATGTTCCTTGCCCCCCAGTAGCCAGGAAGAGGCCCAGGATAGAACAATTGGAAATGAAAAGATCTTGGCCCCCCAAGAAATCAAAGAACTTTCGAGGAATTCGAACTGAACTGTTTGTAGATCTGACTCGATCAAGTCAAGGCTCCCGAGGGGCGACCTGGGGGAGCCGAGAGCGGAGGGGCAAAGGCCGCGGTAGGCCAGGGACCACGACATGTCGCATCGAAGGTCGGTGGCGCACGGTGTCTGCACCACGCCCAGGCAATACACAGGGCGTAGATGATGTTTCCCGCACGCGGTCATGCGAGCCACCCCCCGCCGGCGTCTTCATAACCGCCGCGGCGGCGGCGGCCCCGACGACACGCTTCGCCTTGCAAGCGGGTAGCGTAGTGCTCCGCCCCGCGGGGCGGGAGGCCGGGCGAGGCTCGGAACACTGACGCTGGGGGGACTGGGACGTGAACAGCGCATGGCGTGCCGCTCCGAAGCGTGGTGGGCCAGAACCGGCGAAGCCACGCGCTGGGCCAAAGCTCCTGGCTCAGACCCCCGACGCCATGCTCAGGTCTCGACCCATCCCCTGGGACCCGTTTTCCCATCCCGCGATCCCGCGTCGTCGTCTGACGGCCCCGAGGCCTGGCGAGGGCCTCCAGAGGCCTGGCGAGGGCCTCTAGAGGCCGAACATTGCGAAGAACCTCCCGCCGTGGCTTCTCCATGACCCGAGGGAGTCTGGGGACCGTACTTGTTTGATCCCCGGGTCGAGAGCGCACCTCTTCCGGTCGAAGCGAAGCGGGCCGCGCACAGCTTTGATTGACAGAGGGGGGAAGGCAGAAGGAGAGGCCTCGCGTCAAGACCAAAGAGAGGGCAAAGCCCTGGAATCGGGCGGTGCCGAAGACGATGTGCTTGCACAGGAACGCCTTGTACAGGAACCCGGTGGCGAAGCACCAGGAGAAGCAGCCTGGGGACCGTGCACGCCGATCTTCGCCCGCGGAAATCCTGGGCCTCGGGGGCCTCCTGCGCCCCGCGCGTCGCCGCCGCCTCGGCGGGGGCCCCCGGCTCCCGGGTCGGCCTCGCCGGGCCCACCCCGCCGTTGCGGGTGAAGCGCAGGCAGCGGTCGATCTCGGCGGTCAGCTCCCAGACCTCGTCGAGGTCGCCGATCCTCTCGGGGGGGCGCAGAGGTGGGGCAAGGTCGGCGGCGAGCGAGGGGAGGAGGCAAGAAAGAGGAGGCCCTCTCGGAAGGCGGGAACTATCAGAAGCCATCCAGCCTTCTGAAAGGTTTTCGGCGTCTTCGGGGAAGGCTTACAGAAGACTTCTCAGCAGGCCGGGGGACTTTCGAGCCTTCTGAGAAGGCCCGCCCCTTCTCACTTCCCCCCCAGGCGGGACGTACAGTCACCCCGTGGAATATGGACGCACGGTAAGGAACGGTAAGGATGCAAGAAGGGCCTTGGGCGCCCGTGTCGAGGCTCTTCGGGCGGGGCTGGCCATCAAAAGCGGTTGAGGATGGACCGCAGATGACCGAAGAGGCAAGGATGCAAGAGCACCCTTGCAAAGTCGATCATCCTTACTAGAAGTGCGAACATCCAGCCAGGCTCCCCAACCCCGCCTTGGGCTAGCCCCCCCTCTACTACCGATCCTCTTGAAGGCGGTGATCATGTCGTGGGCGGCGAACTCGCCCTCGAAGCCCCACCTCTGGAGCGTGTCCCTTTGGGCGGCCCTCACGAGCGCGCCGAACTGCGCGCGGAACCTCTGCTTACCGAGCGACTCGGGCATCGGCCAGGCGGCCTCCATCTCGTCCAGCCTTCTCTGGAAGTCTGGCGAGGAGTAGGCCTCGACGAGCTCGCGCTGCAGCTCCGTGCCCTGCTCGAGGGTGAGGTAGACGACGGGCTTCGCCCCACGCACGTGCAGGGCCCTCCTGCCATCCAGCCGTGCGCCGCTAGGGAGCTCCTCGAAGCCCCTGGCTCCGCAGGCCGCGGCCTTCGGGCTCGACAGGCCGATGGCGATGGAACCTTCGTCGACGTCGAACGCGGCCGCCACCCTGCTCTTGACCTCTCGGCGGCGAGCCTGGGGGGGAAGTGGGAGGGAGAAAGTCTTCGCAAGAGGCTCAGAAGTCCACCGGCCTTGCGAGAAGCTTTCTAAGCCGTCCCCGAAGACGCAACAAACTTCCCAGAAGGCTGGAGAGCTTCTGAGAAGCCCCGCCGCCTTCGAGAAGGCCTTCTCCTTTTCACTTCCCCCCCTCGCTCGCCGCCGAACCTCGGACATCGTGGAGGTGTCCAAGACTTCCACGCTGCCGTACGCGCCTGTCCACACGTCCCGGATCAGCACGTCCACGGGCCTCGGCGGCCCCAAGTCGACGCCCACGCACCACAGCGTGAAGCTCTGGTCGAGGCAGAAGTCGTCCGACATGCCGGCGCCATCGAGGAAGGCAAGCTCGATCCTGTCTTCGGGTCCTCGCTGCACGAGCTTGGAGAGAGCCTTCTTGGCGGCGAGGACGGTGCTACCTGGAGGCATCCGGAGAGTGACCTCATCACGGGTGATCGCCTGCACAATCTTTAGCTCCACTTCCCTCACCGGTTTCCTGGCCGGCGCCTTGTCCTTCTGCCGCGCACCTGCCTGGTCGTCCTGCGGCTCGGGGCGGGCTGTCAACTTGCTGGCGAGCTCGCGGTCGTAGGCCGCGCGCTTCCCCGCGTCGCCGAGCGTCGCGTACGCGGCAGCCACCTTCTTGAAGCTCGTTTCCGCTTTATTCAAGAGATCTGTGTCCTTGCTCTTCACCTTATCGGGGTGTATCCGCAAGGAGATCTTGCGGTAGGCCTTGCGTAGTTCGGCGGCGTCCACGTCGTTGGCGACGCCGAGCATCTCGTACAGGTGGGTTGCGCCCGACACATGTTTGACGATGAATCGTACCCCGTCGTCTCCTGCAGCGGCCCCGTCGGTAGACCACTGCCGGCAGTGTATCACAGGCTTCCGCGCGAGGGCTAGTCTGGCTTGCCGGATCCGCGCCTGGTGCGCTGCCCAGGCCTTGTCCTCTGCTGTGCCACCATGCCAGTCCCCGACCACGCGGTGCCTGGTGCAAGGGCAGCCGCAGCGGCGGCACATCACGTCCTCCAGACGCTGCGCGAAAGTGTAACTCGAGATGACGTAACCTTTGCAGTGCCCACAGTCCAGGCACGCCCCCCGCGTCTTGGCAAGCGGGTCCCACGTCTTGTTCGACTCCTCCCCCTGGGTGACCTCTGGGCCCGTCGACCCCTCGCACCAGCCACCGACGATGCGGGCGAAAGGGCCCTCTGGGTCCAGCTCCAGTGCCCTCCTGGCGCCATGCGCGTTGTTCTGCACGTTGAATATCGAGATCCACCCCGCGGGGCTCTCAATGCGGCCGCGCACTCGCCCCTGCGCTCTGTCCGCCGCCACCTCCAGGACGTTCACGGCGGCCCCGGGCGGCAGCCTGGCCAGCGCCTTGCTGTCCCGGGCGAACTCCGCGCTGACCCGGATGCCCCTCTGGTGCACCACGCGGTACATGCCGGGCTTGTGCAGAGCGGAGCCGCCGGCGGCCTCGTTGCGCGGCCGTAGCACCTGGGCGATGACACGCACCAGGTAGGCCGTGCCCGCCTGCAGCCCGCCCACTCGCAGGGAGCAGCCTCTGCAGGATGTCTCGGCGACGTGGACGACCGCGTGGGGGTCCTCCTTGAGCATCCACTCCACGCTGTAGCGCACCAACTTTGCCGGGACGCGCGTCCACTTCAAGGACAGCGCCTCCGCGAAGGAGGACGCAACCTGAACGTCCAACAGCGTGCATCTTAGGAGAGGCCCTGCGCTGGGGTCTTTCGGCTCGGACTTGCACCTTGGCGTGACCGAAACCCGTCCTGAGGGTGATGGGTCCTGGACCCGCTGCAAAGCTCCCCCCGGAAGCCACTCTGCGCATGGAGTCCTTTCTGGACGGCCTCGGCTCAGGGGAGGGCCCCGAGATCCCGAACATTGCGAGCAGAATTCAGGACACGCTTCCCTCAGGACCAGTTTCTTCTCTGACACCCGACGTCGTGACTTTTTCGTAACGTGGACCCCCAGAGGTCTGGACCCCTCTCCCAGGACCAACTTTCCATTCTGAGTCCTCGCCGTCGCTCGGACGTCCATTCCCAATGCACTACACGGTTTCATGCGTGTAGCCTTTCGCAAGGTGAGAAACATGCTCCTCGATGGTCCTTGTCGGGGCAAAAATACACGTCCGAGCGATGCCAGGAATCATCGTTCGACGGCCCCGAGGCACGGCAAGGGCGCCCCGGAAGCTGGAAACAGCGGAAAACCTTCCGTCGCGACACTTCTCGGGCCGGGCGAAAGGGGGGGGTAGCAAAAGGGGGGGGGGTGAGGATCAGCTCGCGTCACTGATTTTCCCGACGCCTCCCGGCGCCGGAGGCGGCCATGCATCGAGGAATGGGCTCCTCGGTGGGGCCGAAACCAGCTGCATGCAGCAGATTTCCCAATCCCCCCCCTTTCGTCCGGCCCGAGCGACCCTTCACGACGCGAACGGGTCTGGACTTGCTTCCTGACGTGCACCATCCGTGGTCGCCCGGCAGGCGCCGCTCCGCCAAGGCCTCCTGTCGGGGAGACGTAGGACTTGGGTGCGGGGGGCTCGGGTTGGCCTGGCGATGCCGTCAGGAGAATGACGAAACCCAGTCCTAGGAGGCAACTACTGAGAGGTTTTCGTCGGGAGGATTATGTAAGGAGGATTGAGCCCCATTTGGGGGGCTATTACGCCGGAGTGGGCCTCGGATTAAGCGGGATTCAGCATTCAGCCGGATTAACCTGGATTTCGGAGCAGGGCAAAATCAGAGTTTGACCTCCCAGGAGTTGCATCCGAACCCAGTCTGAAATTTGGCGCGAGCTCCCACCGCAAACATCCCACGAAAATCGAACCATCAAAGCCCAGGACGGGCCCGTCCAAAAGCGTCGGCCAGCCCGAGCTCCAATGAACTCGAGTCTTACGGAGGAGGAGGAGGAGGAGGAGGAGGAGGAGGAGGAGGAGGAGGAGGAGGAGGAGGAGGAGAGGAGCCTGCTTCAGGTCCAGCTGGACCCAGGCGCCCCTGGCGAGGCCCTGCACGACCTCCCCCTTCTCCAGGGTGGCCAGGAGCCTGCTCGCCGCCTCGGGCCTGCGGCGCACGGCCGCCACCCGGGCGGCCAGGAAGGGCACGCCACCTGCTCCCGGACCCCCTCGCATGAGGAGGGGGAGGAGGAGGAGGAGGAGGAGGAGGAGGAGGAGGAGGAGGAGGAGGAGAAGGAGGAGGAGGAGGAGGAGGAGGAGGGGAGGAGGGGGAGGAGGAGGAGGGGGAGGAGGAGGTGGAGGAGGAGGAGGAGGAGGAGGAGGAAGAAGAGGAGGAGGAGGAGGAGGAGGAGGAGGAGAAGGGGGAGGAGGAGGAGGGGGAGGAGGAGAAGAAGGGGGAGGAGGAGGGGGAACGTGACACAACCGCACCGGAAGAGTGTGCGAGGCTTTGCCCCATACACGAACACATGTTGGCCAGCGTGGCCCCCCGCCCACAGTGTGTTGCTGGCAGCGCACATGGTGCAGTCGATATGGAGCACTTTACGCGATGCGGCTCACGTGGTGCAGTCGATGTGGTGGAACCCGTGTGGTGCAATTTTATGTTGTGCGACGTAGGTGGGCTAGCCAATGTGGTGCAAGCTTTGCGGTGCAACGCGGCGTGCAATATATGATGTGCAATTTACGTGGTGCAAAATATGTTGTTGGTGTCGAATACATGCACGTAAATACATAGGTGTATATATAAATGTTGGTTTGTATATGTAGCCGTACACATATACGCACACACATTGTGCAAACTACGCGGCGCAATCCATGTGGTGCAATCTGCGTGGTGCAATCCAGGGTGCACACCCTATGTGAAGCTGCATAAACATAGATGCCATGTGTTAAAACGCACGTGGTGCAATAGAGGTTGTGCAACATATGTGGGGCAACATATGTGATGCAATCTACGCGGTGCAACATAGACCTGCAGTAGATGTGGCGCCACCGATGTTTGCAATACGCGCTGTGCAATCTACGTTGCGCAATAAATGTGGTGCAACCTACATGGTGCAACCTATGTTGCGACGCCTACGTTGTGCAACAGATTTGGTGCAATTGCTGCGGTGCAAAATGTGTGGAGACATCCAGCGCAATATGTTCGGATCTACACATGTTGTAACGTCTGAGTTGTGTAATAAATATAATACATATATATATATATACATCTATATATATATATATGTGTATATATATATATATCCCAGTGGCAGAAGCGCAGGCGAAACTCCCACCCAGACGCCGGTGTCTGAGTGGAAAGCACCCCGCGCGCCGCCCAGAAAAAGAGTGTAGGCAGCTAGCGGCTTGACGTCTCATCGTCGTCGTCCTCCTCCTCCTCCTCCTCTCCCTCCCGGAATCAGGCACGCCCCCATTCCCTCTCTCGCGGCCTCTTTGAGCAGCCTGACATGGTCCACACAGTCGAAGGAAAATTCGTCGCCCCGGTGTGTGGGAAGATGATGGACTGTGAGACGGCGCCAATACATTGCTAAGCCGGAGTTCCACCAATTGAACCTTGGTCTCCCCGCCCGCCTCATTCCGTAATCTTTGAGCCGTAGTGTGTCACAATGGATGCAAATGTCTGCGATGGGATCAGAAGGTTGCGCAGTAATGACTTCGGCGATCAGCATTCGCCGTCATTGTTCATAATACTCGCTGAAGGGTATACTGTTCTTAATCGGCCGGAATCCTCGGTCATTGCCCCTCGCTCTATCTACCCATATGTTAACTACTTCGTTAGCACGGTGAAGAAAAAAACGTTTGTGTTTGCCCTGTTGACGTATGTTGTCTGAAGCTTGAGAAGTTGCCTCAAGCCTTTCAGCTGAAACGCGTCTTTGTTCTTTTTAAGTGCATCGCTTACTTGCACAGACTCCAATCCGTAGATAAGTTTAGAACGAACTACGGCGTCGTAAACACCCAATTTAAGCCTTACGCTGCAGTCGGCGTGTTCCCAAAACTCCCCTAATTTCTTCCGCGTTACAAAACAAACGGACATCCTCTTGTTCAGCTCTCTGAGCGGGTCACCTTTGTCGTTCAACATGCAACCCAGATATTTCGCTTCACTGTGCGGAGGCACTGGTTGTCCATTTCTGAATGAAATCGCATCGTGCCCCCCTACGCACAACGTTTCACATTTGCTTTTGTTTAGTACCATGCCGTACTTGTCTCCCTCCCTTTCGATTGCGTGCAGCAGTTCTTGCAGTGCCTCACTATCCTCTGACAAATTATGGTGTCATCCGCATTCAGGACCTCATCCAGTAGGGCGTCCAGTACCCTGTGATGTCTTAGTTTTTTTCACGCAGCCCGGGTGTGCGATGGACATCTCTAAACATAACTGTCATAACGATGAGAGAAAGGTATGGGGACAGGGGACAGCCTTGTCGGATGCCCGTATGCTGGCGGTGCCATTTCGACGTTCTGCCCTCCATTTCAACGTGGCACTGTGGATTTGTAAACGCCTCTTGTGTGAGCCTGATGAGTTTCTCGTGGATGCCGATCCTTTCCATAGCTTTGAACAGCCCAGCGTGTGATGCCTTGTCGAATGCTTTCTCCCAGTCGAGCAGAACCAGATTGATTTTTCTGCCCGTCCGCTCTCCTAGATCCAGAATCCGGCGTATGATATGAACTGCATGTGCCGTTCTCCGGTTCTTCCGGAAACCGTACTGTACCTTTTGGAGGTACGGTTCGATTGCCGTAGCGATGCGACGTTGCAGCACGGCTGCAAAGATTTTGTACATTGAGTTCAATAGAGATCGGCCTGTAATTGCTCAGATTGCCAATGTCTCCTTTTGTATAAATCAGAACGATTATTGCCTTTAGTTGCTCTTCTGGTTTACGCTCCTCCCTCCACCAAATGTTCAGCTCCGTTAAGATGAGAGTAAACATTTCGTCGTCCATCTCTTTGAACATCTCCATTGGCACTTCGTCTGGCCCCGGCGCCCTGCGTCTTTTGAATATGCGAATTACTTCCCGGACCTCGGGCAATGATATGGTTTCCGTGTTGAGGTTCAGAGGCCGTTCGACAATCCGGGTGCCCTCGAAAACCTCCGTTCGTTCATCCTCCCTCGGCGGCCAGATCTGTTGCTCCAGATGCGTGGCCGCTCCTTCAGCCTTGTCAGACACTCGGACCGACTTTCCGCGGGGATCTTTCTGGGTATAAGGGAGGGGCTTGTAGTCAGACTTTAGATGCCGAGTACCACACCAGCGATCTCCTAGATCTAGGTATTTGCTCACAGAGGCCAGTATATTCTCTTTGCGTTCCTTTCTCTTCTGTCTTTGGACAGCGCGGTTCAGCTCTTGAGCCCTTTCGACATTCATGTCTATGAGCGCCTGTCCGCGTGCTTCGATGAGTCGCAGCAGCTCCGTTGATATACCGATTTTGTCGCGTTTAGTTTTTGTCCATCGGTATTTCTTCCCTTGCGACTTCCATCGCTGTCTCAAGGAAGGAAGCGTTGCTCTGGGAGGGAGCCGTGGCATTCTTTAGCCGTTGGTTAAAGTCGTGTCTTTGCGTCAGACAGCATTTCTCAAATTTGTCTCTGGTGCGATTGTAACTGACATGTGATTTGAGTTTTACTTTAAGTTTAGCGTTCATGGGCATGTGATCAGAATCAACGTTGGCCACTGGGTCACTTTCGCAATCAGCCACGCTGCTTTCCCACCTGTTTGGGACCAATAAACAATCGATCGTCTCATATCGGCCAGGTGTTCAGGGAGGGCCCACGTTGGTTTGTACAGTCCTGTGCGTGGCGAATTTATCGGTGGGCTTGTCGAAGAGAGAAAAAAAAACTTATTAGCGAGCTGCGCTTTCGTAGTGACGCAGCGGTTGACTAGGAGTGTCCTGCTTTCCCTCACAAAATCATCCTGTGAGGCAAGTGTGATGTGCTGTTTGTCAAACGTGTGGTCCAACGCATTCCTCGTTGCTGGAACTTTTCACTTGCACTCTTGCGTTAAAATATCCTGCAACATACGTGGGGCCTTTTCCGCTGTTTTTCTGTTGCAGGCGCTTCAGCCGCCGATACACCGCTTCTTTTGCAGCTGTGCCATGCGATGCAATGGGCATGTATACGTTTATGAAAGTCACCGGCAAAAAGTGGCCCAGGGTGAGAAAAATGATCCTATCACTGATCGGTTCGATATCAAGGATGTAATTGACAAGAGAATTGCTGATGACAACAACGACTCCAGCATACGTACTTGGGGAGCTAACGGTTTCGTCTCCGCTGAAAAAAAAACACGCGTAGTGCCGCCGCATTTCGTTCGCATTCTGGTTCACATGAGTTTCCTGTAACAACATAATATGTATGCTTTCTGTACGCATGTACTGCTCGACGGTCTCTCGCTTCCTCGCCTATTTAATACCTTTGATGTTGAGGGTGGAGACATGTAGCTCTGAATCGCACTTGAGTTCTAAACTGGCTAGCTTGGGATTTGGTTGCGGTTGTCCGTGTTCCTGGGCCTTGACGGCCAGGCTTGTTTTCCATATGTTGCGCTTTCTAGCTAAGTTACGTTTGAAGTTTCGTTTTTGTTTTCTTGCTTCCGATGACCGTTTGCTTCGTGAACCTCGATTGGTGTTCCTACTTCGTTGATAGGGCTCGTTCGGTCTCCGCCGGTCCGTAGACCGCAGCTGACCCGCCACACCACTGACGGTGTCGCCCCCTAGCGCTGGATGCGTCGGGTGCGCACTACGAAGGTTAGGAACAGGGGGGTGGACCACCTGCGCCGGAACCACCCCGAGACGGACTGGCTGCGCCAGAACCGTCGGCGGACAGACTGGCTGCGCCAGAACTGCCTTCTGATGGGGCACGGATGCTGAAGGTTGCGTGGGCGACCCAACTGGCTGCGCCAGAGTGGGCCTTGCAACCGTGACATCAGAGTCGCGGAGACGGTCTCGAATGGAAAACTTACACATGTTCAATGCCCTGCTAGACGGCGCCCTGCTGGAGTCTGGGGGGGGGGTAGAAAAAACAAAAAACAGAGTTTGTTATTGGCATCGCATCTGAAGTTGTTGAACTCCTCTCCAAAAACTCCTCCTCTCATCCTGCTAACAGCCCTCCACTTCACGCGATTTTTCCTGATCGCCGTCTCCCAGCGCTCCCTCCAGCCACCCTTGCCGCACGGCGGGGGCGGAGAAGAGTGGCAAGGCCGCCGCTGTAGGAAACGAAGCTCGGCGACAGGGCTGGCAAATAGCATCTCCATCTCTCCGGACGTTTCGTGCTGCGTTGTGCCGGGGTCTGCTCGCGTGTGGTGGAGATGTGGTTGCCGCTAGCTGCCGGGCCGGTCAGGCACGCGCCCTGGCCGCATTCTCTGCGTCCCTCTTCTCCTTGTTCTCGACGAGTTTGATGTCGACGTCGAAGGGGTACGTCTGCTTCTCGAGCTGCTTGAGCACGTGTTCCTTGACCTCCGATCCCGCCAAAATGCACCCACCGATCTGGATGTTCTTCCGAAGCTGCACCACCATCTCCTCATCGTGCTCGAGCGTACCCCGGAGGAACACGTAGCCCCCCTTGGTCTGCATCGAAAAGTCCGGGTGCTGGTGGTCCAAGGGCTTGTGGGTGGTGAGCTCATGGCCGGCCGGCGGTGGCCAGACGGAGCGGTCCTGCATCATCATCATCATCATCATCATCATCATCATCATGATCATCATCATCATCATCATCATCATCACCATCATCATCATATAAATACATACATATATATATATATATATATATGTACGTGTGTATAGATATATGGTACAGTATAGGTGGTGCAAACTATGAGGTGCAAATGCATATATATATATATATATGTATATATATATATACATATATATATATATATATATATATATGTGTGTGTGTGTTCTCCATCGTACGCTGCACCATCGGTGGGGAACAGCTTGTGTAGTGCAATTGGCTTCAGAAAGATGGGAATTGACAGCTCCACTGCCCGTGCACCCATCCCATCCACCCACTCGCAATTTGGTTAGCAAAACGCATGCGGCGGTAATCGCGATGAATGGTTGGTGTTGGCTGGTGCATATTTGCGGGCGTGCTAACCCGCGCATGCTTGCGCGCACGGCGGGCACTTAGCTTGGCGCGAACGAAACGGCCACGGTGGCGTTGACCGCGGGGCACTTCCCAACGGGCACTCCAGTTCTATACGGTGACTTGGGCGGGCGCGGTACCGTGGCGACGTCGACAACGGTATGCACAATGATGATAATAGTAGCGATGATGGTAACGAAGGTGGCGATGACGGCAGCAAGGCGAATGACAGCGCTGATGCTTGTCACGCCGCTGACGATGACCTTGTCTTCGCGACGGTGGTGAAGGTTGTGGGAGAAGTTCGACTTGCGCGAGCAGCCGACGCGCACGATTGGCCCGCATGGTGCTCTTTGACAAGGATCGCGCCCCCCCCCCAGCACGCGCGCAAAACCGTTCGAATCATTTCGACATGCGGCACGAGAGACCCGCTTGGCCCATTTGTTTTAAATGCAAAAGAACGAAGGTCGTCTTAAGAACTTGCAAAAGCGCGCAGGCTGGTTTGAACACTGATGTTGTGACACAGTATGTTTCTTCTATGTTTTCAGGACACTCGATTTTGCAGTGATCGCAAAACCGTTCTGGTTTTTGACGACGCGCGCGCACTTCGTCACATCCGCTGCAAGAGATTATTGCGACAACACACGCGCAAGGACGTCCGAACGATTTCGACATGCGCGCGCGATGGAGCACGCATGCTAGCATACGATGGAAATTTTGGAAAGCCCGTAGTTCTTGTGGGATTCGCAAGAGCGCGAACGCTTGTTTTTTTCACGATTCGCGTTGCGAGAACATGTGTTGTTTTATATGTCTTGTGGCACTACATTTTGAAGCCCGCACAAAACCTAAGCAATGCGACGGAATTCGGCATGCGCGCGCGACGACGCGCGCGTGCGCACTGCGTCCCATGTATTGCATGGGTTTCATGGACATTGCCGATTTTTGATCAACGAATTCGCGCGACTGATGTTGTTCTCAAGGGTGACGGGGACCAGTCAAAGGATCCGTGGGGTTATATGAGTTACATATTAGATGGGCGATGGGGCAAAATCATGTGTACATTGACATGCAAGACGGCGGGTCGTTGAGTTCAGGCGGGGGAGGGCAGGTCTTACGTAATGCTCTTCTGGGGAGGAAAAACGACGTGGTGCAGTTCATTTTTGTTCGCAGCGAATTGTGAACTCCTCTGCTCGCGCAACCGTCCAACCCACCCACCCGCAACTTGGTTTACAAAACCCATGTGGCGGCGATTGCGCTGAGTCCTTGGTGTTGGCTAGTGCATATCTGCGGCCGTGCTAGCCCACGCACGCTCGCGCCGGCAGCTGCCAGCTTCTGTGGCACGACCGACGCCACCGCGGTGGCGCTGACCGCGGGCCACTTCCCAGCGGGCACTCCAGTGCGAGTCGGCGACTTGGACGCGCGCGGTATCAAGGCAACGTCGACAACGGTAGACACGAGGATGCTAATAGCGATGCTGGTGACGATTATGATAACGACGACGGCAAGGCCAGTGACGGCGCCGATGCTGATCACGCCGACGCCAGTGACGCGTCTTCGCGTCGGTGATGAAGGGTTGGGAAGGACTTCGACATGCGCGCGCGGCCGAATTAAATGAACATTCGAAAACAACTACGCTTGTCTTAAGAATTCGCAAGACCGCGAGCGCAGCCCTTTTGAAAACTGACGTTGCCAAACCATGTTTGTAATGTGTCCAGGACACTCGATTTTGAAATCCCTGCGAAGACTCTGGATTTGGAAACAATTTCGACGTGCGCGCGCGACGACTCGCGGGCATGCGCTTCGTCTGATTCGTTGCAAAGGATTCTTGCGACAGCACGCGCGCAGGGGCGTTCGAGCGACTTCGGCATGTGCGCGCGAGAGGCACCTTTCTGAATGGAACCGAACCGAACCGGCCGAACCGAACCGGGCCGAACCGAACAGGCGCGAACCGATGTTTTTTTGTCAATGGGAACCGAACCGAACCGAACCGGAAAATTACAACACCGAACCGAACCGAACCGAACCGGGACTGCGAACCGGGCCGAACCTCCCCCCGCCGAACCGGCCCGAACCGGACCGAACCGGAGCGAACCGGAAAACTGGCCACGGAGGGAGGAGGAGGGAGGATGACCAGCGGCGACGACGACGATGACGACAACCCCCAGATCCAGGCGCTGTGAAAAAATCACAACCGGAGGTTTTTCGCTATTTCAGCCTCTGGCAACGTCAAAAACCGACCCACCAGCAGTCTGCTGCAGCCACCCCGACAAACCTCCCTTTCCTTTGGGGTTTGGGGCCCCTTTGGGGCCCCTATGCGGGTTTGAGGTCCCTTTGGGGCCCCTTTGGGGCCCCTTTGGGGCTCCTTTGGGGGTTTGGCGCCCCTTTGGGGCCCCTTTGGGGCCCTTTTGGGGGTTTGGGGCCCCTTTGGAGCCCCCATGCGGGTTTGGGGCCCCTCTGGGGCCCCTTTGGGGGTTTGGGGCCCCTTTGGGGCCCCTTTCGGATCGCCTGGGGTCGGAACCGCTGCTCGACGGCGATCTGGCCTTAACCGGACCGAACCGGAACAGGAACCGGTCCGAACCGGAAACAAAAAATAAACGTACCGAACCGAACCGAACCGAACTGGAAGATTACGACACCGAACCGAACCGAACCGGAGGCGCTTCGGAACCCAACCGAACCGAACCGAACCGGAACTTCCCTGACTTTTGTAACATGGTATGAACATATTGAAGCCCAATGGTTCTCGTAAGAATTCGCAAGAGCGCGCGCGCGCAAGCTTTGTTTGTGAAACTTCTTGTTGCGAAATCATGTGTGTTTATACGCAGTCGGGAACCTCGATCTAGAAAGCATTACGACACCCATGGTTTTTAACGGATATCGGCATGCGCGCGCGACGGCGCGCGCGTGTGCACTTTGTCCCGATGTTGTCGGGTATTCTTGGGCACGGGTGATTTGTTATAAACGAATGCGCGCGCATAGAATATTTTGCAGGAGATGGGGGGAGGCGATACCAACCTAGCTGGGGCACTCTGGATTCATATTTACGATGGGCGTGCGCAGAAAAAATGAAAACTCACTTCGAGAGGGAGTTACATGAAGACCAGGGGGGAGGGGGGGAGAGTCTATACCTCTTTTAGAAATGTGAGTCAAACCTGAAAAACGTGGAGTGGACAACTCCATCTGTCGCGCAATCATCCCACCCATCCACCCGCAACTTGATTTGCAAGACCCATGCGGCGACGATTGCGATGGGTGCTTTCTGTTGGCTGGTGCATCTCTGCATCCGTGCTAGCCCGCGCATGCTCGCGCGCACAGCGGCCAGCTAGTTTGGCGCGACCGACGCCGCCGCGGTGGCGCTGACCGCCGGCACTTCCCAGCGGGCACTCCAGCCCGAGTCGGTGACGTGGGCGGGCACAGTATCATGGAGACGGCGGCAATTGTAGACACGATGATGATGAGAGCGATGATGGTGACGATGGTGACCACCCCGACGGTAAGGCCACTGACAGCATCGATGTTGATCACGCAGATGAAGATGACGATGTCCTCGTGCTGGTAATGGAGTTGTGGAAAGCCGATGGTTCTGTCGAGAATTCGCAAGAGCGCGCGCAAGCTTTTTAAAAAATATGTTTGAAACTGATGCTGCAAAACCAACCTGTCTTGTATCTTTTCGGGACACTCGATATTGAAATCCGTACGAAACCTAAGGTGCGTTCGATAATTTCGACACGCGCACGCGGGAGGCACGTTTGGTAGCATTTGGTGCAAACGCAAGCCAAACCATTGGTTATCTTACTAATGCGCAAGATCGTTAGCGTATATTGTTTGACAGTTCCCGTTGCGAAACCTGTTTTTTACCGGACACTCGGTTTTAAACTCCTTGCGAAAACTTGAGTTTTAAAGGGTTTCAGCATGCGCGCGCGACGACTCGCGCAGATGTACTCCATCCAGTTTTTGTTAACCAAGGATGCTTCAACATTGATGAGTTTTTGATAAACGAGTGCGCGCACATACCGTTTCTTGCTGAGGATGAGGGGGGATGAAAAGCGTCTGCACGGGATGGTATGGATTCATACTTCACATGGACGAGTGTGCAGAACCATATGTACATTGCAATCCGAAACCGTCGTGCCGTTGGGCACGGAGTGGGCATGTCCTCAGATCCTGGGCCTACTCCTTGAAGCCTCAGTCCTCACTCCTGACGAATCTTTAACGAACCCCCGGACCCCTCGCTCTCAAATCTCCAGGGGCTTCCCGCGTGCCCGCCTGGGCTCTGGGAAATGGTGCATGGATTTTTCTGACCTAAATGGGCCCCAAGACAGGCCAACAGGGCCCCAAATGGCCCCGAAGGCGGCCCAAGAGGGCTCCGAGTCGCCGAGAGTTCAGCCCAAGACTCCCAAGATGGCCACCAGATGGCCCAAAAGGCCTCCAAGACGCCCCAGGAGGCCCCCAAGAGGCCTCCCAAGAGGCAAAGGTCATAGATTGTCCGTTGGTTTTTTGAAGGAGTTTGGCGTTATCGACGTCTTTGCTCTCCGATGCTCCAAGACGGCCCAAGAGGCCCCCAAACCACCCGAAAACAGCCCAAGAGGCCTCCAAGAGGGGCCCAAGACGGCCGAAGAGCGCCCCAAGACGGCCCAAGAGACGGTAAAGACGGTCCAAGAGGGCCCGAAGACGGCCCCAAAAGGGGCCCCAGATGGGGAACACGAACTGAAAATCCGAGCCTTCCGCCCCAAGAAGCCCCCAGGAGGTCCCAAGAGGCACCCAGGAGGCCCCAAGAGGCTCCCAGGGGGCCCCAAGAGGCCCCAAGAGGGCCCCAACAGGCCCACGAGGCCCCCAAACCGCCCCCAGGGGGCCTCCAAACTGCCTCCAAGAGGCCCCCGAGAAGCCTCTCACGAGACCCCAACGAACATCCAATATGTTTCACACTGAAAATCCAGGCACTGAGGCGGGATTGGCTGAAGGCCATGAAATACAAAAGGCGGGCCGGTAAGTCCGGGGGGGAGGTAGATCCCAGTAGTCACTTCTACTGGAAGGGAGAATCCAGGTTGTGCAGTATATGGTGTGCAGTCGTTGTAGTGCAGATTCTGTGGCGGCGATGGGGCGGCGACGGCGACAACATAGCAGCCAGACCGCCACACAGGCCCAGTTCTTCAGAAAAGCAAAAACGATACCCCAAATGCGGGCACTGTTTGGGGAATAACGGTACAAACATACACGTCGTTCATTTCTAATCGTGTTCATTTCTATTGTGCTCGTTTCTACTTCTTCCTGGCCCCCTAGTGGCCAGAAAGAGGCCCAGGATCGAACACTTAGAAATGAAAGGATCTTGGTCCCAAAAAATCCAAGAACTTTCGAAGAATTGGAGATGAACAGCGTGTAAACATTGGAATTCCGCGCAGATGTCGTGGATCTGCGCGGGGCCTCCCTCCCTGGCCCGCGGCGCGCGCCAGGGGGGCGCCAAGAAAAAACCCGCGCGGAGCTCCGAAAATTTGCTCATGCTGTTTTTGTTTTGTTCCTGGAGCTTCGCTGGGCCCTCACCGGGTCTCGGGACCGTCGACAGAAATCCCTCGGGCTGAAGCACCAGTCCGGGAGAGCGGTCCAGACCTCTGTGGACCCACGTCATCGAGGAAGCACGGCGCTGGAGGTCTGGGTCCGGCGGCTGCAGCCGGGGCGGACCACCCCAGGAGGGGGGCACCCGCGTGAGCGCGCGGGCCTTAGAGCTCGACATCGGCGCTGCTCGCAGGAGCGGCAGCGGGGAGCACGAGGGTCTGGGGCCCCTTCTGGGCCCAAGATCTGGCAAATCAGCGCCTTCTCCCAAAACGCCGACCTGGACCTTCTTGAAATTGCGGCCAGCTCGAATCCATGGGCTCCGATCGCCCTGGCGGCTGCGTGTGATGCCCACCCCTGGGCTGTCCACCCTCTTTGCCTCCGTCGACCTGTGTACACGTCCTGCATCCTGTGGCCCACAGGCGGCAGCGGCTCCTCCCCAGACTCGTCACCCGGGAGGGGGTCGCCCTCCCTCCAGGGCGTCAGCAGCGCGCCCAGACCGATGGCTGTGCCGTCCACGAGCGCGTAAGCAGTGTGACCTGCGCGGCCAGAGTACCTCTCGGAGTCCTCACGGCAGATCTCGAGCCAGCCGCCGACCGCGCGGCCCCGTACGACGTTGCCCCGGCACAGCGCGCCCAGCTTGTCCGCCTGCAGGCTCGGCTCGCTGCGCATGAGCACGGCGAAGTGCTGCACAACGTACCTGCCAGGAGCCCCGGGGCTCGGCTGGGCGACCCCCCGCGCAGCCCGCGCGGCGCCGGCGCGAAGGTGCTTTGCGAAGGCGACGCCGCACCTGCGGCACAGCACGGAGCCGAAGTCGTTCAGGTAACTGTGCTTGTCCTCCGGGGCGGCGTACCCCACACACCTGCTGGCCAAACAGCCCGCGCGAGCTCCGCCGAGGGGGTCGGTGCTGTCAAGCTCCTCCTCTGGCCAAAGAGACTCGCGCGCGTGCTCCGCGGTGGGAACGTCTGCCCACGCACCGTTGAGGCGAAGCGGCGCCTGACTGTCTTGCTGGCCTGGCACACAGGCCAAAACACGCAGCCGCGCTATGCTGCCCCTTGGCAACCCGGTGATGTGCGCGTGTGCTCGCTTGGTCACGCGACGTTGGCTCGCGCCGCCCTGATCCTCTGACCTCCACTCCACCGCGTAGGTGATCTCTGGGTACTCCGCGGGGTCCAGGCCAGGCCACTCTACGATGGCTGCCTCCATGAAGCTGCTCCTCACCGTGACCCTGCTCCACTGCGCCTCGAGCAGCGTGGTCGCGCTCCGCGGGCCGCCGCCGATGGAGGCCCACCAGCCGTCCAGGTCGCCGCCGCTGAGGAGCAGCCAGCCACTGCCCGGGAAGCCTCTCACCAGGTCTCCAGTCTGCAGGCCGCCCCGCGGCGGTGACCAGGCGACGGGCCGCTCACGGACGCTGATACCCTCGGCGGACACCACCAGGAAGCTCAGTGGCCGGCCCCGCAGGACCTCGGCGGCCCTCGCCGCGTGCCCCTGCACCGACTCGATGCTGCCCCTGGCGTCCTGCTCGCCCGCAGCCCCATCGGCCGCCCGGCACTCCTCGATCTCCCCGCCGCCGTCGGCAGCTCCGGAGAGGCCAAGCTCGACGCGCTCGAGCAGCGCGCCAAGGTTGGGCATCTCAGCCGCATCCCCGTGGGTGAGGACGAAGGCCTCCTCGGATGCGATGCCAAGCCTCCCGCGGCACCCCGCGTCTAGGGACACCCAGCCGCTGGGCAGCAGCTGGCCCGACAGCGGCTGCCCGCGCGAGAGCGCCGCGACCTGGGCTCCGCCTGTGGACGGCCTGTCGCGCACGAAGACGCCCCTCGCCACGACCCTCCACTCGCCGGCCTCGCCGCCGCTCGCACCACTCCCCGCCGCTGCCGCCTCCGCCGCAGGCGCTGGCGCAGCGTCGTGGCTCGAGAAGTGTGCGCCGCAGCGGTCGCAGAGCTCCGCGTCGCCCGCGACGGGCGCGCCGGCGGGGGCCTCGGGCCGAGACCGCGCGGCCTTGTAGCCGCCGCACCGGGTGGCCGCGCAGCCCTGGCGCGGCGCGCCCAGCGGGTCCAGGTTGCGGGGCGTCTCCGGGCCGTCCTCGCTACTGGAGGGCCGGGCGGTGGCGAGCTCGGCCCAGTGCCCCGGGAGCTGCACCGCAGGGCCCGCGCCCGCGGAGAGGGCGGCAACGACTCGCACGGCCACCGGGGAGCCCTCGGGGAGGCCGTGGACGGTGGCGCTCTCCCTGGCCGCGCCGGGCGAGCGCCTGGGCACCCGCTGGCTCCCAGATGGCCCCGGCTGCGAGAGCGGGCGCCACTCCTCGGGGTCGTCGAAGTCCCCCTCCTCCTCCTCCTCCTCCTCCTCCTCCCTCCTCCTCCTCCTCCTCCTCCTCCTCCTCCTCCTCCTCCTCCTCCTCCTCCTTCTCCTCCTCCTCCTTGGGGGATCCGTGGAGCTGGCGCGTGGGCGCTATGAGCGCTGTGGGCGCCAGTGCGGCCTCGTTTGGCGACGGAGCGCGCTGGCTTCGCACGAAAAAACGGGACCCGTGGCTAATCCACGCGCTACAGTGACATCCCCAACCCCAAAATCGCGGATTCACAGAGGATTCGAAGATCCGCCAAAGATTTCGGGGTCTGTTTTGCGTCCGTCGTCGTCACCCTGGTAAAACCCAGAGCCCGAAAGTCTCCCTCCCCGAAGTTTCGAGGAGCCTGCGTTCTGTCTTGGCCCTCGCGCTTTTGGGATTGGGCGTCTGTTTTGGGTTTGAGCTAAAGTGCATGTTTTCGCGTCGTCGAGTCGTCGTGGAACCAAGGGATCGCTCGGTGAACGGTGCCAATCCAATTTACAGGGAGGTCCTGCGCGAGCAATTCCGCCGTGCATCGGTGGACCGCGCCACCGGGGGGCGTGGCCAGGAGCTGTCGTGATTTTGCGAGCGTGGGCTGCGCGACCGCGACTGGATACACCAGACAGCTGGGAGGACGCAAGACTCTTCTGAGGACGCAAGACTCTTCTGAGGACGACCTACGCGAGCAAGTGAGAAAACACGTGGTATAGCAAGCCAGCGAATCAGAGCATCCCCGCCCTGTGAGGGGAGCAAATAAGCACCCCCACCCTCACCTAACCAACCTCTCCAGAGGGGGGAGGGAGGGGCAGGTGGGGGCGATGGGGTACACTTGTTGCGCAGCTCTTTCGCGAAGCATCCTCAAAATCGGTTTTCGAAACTCGCTGGTCCAGACCCAGACCTGTCCTGAACTTTTCTGTCATTCCAGTCAGGCGCACGCTCACATGGATTACGGATCCGTGGATCTGGCGAATGGGCGCCAGAGTCGCAGATCAGGGAAGGTACCCGCCGAAACATGAGGCCAATGCCGCCTGAGAAAGGGGATCAGTCGCTAATTCACGCGCCCATGTTTGCGCTTCCTTGATCCACGCCTATGGAGCTCTACTTCCAGGTCTGGACCTTTCCAATCGGCGAGTCGCTGTCTGACGGCCCTGGGGCCCCCGACGAGCACCTCCAGATGCCGAAAACTGTCCAGAAACCGCCGGCGTGATCTCATCACAACGAGAGGAGGTGGGGGCTTCACACCCCTTCAGACATCTGCGAGGACGCAAGACTCTTCTGAGGACGCAGGGGCTCTTCTGAGGAGTGCGCCGAGCAAGAGAACGCATGCGCGTTGGAATACATGTTCAACGTTGGCGCTGTCATCGGAGGCGAGAGCGGGCAGACGGCAAAACCGGGCCGAAGTCGGCGCGTTCCTCCGAAACGCCGACCGCGGCAGGTCCGATCGCACCCGGATCGGCAAACCTCGTTGGGCCGGCGCACAGATGGCACAGCAAGCCGGCGAATGAGATCCCCGCCTTTTCTGAGATGCGACGTTAGGGTTGTGTCGGGCCTGTCCCCCTACAGGGGGATTGTCGACGAAAAATAAAAAAGATACCCCAAAAATACACCAGAAGGGAGACAAAATACTCAAAAAATAGTCCCCAGACCATTTTGGGACTATTTTTTTATTATTTTGGAGGTATTTTTTATTTTTCGTCGAAACTCCCCCTGTAGGGGGACAGGCCCGACCTAACGTTAGGGGGGGATTGGCTCCGGGGAGACACATCGACCTGGAACCAGCGACTCATCGCCGATCGATTGGCGGTGGGCCCCCCAGTAGTGAACCCGCACGTTCCAGGGCGGGGCGGGGTCTGAGAACCTTCTCGGCGATCGATGGGCGATTGGGGGTCGATGCCCCCCCCCCCTGAGCCTAGCCTTAGGACGGGCCTGTCCCCCTACAGGGCGATGTTCGACGAAAAATGAAAAATACCCCCAAAATAATCAACTAATAATCCGAAAATGGTCTGGGGACTATTTTTTCAATATTTATAAACCCTTTTGGGCTATTTGGGGGGTATTGTTTTATATTTTTCGTCGAAAATCCCCCTGTAAGGGGACAGGCCCGACATAAGCCCGGCCCCCCCGAACACTGCCCCTGACTGGGGCTTTTGGCCCGGGAGACCGGCTGCTCGTCCCGAGCCGCTGTTCGGCGGGTGCGCCAAAGAGGGCAGCGTCCAAGAGCGAGCGGGGACCGCAGAGCATGGCCTGGGACACGTGCGCGGACGGAGGGGGCTCCAGGGAACGCGTTCAAAGCAGCAGGTGGGGGACATGAAATCCCAGGAGGGCGCCCACAGGCGCTCCCAGGCGCTCCCAGGCGCTTCCAGGCGCTCCCAGGCGCTTCCAGGCGCATCCAAGCGCTCCCAGGCGCTCCCAAGCGCTCCCAGGCGCTCCCAGGCGCTCCCAGGCGCCTCCAGGCGCATCCAAGCGCTCCCAGGCGCTCCCAAGCGCTTCCAGGCGCTCCCAAGCGCTCCCAGGCGCTCCCAGGCGCCTTGACCGTGAGATCCACGCCTCCCAGTCATCACCCCCTCCGTGGACGCCCCCGATCTCCATGGCGCCTGCGCTCCAGGCATGAAGAGCACATGACACGCGACAGGCAGGGCGCATGGGTCTTCGCGGTCCTGCGCGCTTCTCCGGGTGTGAAGGGGCGCGTGGGAGGACGAGGAGGAAGTGAGAAAGAGGAGGAGCAGGAGGAGGAGTAGCAGGAGGAGCAGGAAGAGGAGGAGGAGGAGGAGGAAGAGGAGGAGGAGGAGGAGGAAGAGGAGGAGGGGGAGGTAGTGGGGGGGAGGCAGCGGAGGAGGAGGAGGAGGAGGAGGAGGAGGAGGAGGAGGAGGAGGAGGAGGAAGAGGAGGGGGTTAGTGGGGGGGGAGGCAGCGGAGGAGGAGGAGGAGGAGGAGGAGGAGAAACCGACGCTCATGGGCACTAGGCCACTCGGGGTTGTCACCTTTGCATCTGGACGCCCGAAATTGGAACGGAGATAATGGGCGTGATGCCCAACAGCGAATGCTGCCCCAAGCCAGCAACGGCCGCTGCTGAGCATGGAACTTCCGGCCCCCAGCGGCAAACGTCCGCGACGACACCGACAGCGAGTCTTGAGCAAAGTGGGCAGGAGTTGCTGTTGGTCTTTGTCGCTAGTCTTTGGGTGTCCCCAAACCGTATAGTGACGGACCGCGCGGTGACCTCCAGATCTCAACAAACCTCACCGCACAGTCCGTCACCGCACGATCTTGGGACCTCGAAGGTCCCAATCGCCCGAGACTTCCTTGGAGAAAGACCCGAAACACACGACCGTGCGGTGACCATGGCAGCCGCTCATGGGAGGGAGGGAGGGAGGGAGGGAGGGAGGGAGTGAGGGAGGGAGCGAGGGAGGGGAAGCTGATGATGATGAGGATGATGATGATGGTGATGGTGATGATGATGATGATGATGATGATGATGAAGATGATGATGATGATGATAATGATGATGATGATGATTATGCTGATGATGATGATGATGATGATGATGATGATGATGATGATGATGATGATGATGATGATGATGATGATGATGATAATGATGATGATGATGATGATGATGATGATGATGATGATGCTTATGATGATTATGAGCATGATGACGAGGATGAGGATGATGATGAGGAGGAGGTTGAGAAGGGAAAGGAGGAGGAGGATGTGCTTCTTAAGGAGCAAATGAGGGCCAGCCAGACAGCCCACATCCTCGCCACAGGTGGCGAAAATCCCATCGTAGGCACCGACGGGCGTGCTTCCACGACGCAAAAAAAGTTTTGCGTCGTGGACGCACGCCCGTAGGCACGCGCAAAGGCACCTGCAATTTGAAACTACAGGTGCCCTTGCGCGCACAATGCGCCACTCGGCTTGCGGCGCCTCAACGCGCAATATGCGCGACTCGGCTTGCAGGATTACCAGCCGGGGAAGACCTCAAGGCCCCCGACGTTGGCATCCAGGGCAAACGCGCCAAACGGAACAGGGGGCAAGGGACCCGACCGCAGGGCGGGTGGAATGCTCGCGCCGACAAAGCAATACCCTGCCAGAGTTTCGATGGACGGGTCTGGGTGGCCGAGCCGCGAACGCACTGGCCGCTTCAGATCTGGGCCAGACCCTGCGCGTTGTCCTTGGAGTGTGCTCGGCACGCCACACAAGACGAAAGGGCCCACAAGCCACGGGCGGTCCCCTCCACAATCTGGCATCGAACTTGCTTAGTGTCTTGGCATCTTTAGCAACTCGCACGCATCGGACGCATCGGACCTGGCCTTCACAACTGGCAGGCTCGTGCATTCCAGGCTCGACCTCAACACGCGGGGTGTTCCTCCTCCTCCTCCTACCTTCGCGCGACACATCGTGACCCGAAGGTTGTAAGTGCAGAGGGCCCACCGTCCTGTGGGCACGAACGAGGTACTTGCACACAGGAGAAGCTGGCAGACTGCTTGAGACGATGATTCGCGAACTCGTCGCTCGGGTGCATGGCGGCGCATTCTCGCTGGTCGGCAGACTTGCTCCCCGAGCGAAGGAAATCCGCATCGTCGGGCCGCGCGACGTCTCGCGCGAGCGTGCGGCCTTTGACCTCCTCAACAACAAAGCCCATCCTCCGCTCCCCCACGTCGTCCAACCGCTCCGACACCCGAAACCATAGGTCAGCACAGGAACACGCGCCGCTGGCGGCGGCCCTCCTGCCTTTGCTGAAGGATCGACGCAGGAAGGGGCCAAGCGAGACGTGCGGTTGGCGCGCGAGCAGGCCGAAAACTCCGGCCACTTCAAAACCTTACAGGAGTCCTGGGAGAGGCCCGCAGCGGGCGGCCGCGAGGTCAAAGCCACTGACGCTAGTTTGGATAACGGACCACCCCGCTCTCTTGAGGTAAGCCTCGCATGCGACAGCGGACGCGCAGGAGGCGCCGCCGCGCGCGCGCCCCTCCAGGTGGCCCACAGGGGGTCTGACCAGTGCGCAATGAGAACGAGATCAGGCAGCGGGCACCAGGAGACAGGGTCAGAGAGCAGGCCGCGGCTCCACAAGGCCCAGTTAACATGGGCGCTAGCTCCTTCGAGCCGGGACGGGCGCCGAAGGCAGTCGCGCCCGCGGCCCAATTTGCGCCCGAGGCCGCGCAGCTCGCGCATGGAGCCATCGGCCAGGCCGGCCTTGATCTAGCACTCTTGGCTCCACAAGACCGATCGCAGCTATGCGTCCGACGGCTGGCCTGCGCAAGGCCGCCCTGTGCTCCGCGCGTCAGAGGGGGCGCAGCCGGCGAAGGGGCGCGACGAATGGCGGGCGGGACGGCGATCTGAGGCAAGGGCTTTTCCGACTGGGCGCGCCTCAACAGCCAGGTCCTGCGTCGCCTGGCTGGCGCTCTTCTGAACAGTCCGAAGGCGAACTGCGCCCACATCAATGAAGGGGCCCTGGGACACACAAATAAATACACACAAACCACCAGATTCCCCGGATTATCCTACATTTTCTTGGTTTTTGCTTTTCCCCCCACTTCCCATATTTTCCCAGATTTTCCTGGGGATCGACGGTTAATTGTGTCTGTGTGTTTTTTCCCCTCCTGAATCTAGGGAGGCGCCTTGGGCGGCGCGGAGGCGAGCCAGGCCGGGGCCGAGGGCCGGCCGACGCGTGCGGCAGCGGCGCGAGGCACGGCGGGGGGCCGAGACCGGGCCCCGGGCGGCGGCCCGCTCGACGCCACGCTGGCGGCCCGAGAGACGTCTGTCGGCGGCCGAAAGGATGGGCCGGATCCAGCCACAGGGAAAGGAAGGGCCCGATCCAGCCGAAAGGAAGGACCCGAAAGGAAGGGCCGATCGGCGGCCGAAAGGAAGGGCCGAAAGGAAGGACCCGATCCAGCCGGCCGAAAGGAAGGGCCCGAAAGGAAGGGCCCGATCCAGACGGCCTGGGTATGAATACGGGCCTACGGTGCACTTGTAGGCAGGAACAGTGGCCGCAGTGACGCTAGGTGTCAGCGCCAGATCCATAATGAAGTGGCGGCGGCCCGCGTGAACAAATAGGGCAGACCGCAACGCACGTCGAAGACTCATCGCACCTCCCCCCCGACCGCCCCTCCACCGAGCCCCCGCAAGCCACCGCAGGCACGATTCCCATACTGGCTAGCTGTTTGCATGTGCCGAACGTTTTGCGCAGCAGTCTGACCTTCTTGCCGCGCTGGATCATTCGGCTGAGGCGCTTACAACGAGTTGCTGCACCAGCTGGCCAGCCGCGTGCAAAGACGCAGTCAATGTTCCTCGTCGAGCAACCTTCATTGCCTGTGCCCGTGCCGCACTGTGGCAGTTAGTCGCTACCTTGCAAAAGTTCACCCCTTGAGCACGAGGTGGTCCTTCAGCAAGCTGCTCCTCGCGATGCGGCACGCCGCCGCCGCTGCCTTGGCCGTCGCGCACTCGCGGCCCGTTGCCTGCATTCAAGTATCGCCCGCCCCTTCCCTCGGGGAGATAAGCATCACTTTGGCCACTGGGTCGGGCATAGGGATGGCGAAGATGCGCACCATCAGGTCCGCGAGAGAACAGCCAGCCACCACCCCGTCCAGCGGGGCTCATTCCCTCGGCGCAATCCGCACCGAGCGGTACAAGTCTGGAGCCTGGAAACACTGTCGAGGCCGATGAGCAAGCGCAAAGTGAGCACGTTGAACTTGATTCCGCGCTCTCTGCTGACGAAGATGCGCCATCAGATGAACTCGCATGCTTTGAGCGGGTCGAGAAGCACCGTGACCGCAGCGCGCCCGCGTGCTGTGGCGACTGCTCCGCGCGCGCGCGACTCGCAGCTCTTGCGCCGCCCATCTGCGCCTCGGACGCGGTCTCGCCCAGGACGATGGAACGGCGCGAGTGGGCCACGTTGCAGCCCGCCCCGCGATGCGAGAGGGCGCGAGCCACCCCTCGCACTTTCTCGACGTCGGCACCAGGGGGGCGTCCTGGCCGAAGTCGCCGTCCATGTCCCGTCGTTCATAGCTCGTGCCATGGTATCATGGATTGCCGGCCTCGCCCGTCGCGCCCCGCGCCTTGCCGTGGCTGGCGGCCGGGAACTTGAACGACCGCGGCGCCTCCTGCAGGGGCCACCTGGTAGCTTGGAACGCACCATCCTGCCGGGTCGAGTGAAGGGACCTGTTCAGCCACCCACGGCGCCTGAGGTGCGCCGCCTGGTCGAGCGCCCACAGCGCGCACTTCCGAAGGTACTTGCCTAGGTGATCTAGGTCCTCCACGCAAAGGTGGCCGAGCTTTCGGACCAGCTCGCGCCGCGCGGTCATCGTCGGCGAAGGGCGGGGCAGGCCGCGGAAGGCGACGGCGGGGGGCCCGAAGAGGCCGAGCACACTCCCCACCCCCATGCCGAGCCGCAGCAGCTCGTCGAACGCGCCACTCGCGCGTGCGATCTGATGGCCTGCTAGCCACTGTCAGTGGGCCTCTCTTGGCTCTGTCGCCCCTTGGTTTGTCGCCTTGCCGCGGCGATGCGTCTCCGCGGCGACGGTGGCGAGCTGGGCGCCTCGCGCGCGCCCGCGGCATCTGCCGCCTTCATCTGCCGGCCCATGGCACTCGATCAGTGCGCCCCCACATGGCTGAGCCATGCGCAGAACTGCGCGTCGCGGGCGCAGCTCGCCAGCTGGCCCACATCCATCCCGCGCGCCTGTCGAAGGTCGAGAGTCCTCCATGTCAACGCATTCGCGCGCGGCGTCGCAGCTCGGCGGGCGCCGACGCGGGCCGATAGAGCCGCTCCAGCGGCTGGTCCGCTGCATCGCAGCAGCTGCGGGGACCGGACTGCCAACGCGAACTTGCACGCGCGCATTCGCAAGGACACGCCCACGCATGGCCAACGACTGACGAGACAACTGGCGCCCACAAGCGTGATGCACCAATTGTGTACGAACGCGCCCCCCACCACCATGCCGAGCCGCTGCAGCTCGTCGAACGCGCCACTCACGCGGGCGATCTGCGAGCCACTGCTAGCGGGCCTCACTTGGCTCTGCCGCCCGCGGCGCATGTCTGGGGCAACGGCGGCGAGCTGGGCCCCTTTGAAGCGGTGGATTTACACAATTACTTCGAAGGAGCTATTTCCTCAAGGAAACAAGCCTTTTAGTTAAGTGTTTTTGTCTTGTTGCGCGACAGCTGCGGCGGCGCGTCCGAATTGCCGAGCCACGCCAGGCGCTCGCAACCTGAATATTCTGTCAAGGAGCATCCACAACTCTCTGAAAACACGCCCAAGGGTCGCCGCGACCCGACGCACGCGACCCTGATGAATCGAGCAAATTCATCGCGGGGTGAACCGGCTGGAAAAACAAGGGCCACCCGCGCCCCTCGACCAGGCCCTAGCCGCTGCATTGAGGCAGACCGCGGACTTCACTAAAGCGAGGAAACGGCTCTACTAAAGCGAGGACGCGGCTTTACTACAGCGAGGAAGCGGCTGCACTAAAGCGAAGCAGGAACTTTAGGAAAGGTGCGCCGCTCGATGCATTCAGGAAAAAACGATGTCGCATTTAAGCGAAAAAAACTTCAGTATAGCGAAGGAACGGCCGTGGTAATTTGCGCGCAGAATTTTCGCTCCTCTCATAGAATCTGGCCCGGGACTCCAAGGGCGAGGGCGGGGCGCAAGTTCGCCCGTGGGCCCAGGCCCCGTCGCCGCCGTCGCCGCGATGTTCGTCGTCGCCGCCGTCGCCGTTGCCGCCGTCGTCGCCGCCGTCGGCGCAGGCGCCGCCGCCGTCGTCGCCGTCGCCGTCGTCGTCGCCGCGGCGCCCGCGCATTCGCGTTATTGCCAGCGGCGGGTCGCGCGCGACCGCGCGCGCCGCTGCGTTCACGCCTCCGCTCGTCCGACGGGCCCAGGCGGACATCGTGATGTTTTTGTGTTCGCAACTCGTCAAAGTAATAATGGTGGTGGGGGCGGGGCTGGAAATGGCGCGCCTGCGCGGGGGCGTCGGGGGGCATCTGCCAATCGCCGCCATCGGCGAAGGGCCGGACGGCGGCCTCGCCCCCCCCCGCCCACGCGCGCGCGCTCACGCACGCGCGCACGCGCGCACGCTCGCACGCACGCGCGCGCGCCCGCGCGCACGCACGCACGCACGCACGCACGCACGCACGCACGCACGCACGCCCGCACGCACGCACGCACGCACGCACGCACGCACGCGCGAGCGCGCACGCACGCACGCACGCACGCACGCACGCACGCACTTACGCACGCACGCCCGCACGCCCGCACGCACGCACGCACGCACGCACGCAAGTTCACACACACACACACACACAACACAGCACAGCACAGCACAGCACAACACAACACAACACAACACAACACAACACACACATACACACACACACACACACACACCACATGCACACCAATACACACACGCACACACACACACACACGCGCACGCGCGCACGCACGCGCGCGCATGCACACGCACGCACACGCATGCACACGCCGCCCCACCTGGCATAAGGTCGGCGCGACGTCGCCCAGCACGCGGAAGGTGCGAGGGCGGGCTGGGGCGGGGGGCGAGCCCTCCGCAGGCCCCAAGTTGGCGACCCGAAGGGCGCGACCCGCGGCCTGGCGACGACGCCCGCGCCTCCGGCGGCGCCGTCGCCCTGCCATGCGCGACCCGCGGGGGAGAAGGTCTGCCCTGCACCCCCGTCGCCTGACCGCCTGCACAGCTGTCCGCCTCGAACGCGTCGAGGTGGTGCTCGCGGGCCAGGATCGCCGCGACGCCCCCGGGGGTGCGATCGCCCTCCAGCTGGGTCATTGCATTGCACGATGTGAGTCTTGCGCGCCTGGCTGCGTCGGAGGTCTCGTCGCTCGCATTGGTCGCCGGTGCCAGCCAGTGCCCGTGCGCCCCTGCGGTCGGCGCCCTCCACTACTGCGGCCGATGGGCCGCGGCGAGCGGCGCGGGCCGCAAGGGTCTCGCTCCCCCCGGCGGTGCTCGAGCTGCGTCCTCACGGCGACTGGCGCCCCCCGCAGTCCGCGCCCGCTGCCGCGCCGTCGCCGCGGCCGCGGCGGGCAGTCCGCGCCGCGGGGGCGGCTGCTGAACGATGTCGACCTGGTCTCCGTCTAGGCGCGCCTGTTAGCGGCGGCGGACCTTGGCGTTGAGGGCGCGTCGAATATCTCCAGGCGGAAGACGTAGTTCAGCACGCACGGGTCGCGCCCCCCAGTCGGCGCCGCCCCAGCCCGCACCGCTGGACACGAGAACCCTGGGGTTCGCGAGCCGGCTCCCGGTCCACATCGCAAAAGGCCCGGCAACCCATCCGAGAGCGCGACAGGGTCCGTTGGGTCGGCCCTCAGGAGAAAGGAGGTGCCCTATCGGACCCGTGCATCTTTGCCTCCCTGAACCCCCTTTCGTTCTCGTGGTCGCCCCACTTGCAAGATTTCGCGCGCTCGTCGTCAGCGGTGGCTCGGTCGGACATCGGCGCGCCGACCTTGCCGCCGCGCCTCGAAGACAGCGGGGCAGGGCTGACCGCTCAGCGCACGCGCTACCTCCAGACAGGGCATCTTTGGCGGAGGCGGCCCGGGCCGCCATGGGCGCAGCTGCCAGGACCTTGCCGGTGGCATGCTGTCAGGCGCATTCCTTGGCAGCGGCTGCGTCTGGCAGGCCCTCGCTGCGGGGGCTGCGCCCGCGGGCCGGGGCACCGTCGGCAGGAGTGGCAGCGGGCCCATGGCCCCCCCCCCGCCGTTGCCCGACCCCGGGGGGGCTGGGCGCAGCGGGTTTGAACGCGGTGGCCCCGGCGTCGGCGACGTCCTTGACGTCGCCCTCTGCGGCGTCGGCTGGGACCGGGGGTGCCGCCCTGCAGCGCGCGCCAGCGGCGCGTCCTTTTCCCCGATGACGGCGGCGAGTGCTCCCTTCTCTTTGCAGCGAGGCGGACGCGCACGAGCTGCATATCCTGCCGCTCGGCGTCCATTGCCGGCACCCGCACCCCGAGCAGATTTCTGCGTCGCCGCGGTGAGCTTGTGCTGCTGCTTGGTTTGGGTTTATGATATGCCTCGCGCTGGTTGTTGTCCACGTCGAAATCGCCCATCTCCAACATGTCCCCGTCGAGCAGGCCGAGCACCTCCGATTTGCACAGCTTGGACAGGTCGATGCACATCACGGGCTCGGACTGTTTCGGCGTGGAGGTTGTGCTGTCCTTGTCTGCGTCCTCATGCAGCAGGCCCGTTTCGCTTTGGCTCGCGCAAGCTCCATGGTTTCGGTGAGCGCGGATCTGGTTGCCTGGACCTCGCGCGCTGCCTTGTCGCAGGTGACCGGCGAATCGGCCAGCCACGCCTTTGCTTCGACTGTTTTGTTCGATTGCTGTGCTGGGCGCCGCCTGTGCCCTCCGCAGCCGTGCGCACACCGCTGACACCCCCTGCTCAAGGAGCTGGTGATGTTGCTGCTTCTGTTTCGTGGAGGCGAAGCGGGCTCCCAGTTCCTGGAC
>CAUYUJ010015574.1:85000-112500 GCA_963575745.1 Prorocentrum cordatum | reverse complement strand
TGTCTTACTGCGCGCATGCGATCGCGGAGCGGTTGCTCTGGGTGGATCACGCCGCGAAGAACGCTCGCGGCCGCAGTGTGCATAGGGTCTCGCTATGCGAATGTGCGCGTTCGTTTCTCCCAACCATCCTGTGGTGTTAGGCCTTCGTTTTGAGGAGACAGTGCCCGGCGTTCCTTCCTCCTTTCCTCCTTGTCTCCCTCCTCCCTCCTCCCTCCTCCACCATGCGCCTCCCGTGCCCAGGAGAACGCTTCGGGGCCCCATGGGGGCTCAAAGGAAGCCCCATCGGCTGCACTCGCATGCGGTTCCCCCATCCAGGACTGCGCTTCGCGTCTCCAAACAGGTTCCCATCGAAAGCCCCAATGGCTGCATTCGCATGGGTTTCCCCACTCAGGACAGCGCTACGTGGCCCCGTAGGGAGCCCCACCGAAGGCTCCAGTGGCTGCACTCGCATGCGGTTCCTCCACCCAGGACAGCGCTACGTGGCCCCGTCGGGAGCTCCACCGAAGGCCCTGGTGGCTGCACTCGCGTGCGGTTCCCCCGCGCGTTTCGTGGCCCCGTCGGGAGCTCCGCCGAAAGCCGCATTGGCTGCACTCGCGTGCTGTTCCCCACTCAGACAAGCGTTCCGTGGCTCTGTAGGGGTCTCCACCGAAGGCCCCAGTGGCTGCACTCGCATGCGGTCCCCCCACCCAGGACAGCGCTTTGTACCCCTTATCGGATGCCCCACCGAAGGCCCCAGTGGCTGCACTCGCATGGGGTCTCCCCACCCCGGACAGCGTTTCGTGGCCGGGGTGGGGAGACCCCATGCGAGTGCAGCCACTGGGGCCTTCGGTGGGGCATCCGATAAGGGGTACAAAGCGCTGTCCTGGGTGGGGGGACCGCATGCGAGTGCAGCCACTGGGGCCTTCGGTGGGGCATCCGATAAGGGGTACAAAGCGCTGTCCTGGGTGGGGGGACCGCATGCGAGTGCAAGCCGCAGTGGCTGCACTCGCGTGCTGTTCCCCACTCAGACAAGCGTTCCGTGGCTCTGTAGGGGTCTCCACCGAAGGCCCCAGTGGCTGCACTCGCATGCGGTCCCCCCACCCAGACCAGCGCTACGCGGCCCCATAGGGAGCTCCACCGAAGGCCCCGGTGGCTGCACTCGCATGCGGCTCCCCTACTCAGGACAGCGCTTCGTGGCCTCATCGGGAGCTCTACCGAAGGCCCCAGTGGCTGCACTCGCATGCGGGTCCCCCACCCAGGACAGCGTTCCGCGGCCCCATATTGAGTTTCTTACTCATCCTACTGCCCCTCCTCCTCCTGCTCCTCCTCCCCCCCTGCTCCTCCTCCATCCTCGTTTGTGCCACCCTCCCTCTCGCGCCCTCTCCTCCCAGAGGCCGTGACGGGATTGCAGGCGGCGCACATTATGTTTTTTTCGCAACGGAAACTTCGAAAATTAGCCTGGCAAGGGACCCAACCATATGCAGGTGTGGGTTCCGCAATGTTGAATATCGTCTTCGATGGAGCTCCCGATGGGTCCACGAAGCGCTGTCCTGGGTGAGAGAACCGTACGCGAGTGCAGCCATTGGGGCCTTCGGTGGACCTCGCGATTGAGCCGAGAAACGCGGTCCTGGGCAGGGGAACCGCATGCGAGTGCAGCCACCAGGGTCTTCGGTGGAGCTCCCGGCCACGAAACGCTGTCCTGGGCGGAGGAACCGCATGCGAGTGCAGCCACTGGAGCCTCCAGTGGAGCTCCCTACGGGGCCACGAAACGCTGTCCGGGGTGGGGAGACCCCATGCGAGTGCAGCCACTGGGGCCTTCGGTGGGGCATCCGATAAGGGGTACAAAGCGCTGTCCTGGGTGGGGGAACTGCATGCGCGTGCAGCCGCTGGGGCCTTCGGCGGAGTAACACGAGCGGTCAGCAGGGGGGAGCAGGAGGAGGAGGATCAGGATGAGGAGAAGCTAGCTGGGGTGGAAAGCGAGGAGTAAGGAGGAGCATGAGGAGCACGATGAGATCCACGGGAACCCTATTCCCGATGAATTGGAATAGCAGGCAGGAACATCTGAACTGGCTTGGGACTGCGAGGCATTCCCAATCAGATATTTTGAGAGGGGAGCGGGGCCCCAACACGCCGGCGTATACTATGGAACTCTCGTTTTGAAACGAATTGACAAACATTGAGACGGATTGAAAGAAATTGAAATCTTTTGAGAGAAATTGAAATATGATTCTCCGTTCGCACCGTGGATTAAAAGAAATTGAGACGAGAAAGGCGGTCCAGTTGAGGACAATTGAGACCGTTTGCGGTGTCCGATGGAAGTTTTCGAAAGGGTTTGATGGCAATGCGATTTGGGAGCGCGAGGGAAGCAGCAGAAGGATGGGAGACAGGAGAAGCAGACGGCGAGGACCCGATGGCATGGACCATGGCAAGTGGAGCCAAAACATATTTCCCAAACGAGGGCAAACGGTGGAGGATGCACATGCCACAGGGCCTTGTGCTCGTTAGGGGCACGCTAGAATGCCAAGGGCTGCCTGGCAGGGTTTCTGCAAGTCTTCTCAGGGGCTGCCGCCGCCCCTCTCGCCGCAGAGCACCGCATGCATCGGGCCCCGCTTCCCCAGCGAAGAACAACAAATGTTCACTCCCGCAACAAGGATCCTCCGTGGAAGTACATCAGGTCCACGCTCTCGCGGCAACGATTCCTCGCAAATTTGCCTGGAGATGGCCCTCACCATATGCAGGTGTGGGTTCCGCAATTGTGAATATTTCATCTTCGATGGAGCTCCACACGGGTCCACGCAGCGCTGTCCTGGGTGGGGGAACCGCATGCGAGTGCAGCCACTGGGGCCTTCGGTGGAGCTCCCGATCGAGCCGAGAAACGCGGCCCTGGGCAGGGGAACCGCATGCGAGTGCAGCCATTGGGGCCTTGGGTGGAGCTCCCTACGGGGCCACGAAACGCTGTCCTGGGTGGGGGGGGGCCACATCCGAGTACAGCCACCAGGGCATTCGGTGGAATCCCCGTTTGATCCGAAAAACTTGGTCCTGGGCGGGGGGACCGCATGCGAGTGCAGCCACTTGGCCTTCGATGGAGTTTCCGATTGAGCCGAGAAACGCATTCTTGGGCGGAGGGAACCGCATGCGAGTGCAGCCACTGGGGCCTCGTCGGAGCTCCCGACGGGGCCACGAAGCGCTGTCCTGGGCGGAAGGAGCCGCATGCATGTCCGGCCACATGGACCCTCGGCGGAACTCCCGATGAGGCAACGAAACGCTGGCGTGAGTGCTGGAACCCCATGCGAGTGCAGCCACAGGGGCCGTCTGCGAGGCTCCCCATGGGGCCACGAAGCGCTGTCCTGGGTCGGAGGTCCGCATGCTGGTGCAGCCACCGGAGCCTTCGGTGGAGCCCATATATGGGGCCACGTAGCGCTGTCCCGAGTAGGAGAACCGCATGCGAATGCAGCCACCAGGGCCTTCGGTGGGGCTCCCCATGGGGCCACGAAATGCGGTCGTGGGTGGGGACGCGCCTGCGAATGCGTCCACCGGGGCCTTCGGTGGAGCTCCCGGCGGGGCCACGAAATGTGCTTCTTGGCGGAGGGGATCGCGTGCGAGTGCGGCCGCCCGGGCTCTGGGTGGAGCTCTTTTTCGGGCTACGAAACGCCGGCCTGAGTGGGGGAGCCCCATGCTACTGCAGCCGTTGGGGCTCTCGGTAGCAACCCCTATGGCGGCACGAAGCGCAGTCCTGGGTGGGGGAGCCGCACACGAGTGCAGCCGCTAGGGCCTTCGGCGGAGACCCTACAGAGCCCCGAAACGTTGTCCTGTGTGCGGGAGACGCATGGTGGAGAAGGGAGGAGGAGAAGGGGGCGAGGAGGTGAGGAGGAAGGAACGCGGGGCACTCTCTTCGAAACGAGGACCTAACACCAGAAGATGGTTGAGAGAGGCGACGCTGGCGAAGAACAAATTGGGGGATGGCCCCCAGAACCGCTTCCAAACTCGGGCATTCCGAAAACATGTGCCCCTTGACACAAAGCAAAGAAGAGATTGATCCCGCCAGTCTCGTTTCAAAGCGCACAATCGCAATGGCGTGTCCAGACGCAGAAAAACAAACGCCGATAAACATGCGCCCAGGCCCCAACCGCTTCAGTCACACGCAAAGCCAACCCAGAGCGACATCGAGGCGTTCTCAAACTGCCGCATGGGCGAAATTTATGGGGGAATTGTCACATGCGCAGGCCGCCTTCCGAGAAACAAAAAGACGATCTCGCACCAGCAAACGCGCTCAACTTTCGCCCCCCCCGTTGACGCCACCCCCAAGTGGAGCTGAGGATGTCCGTCTGTCTGTCTGTCTGTCTGTCTGTCTGTCTGTCTGTCTGTCTGTCTGTCTGTCTGTCTGTCTGTCTGTCTGTCGGTCTGTGCGTGTCTGTCTGTGTGTCTGTATGCCTGTCTCTCTGTCGGTCTGTCTCTGTCTGTCTGTCTGTCTGTCTGGCGGTTGTCCGCGTGCAGAGATACGCACGGCAACAACAAAATCCAGTCCGTTCTTTGAGATCATGTTCGATCCCTGGGTCCTCGCCGCCACCCAGGCACACCCAGCCGCCGCCTGGCCCGTCGAGGAACGCCCACCCACCCGCGGGGTAGCCGCGCACAGTCGCCTCCGCGGAGGGGAGGAGCGGAGGGGCGGGGAGTCGAGGCAAACCCGGGCTTCCAGGGTCGAGGCTCAGTGTTGTTGTGGCAGGCCTTTTGCCCTTGTTTTGGCCTCCTCCTCCGCCTCCTCCTCCTCAAGTGGAGAACTCGCTTCTACGGTCCAGCAAGCCACTGAGCTATGGCTGGAGCATTTCTCTGCGCAGGAACTAGCGACCAAGATTACGCCGCAGGCTTTCATCAATACCTTTTGTGACAAGTGTCTTCCACATGATGCTGCAAGTCGACATATACCCACATGCCCTTCTCTTCAAGACTTTCACCAGGAACGAAGGTACACTAAGAACAATGCTGAAGGTTCTGACGGTCTTCACGATATGTTTGTACGTGCATTTGCAAACTCGGCCAAGGCATACTGTCCATTGGTTGTCAAGTCGGGCTTACTTATATCTGAGCGTTACATAGGAAAGGTGGGGATTTGCCTAGGATGCCCAAAGCTAAGGGTAATGTATATACTACGTGGGTTTCAATCTCAATTTTAGTAGCATCGCAGATCGGCAAAAAATGTCACGCATGCTTACGGCGCAAGCTCATGCCAGCAAAGCAACAAGAAGTAGGTGAACATCAATATGCAGGGGCCCCTGGTAGAGGTACACAGTTGGCACTACTGGCGGCTAGAGTACTACAAAAGTACTCCAGTTGTTGTCACGAACGCTTTCTATTGTGTGATCTAGGAGCTCGCGCCCAAGACAGCTCACACGCCGGAGTCGTTCAAGGCGTTGCTGTCAGCGGCTGGGCTTCCAGCGTCAGATCTACCCGTGCTGTCACAGCGACTTCAAGAACTGCCGTGCTTGCATCGACATGACCTCAACGACCAGTTCAAGACCATGGTCGAGGAGACCTTCAGGATCAATTGGTTCTTATTCCCTGGGGCCACTCGGATTGCTGTTACATTCCGCGGGACACGCCCTGGGACCCCACTCGGAGATGCACTGTTTGTTTTCATAATCGCTGAGGTCATGAATGGTGTAGCTAGGGAGCTCGAGGCGCTCGACATCTCGCTCACCTTGGACGCACCAGGCGCGAATAGCTTCGAGGCTGCCGATGATGAGCGGAAGATTGCGTTCCATGGACAAATTAACTCTGAAAATTAAATGTTTCCGTTCCTGGCGCCCATGGAGATGTTCGAAAGGCACCTCGAAGAATGTTGCAGGATTTGTCTCAGCTCTTTTGCTCCTGCAGTCTTGGCTCCCCATCTCAAGGTGGGCAAGACAGAGATTATGCTTCACCTACATGGACCTGGCTCTTCGGCATTTCGGCGCCATGTATTTTTTCATACGCTCGGGGCGCGCCCACTTGTACGTATGCTCATGTGTGGTGGCACGTACATACATGTTGTTCGCAGGTCGGTGTATCTCGCTGCAGTACTCAATTATAGAACACTTCTTGGCCCTGAGCTTGTGCACAGAGAGGCCCAGGCTCGCGTCCCTCTTGCGCATGTGGGCAAGGCGGTTAGGCGGGCATCTGGGAATACATGTCTGCCCAAGCTCGTTGTCACAGACTCGCTGGTACTTAAGTCGGCGTTCCATGGTGTAGGTGCATGGTACGATTTCTATGGGAATGATGTAGTTACGCTGGGGGCATATTATGCTAAACCGTATGAGAGGGTATTGCGTTTACCTCGGTTTGAAGCTCACGGACCTACGGATGATGACGTCATGTCTCTCGCTGCTCGCCCCATTGTCATTACATTACTTCGTGTGTATCGCTTACGCTTGATCAGGTATTGCACTCGGCCACAGGACCCTCACTTGCACGATTACATTCTGGATAAAAAAACAAGCTGAAGGTACTAAAAGAAAGTCGTGGCTACATCATGTTCAGGAGGGTTTGCTTTGGCTGCGTTCAAATCATCGTGCTCGAGGATTCTTCCCCACGCCAGTCTCGGACCTGACAAGGCGAAATCATCGCCGCAAGCATGGAAGCGTATCCTTGCGGAGGCGGTCAAAGCGTGTGCCGAGAAATCTAGAAGAAATTTAGATGGTGCTCGTTGACAACAGAGGCTTCCGTTGGGCATGCAGAGAGTGGGTCTCCCTCCCGCTCGTGATGTTCGGGAAGACCCTCAGGTGCCAGAAATGAGAAGCCCATTATGTGAGTCTAAAGCTCTTTCGATTCCGTCGCTGCATGCGCATGTGCGCTCCTTGCACGTCACGGTTACAGGGCTGGCTCGACGGCGCGTGTCTGGACCGACATGTGCCGCTTGCCGCTGCACGTTCTCGTCTAGATCTCTCCTCCTCCGTCATGCCACTTCTTGGAGACCATCTTGTTTGGTGTTGTACTTGATGCACGTGCCTGTACTTTCGAATGATGAACAAAAAGGTTGGCCCTTGAGGAACATCAGGCCAACCAGCAGGCACGGCGCAAGGGCTATTCTACATCGCATGCAGAAGTGCCGTCACGCGTGATTCCTGGCCCCATCGATCCAGCAGCTCAGATGGTGCAGGATATGTACACACGTGAGCAGGCCCAACGGCATATCCAGAACTCTCTCCAGCATGTGGCGGGTTGGTCTATGCAGTGGCTTCAGCAGTTTGATGTAGGACAGGCAGCCCCAGGATCAGTCGGCGGCTTGTATCTGGACTGGTCTTTTGAGCGCGAGGCCTAAACCGGAGCCCTAGCAGACCCCATTCCTCGTACGTTGAAGCGTCGGACTGCTTTCATTGCTAATATGTTTTGCGGTCAGCGGCGCCAGGGCGACATCCAGGTTGCTGTTGAGATAATGGTAGAAACAATTATCCCTAATGTTGAGCTGCGTATTTTGTCCATCGATATCGTTATCGATAAGGATGCAGGTGACCTCAATAAGCCAGCTACGGTAGGTTTATGGAGTAAACATATTCGTGCAGGACGCGTGGCAGCAGTGGGAGGGGGGCCCGAGCGAAACGTTTTCGGCAGCTCGGTGGAAAGACGGTGGCCCCCCTCCCTTGCGTTCTTGGGCGGCCCCTTGGGGAATTGAGGCTCTTACTCCTATGCAGCGTTTGCAAGGTCAGATCGCAAATTATGTCACACATTGACCTGTTTCCTGTCTGTGCCGAAATAAGAGGATGTGGTTAGGGAGGACATCCTCCTTCCCCCACATGGGGATCTAGGGCAGTTCCCTCGTGGAGATCTAAACTGGTTAAAGCGCATGTTCCTGCCCCGTGTGCCACATATACCGAGTTCGATCAGTGCGAATCCGGTCAGGAAGCAGGTAGAGCTGCCACAAGTATCTTTGCTGTTCGTCTTGGGACTTTGCATGATATGTTGCGAGGCACTCCTGGAGGAGGCAAATGTAGCTACGGGCCCAGAGCTCATACAACGCTGCTCGGATGGGATCCGTCAAGAATTGCTTCAGAACGGCTCCTAAAAAAGTACATCCTGAGGCAACATGCAGAGTTTTAAGTCAGGCGCTCCAGGATGCCGTCTTACCTTCGGTAGAGGAGTTGCGTTCGGGATGCAGACCAGGCCGAGACGCTTGCATTGCGTCGGTTGTTTTGTTGTTTTTATATGTATAATCCTCTTCCTATATTTTTATAAGCCTGGGCGGGGGGAAAACCCGTCCCCCCGCCCCCCCCCAAAACCGGATTCCCGGGACCTGGGGCTTTAGGGCCCTCTGGACGGGCCTCGAAGCGGCCACCGGGCCTCGCAAGGCGTTTTGCCAAGCCTTCCCAGCACACTTCGAGGCGATCAGGGGGGTCATCGGAGACGTCCCAGAGTCCCCGTGCGCTCCAAGAGTGACCGACGTGACCTCAAGATGGCCCAAGAGGCCTCCAGGACGGCCCCAAAGAGGCCTCCAAGAGCACTCCCAAGAAGGCCCCCCGAGGCACAAATCATTGATTTTCCGTTGGTTTTTGGTGAATTTTAGGGTTCTCCTCTTTTCGGCTTCCCGACGCTCCAAGACGGCGGTCTTCTGGGCGTCCGAAGCCGCCTGGGAGGCTCCCAAAGGGCTTCCAGGCAGTCCAAGAGAGCCCCGAAACGGCACAACACGGGTCCAAGATGGCCCTCAGAGAGCCCCATGGCGGCCCAAGATGGCCCAAGGACACCCTCCGAAGAATTCCAAATCGTGATTCGGTCGTTCAGGGAGACGGCGGTTTGAGGCAGGGTGGCCCGAGGAAGCCCCCGGAGGCCCCCAGAATACGCCCAGGAGGCCTGCAGAAGGCCTTAAGAAAGCCCGAAACAACTTTTGTGAGGCCCCTAGAGGCTCCAAGGAGGAGCCTCCGCAAAAAAAGAGCTGAGGAAGATGGGGAGAATGCGCAGGGTATGGCGAAAATAAGGAACAATAAACATGGAGGAAGGATAACGAATCACATCATTCTAGCGGCAATGCTGGAAAAGGCAACCACGAGGTATCGCTAAATTGTCGGCTTGGCCTTCCTGCCATTCCGCCTGCATACCAAACTTCCAGGACCAAGGTGCATGGCGCGAAGCGCCACTGCAGTCTTGTATATATATATATATATATATGTGTGTGTTTCTTCTGAGGCTCTTGAGATGGGTCCTGATTTCGCGGTTGGCAGGTCCAAGAGAGTAGACTCAGCCATCGCCCGCATCAAGAATGGCCTTGGACCCCAGATCCACAAATTCGCCTTTGAATGAAGAACAGTAGCTCGAGAATTCTGATTCTATAGCCATCATGTCTGCGGTCGATGCTCGGCCTGTGCTACCGTTGCGGGAGAGAGAAGATAGGATTGCTACTTCTGTTCCGCCTCCCCCTCCGCCTCCCCCTCGTCTCTCACAATCAGTACTCTCCAGAAGTTCGGCAAACCGTGCTGAAGTTTTAAAAAGGAGAGGAGCTAGAGATGCAGAAGCCAGACGCATCCCCATTGCTGTTTTCCACCTTTTTTGAAGACGAGGCTCAGAAGACACCTCGGCAAGATATGGAGCTTGTCCAGGCAGATTTGCATCGTTGGTTTAAAGCTGCTACACACGCTTGAGCTTGTTTCTCTCTTGTATGCATGCATGTCTTCTGTCTCATTAGAAGGGGAGGGGAAATTATGTGCATGGGAGGTGTCAGGAATGTCTTGAGGTACTCCTTAGTTGGGCCTAGACTTGGCTTGTGCAGCATGGATTCTCATCTGTGCACCGTCGAGAGTTGGCAACTTCTCTATTGTTTGAGTTGTGAGGGCTGGCAAGCAGCAGCAGCAGCAGCAGCAGCAGCAGCAGCAGCAGCAAATCTCCAGTCTCTGCCGTGCTCTTCTCCCCGCCTCCCGACCCGTCGGGAGCGCCAACTTCGGCCGGGTGCGCCAGCCGCGCGTCCGCCCATGAGGAGTATTCAGAAGTTTCAGAAATGTATTGGGATTGGGTTGTCTTCTGGGCGTCAGGTGCCCTATATCTATGTCGGGCCTGTCCCCCTACAGGGGGATTTTCGACGAACGAATTATATAAAAACACTCAAAATACCCCAAAAGGGTCAAACAATCCCCCCAAAATAGTCCCTAGACTATGTTTGGAATATTGTTTGCCTTTTTTTGAATATTTTTGATTTTTCGTCGACAACCCCCCTGTGGGGGGACAGGCCCGACTTAACCCTATATTTGCGGGCTCGTTCTTCTCTAGATGAGCTTTGGGTCGTGGAGGGCCCTTCAGATGGACCCCTTCGATCGTACGTGGTGCCTGCTTCGAGCAGGCGTGTGGCCCGTCGTGGCGCCCTTGGCCTCGACACGCCCCTGGCAGTAGCTGACCGCAGCTCTTTCGCGGACTTCCGATCCGATCCAATCCTCCTCCTCCTCCTCACCCCTCCTCCTCCTCCTCCTCCTCCTCCTCCTCCTCCTCCTCCTCCTCCTCCTCACCCCTCCTCCTCCTCCTCCTCCTCCTCCTCCTCCTCCTCCTCCTCCTCCTCCTCCTCCTCCTCCTCCTCCTCCTCCTCCTCCTCCTCCTCCTCCCGCCTTCTCCTTCCCCTCCTCCTCCTCCTCTCCTCCTCCTCCTCCTCCTCCTCCTCCTCCTCCTCCTCCTCCTCACCCCTCCTCCTCCTCCCTCCTCCTCCTCCTCCTCCTCCTCCTCCTCCTCCTCCTCCTCCTCCTCCTCCTCCTCTTCCCCCTCCTCCTCCGCCTCTTCTTCCGGGGCCTCTCGTCGCCGCGGCCGCCTCGGCCTCGAGACCCGTGCCACAACGCGTACCAGGACGGGTCAGGAGGCCAGCTTCCGACCCAGAGAACAAATACGGTGAAGGTTGAAGGGGCCCACAAAGACACAAATAAATACACACAAATAACAAGATTCCCAATATTTTCGCATATTTCCTGGGTTTCTGTCTTCCCCCCAATTCCCATATTTTCCCCTATTTTCCGTGGAATCGACGATTAATTGTGTCTGCGTGTTTCTTTTCCTCCTGAACGGTGAAGGTGCTGGGACGCGTCCTGGGACGCTTTGCAGGTCCGGGCGCCCTTCGCGCCCAGAGAACAAATACGGCGAAGGTGCTTGGTTGGGCGTTGCAGGCCTCCCGGGGCCCGACAGGGCCCAAGGACCTTCAGAAAACTGCTCGGAGTGAACAGTCGGTCAGGGAGAGGGAATGTGGGAGAAGGGATGGAAACTCCCAAGGCCCACGTTGTGTGAAGAATCCCAGCGTCCAACAGCGTTGAACTTCGCGCTCTCGCGCCGCCCCCCAGGGGAGACGAGGAGGATGAGGAGGAATCGGAGCCGAACCACGAAGCGCGAGTCGCGAACAACTTCGCGCCCTCGAGGGCGCCCTAGGACGTCGGGTCTGGAAGGGGGCCTAGGGAGAGTATGGCAGAGGGAGGAATAAAGCTTGCCCCCGACCATCGAGAAGGCAGCCTCAGCAGCAGCAGCAGTGGGATGGAGAGGGGCAACGTGCAGGTGGAAACCGTGGTGAACATGGATGCAGCGGCAGACATGTGGAGGTGCCAGTGCAGGCACGGGTGAAAGGTGGGAAGAAAGGAAGGAAAGGAGTCGGGTGGACAGGAAGGGGAGGCAGAGCGAGGAGGGACAGAGCGAGGAGGAGGAAGAGGAGGAGGCGGAGGAGAATGAGAAGGAGGAGGAGAAAACGCAAGAGAAGGAGGAAGATCAGGAGGGGGAGGGACAGGCGCTGCGGCCTCTCTTTGACATGACCTTGCGCAGCCTAACAAGAACGGAGGGGGGAGAGAAGGGGCGGCAGAGCGGGAGGAAAAGGGAAGGGGGTTAGGGGGAGAAGGAAGGAAGCGGGGGACCTGGCCCAGAAAGGATGAGGAGGTTGAAGGTGCGCAACTCCCAAGTTCTACCGAAATCGTCATGGCTGCGCGCCTGTCCGCGAGCTGTACAACACTGGCGACGACGCTGCAAAAGGGCAGAGATCAGAAATCAGCTGTCTGCGCTCTGGCCGCTGGCAGGGTGACAGTATAGATTCAATCATCGTGATTGCACGGGTTCCCCGTGAGCACCGACTGCACCTGACTTCCCACTGCACCACCTGCGCAGGGCAGGCACTCGGGATTCAAGGCTGCAGTGCGGAGCGCGGCCATCACGAAGCAACCGATGGGAAGCAGAACGGCGTCAGGACGCCGAAGGCTCTGACGTCAACTTCTTGAGCAAAGCCAGGACCTTACACCTCTCGCCCAACTTTTGAATACCAACGGCCTCCCTCAACAGCTTGTCGTCGAGGGACGCCGCCAACACCTCCTCGCGCGTGCAGAGCGCCTGTTGAAGGCCCCAAAGGTGGGCGTACGACACCAGCTTCGGGGGTCGCCTCCACCAGGGCAGAAGGATCCTAAACATTGACGCTGGCGGTGATCTTCATTGGAGTCCCCACCCGGTGCGGTGCAGACCGTGCAGTGATCTCAAAATCTCAAGGGCCCTCACCGCACGGTCCGACACCGCACAGTTTGGGGGCCTCGGAAGCTCTGATGAATTGCCCGAGGCATCCTTGGAGGACGGCAGAAGGCATGAGCCCCAAATCCCAACGTCACTCACGAATCTCCCAACGGACTCACCACACGGTCTGCTCGGCGCACCGTTTGGTGGCCCCCGAACCTTCCCTCGGTGGAGGCGGCCTCGATGTTGGTGTGGTGCCGGCTGCTACTGTCGGGGTGTCTTGCTCAGCGTGCTGCGGCGGCGGCCCTGGCGACATGTCATGCCGTGCCGGCGGATGGCGTGTCCGGTCCGCGGGGCGGGAGGCTTCCACAGGTTCGGGACGCCGACGCTTGGAGAGGAGGACGTGGATGGCGTGTGGAGCCTTAAGCGCGATGGGCCAAAGCCTATGACCGTAGAGTTAAGTCGGGCCTGTCCCCCTCCAGGGGGATTTTCGAGTTTCGACGAAACATAAAAAGTACCCTAAAAATTATCAAAAAATAATCCCAAAATGGTCTGGGGACTATTTTTGGTGTATTTTTTGATTTTTTGGGGGGCATTTTTGGGGGTATTCGTTATTTTTCGTTGAGAATCCTCCTGTAGGGGGACAGGCCCGACTTCGCATGTAGAGCCCGCCGTGCCTGGCCGCGGAAGCCGTCGCTGAGGTGGGCGAGGCCCGCCTCCGCGAGCCAGCCGTGCACCCACTCCGTCGGCTCCTCCTGCGGCGCCGCCGCGGGCCGCTCCCGCGCGGCGGCCGCGGCCTCCAGCGACGGCAGCGCCGCCGCCAGCCCCGACAGCGCCTCCGCCGGCCCCGCGGCGGCCGCGAGGCTCGGGGCCCCGAAAGCCGGGACGCTGTTGACCAGGACTAGGGGGAAAACAAACCGACCTCGCTTTTGACCACCCTCGCTTCCAAGAGATTCCAAGCGATGCCAAACTACGGCCTGTACTGGTCAGGTCGCTTGGCGACGAGGCGCGTGGTATGACTTGTTTTTTCCTGGAAGCGAAAGCGGGGTAGGCAATTCACGCTCTGAAGGACTCTGAACATTCCCGCCCGGAGGAAAGGGAAGGTGGAGACAGCCTCGACCCACGGCCGCGGCTTTCTCAGGCGCACCAGCGTCGCTCGACCACCAGGACCTTGCTCGTGCTTCGCGGGTCGCGGCGGCGGCCTCGGCGGCATGCTATGCCCTGTGATCTGATTGTGAACGTGTCGCTCCGCTCCGCGGGGCGGGAGGCTGGGAAGGGGTCGAGGCGTTGACGCGTGGCGACGTGGACGTGGCTAGCGCACCGCGCCGAAGCGTGCTGGGCCAGAACCGGCGGAGCGACACGCTAAGACGAAGTTCCTGACCGTAACCAGTATTTGAACATTCCACCTGCACGAAACGAAGAATGGAGGATGCTCCGATCCACGGCTGCAGTTTTCGCTGGCGCGCCAGTGTCCAGGTTTACCACAAGTCCCCGCCTAGGGGGCCCTGAGAGGCACTGGTGGATCTGGTGCCGGGAGAACTCCGAGACGCCGAGCTCGTCGGAAAGCGCCGCCGCGAACTCGCGCGCCTGCTCAGAGGAGGAAAAGGTACCGATATAGCTACTATTGCCTCGTTTTCGCCTTCCTGGGCCTCCTGGGAGGCCCTCGTCGCCACGGCTGGATTCGGCTCGAAACTCTCATCAGGACGCACCCGGGGAGATGTCTGGGGAGCAGCGGGACCGGTGCCTTTTGACCCCCCACCTGCTGCGCGGAGGCCTCCGGGAAGCGCTTCGCGAAGGCGTCCTCGATGTCGGCGAACTCCCCGAGCTGGAACATGTGCAGGAGGTCTGGCCTCTCCGTGTTCGCCTGCAGCACGGCGTGGCACAGGGTGGCCTCTCTGTCCGACATGCCCGCCTTGCCCTTGAGGTCGTCTACGCTGAGGTGCTTCCAGTCCTGCCACATGTTGAAGCCCGCGTCCTCCAGGTCGAAGGCATGGCTCTCCAGACCGAGTCGGCGCAGGAAGCCAAAGGTCGTCATCCACCTCGGAGGCCCCCGCCGGGACTGGTAGCCGAATCCACCGCCAGCCACCTCCCCCCTTTCTCCTCCCTCGTGAGCGACGAAAGGGAGTGAGTTCGTACGCGTGGGCCTGGCGCCCTTACGCGGCGCCTTACACAGACCACCTACGCGGCTCACCACGTGGAAAAGAGGGCAGTCACGCGCGAGGTTGCGCGGGAAGCTTCCGCGCGAATATCCACGCGGTCCACCTCCTCTTGTACAGTAGACACAGGCGATCAAGAAATCTTGCTGCAAGAAGTGCTACCCAGCGTGGACACCAAAGTGTAGTCGGTGCAATCCAGGTGGCGCAATCAATGTAGTGCATTCCAGATGGTGCAATCCATGTGGTGCAACCTGTGTGGCGCGAAGCAATGCGAATCAGTGCAAAGCAGCGCAAAGCAGTGCAAGACAATGACATGCGACGCAAAGCCGTGCAACGCAATGCAAGGCAAGGCAAATCAATGCAACAAAACCAGCGACGGGCGGCGGACCAACACTGGGGGCCCAGCAGCGACGGCGCAACGGGCGGCGACGAGCCAGCCGGACCGACCACGGGGCCCAGCCGGCGGGACCGACCCTGGGGCCCAGGTACCTCAGAAGACAAGTAAGAACCCCTCAGTGTAAGCACCGCTCGGGGAATAGAGTCGGCCTTGATTGGAGAGGACACGCGAGAGGACACTGTAGGACACAAGACCCTTCCGAGGGCCACATTGCCATAGGAATGCAGGAGGCACGGGTCGCGAGACACAGGACACAAAGGTACCCTTGATTTGGCAGGGTCGACCTACTAGTCCGGGCCAACTGTATGCTTGTCGTCGATGTTTAAAACTCCTGGGGGCCCCCCTGAAAGTTCCGCGGGCCCCCCGGGCCATCGGGGAGTCTGAAACTTCCGTGGGGCACCGGATGGCAGACCTGCTTCGTACGTTGCGCGCCTGCTGTAAGCCGCTGGCTGTTGGGGCAAGGGGAGGAGACAGGAGAGGACGGCGGAGGGGGGAGGACGGCGTTGGCGGGTGTGCTGGCGATGGTCTCTTGCCCACCGGGGCTGTCGCTCTGTCGCTGAGCGGCTCCTGCTGGGGCGGAGCAGCCGGCGGCAGTTCTCAAGCGCCCCCGCCGGGTCCTGCGCGTAGCGCCGGAAGTGGACCTCGAGCTGCCACAGCGACACCTCCGTCTTGCCCCTGTCCTCGAGGGCCTCTTGGAACTTGTGGGCCATGTCCAGCAGGTTCAGCTGCTCCTGCTGGCCGCGCGCGCAAGGGAATGGGGAGGAAGGGGCCAGAGCACCTTGAGCGCGGTCCGCGCATGAGGTTCGCAGTGGATTGATAGCAATGCTTTGCGTTAGGTTGGTTGAATGGGGCAGGTGGAAGAATCAACACCCCAACACTCTTGGGCGAAAGAAGCCCGAGATCCGTGACGACGAAAGGCTCAAGACGCTTTCTCAGCGAGGCTACGCCCTAGGAAGAGGATTCCAGGGGGGCCAAATTTCTGCATTGTTGAAAGCATCTGTGCGTTCTCTCGGCGGTGGACAAACCTCCCTTTAGTAAACCACCCTTTCGTGAAAACGGCCTGGGGCCGAAACCGACGGACCTGGACCTGCAAGTGTGACGGCCGCGACGCCCTCTCGCGAACAGAAAGCGGCCAACTCGCAAATCGACGCGTCCGGGTAGGAGGTCCATCAACCTCCGCTTCTCCTCTTCTTACCAGCCTGGAACACATCCCTATCCCTGTGCTGGGCACCTCCTCATCACGATGCCAATCTCAGGATATTCCCTTATCTTTTGAGGGCGAACCCCCAAGATTGTCACCGCCTGTTGGCGTGTCAATCTTAGGGATAGGGATACGCTCGAGGCTGGTAATCTTCAGGGGGGGGGGGGCCTCCCTGAAGAAGCCGGGGGGGCCTCTCGCGAGAGGAGAGCGGGCCCTGCCGAGAGGCCCCGCGGGAGGCCCGTCGGGCGGGAGGCCTCCCTCGCGGGGCGGGGTGTGCCTGCTCGGACGCTCCCCCGTCGCCGTGCCCCCGCCGGGATCCGCTCGAGACCTGTGGGGCCAGGAGGTACACGTCGCTCACTTCTGATCGTGCTCGTTTCTACTCGTGCTCGCTTCATGTCGGGCGTGTCCCCCTGCAGGGGGATTTTCGACGATAAATAAAATACCCCCAAAAATACCACAAGACAGACTATTTTGGGACTATGTTTTGATTATGCTTTTGGTATGTTTTATTTGTCGTCGAAAATGCCCCTGTAGGGGGACAGGCCCGACTTAATGCTCGTTTCCATTTGTTCCTGGCCCCCCAGTGGCCAGGAAGAGGCCCAGGATAGAAGAATTAGAAATGACAGGAACCTGGCCCCCCAAGAAATCAGGGAACTCTCGAAGAATTAGAAATGAATCATGTGTACGGATGGCGCTGATCCCCGGACCTCTCGAGGGGTGTTTTCTGACCAGAAGTGCAGAGCGAATCCCGCCTTGGCGGAGAGAGCCTCCAAGGAGGCCCAAGAGGGCGACGACGAGGTAATGGTGGCTGTGTCGGTGCCTGTTCCTCCCCGAGGCGCACCACGCCGTGGCGAGGAGAGAGCGGTATAGCTTTGGAGTCCCGAAACGGTGCGGTGACAGACCGTGCGGTGACCTCGAAATCCCCCAAGACCTCACCGCACGGTCTTGGGACCCCGGATGCCCCAGTCGCCCGAGACGTCCTCGGAGAACGACCCGAGTCCCAAAACCGTGCGGTGACCCCGAATCCCCACCGACTCACCGCACGGAGTGGTCACCACCCCGTTTGGGGGCCCCCCGAATAGCGGTACCAAGATCCTTTCGCTCCCCCAGGAAGCGGGTCCTTGGGGTGCGTCCGAGCAGGGTAGTCGAGCTGCATCCAGCGGACACCAGCAGAATCTCCCAGGAGGCCCCCACAAATCTGGAAAAACTATCGGCGGCGAGCCCAGGGGGGAAGAGAGGAGGAGCAAGCCTTCTCAGGAGGCTCGGAAGTCCCCCGGCATTCAAAGAAGTGTTACAAGCCTTTCCCGAAGACGCAGAAACTTCTCAGAAGGCGCGAGGGCGTCTGAGAAGCCACGGCGCCTTCTTAGAAGGCCTTCTCCTTCTCACCGCCTCCCCTCGCTCGCCGCCGAAACTAGAAAAGGCCCTCCATCCGCGCGCCGTCGGGCTCGGAAACGGAAGCGGTACACCATCAGCCATCTCTGGGCAGGGACGTCCTGGCACCTAAATCGGTGTGCGCGACCCCTCGGCCGACAACTAAGGAGGCCTTTACACCACCCCTGGGGCCCAGGATGGCACTGGCCAGGGATGGTCACGATTGGCAGACACATCCGTATCCGCGGTCTGGATTCCTGGGCGTGATCCCGCGGATCGGATACGCCGTCGCACGGCTACGTTCCGCGCGGGGCACCCGCGAAAAAACGCCCCGTACCCGCGGGGTCGCGACCCTAAAGCCTAACCCGCGAGGCCGCGGAAACGGGTATGTTTTTCGGCTACGAGGTGGGGTCGGAGGATCACGCCGCTTCGCCAAAGCATCGCCGATGCATCGGCAACGTCGTCGATGCATCTGCGCCGTCTGCGTGGGACAACTAGGCCCCACATCGAGCCACATCGCCGATACATCGGCGATGCGGCGCGATCCACCGACCCCATCCACTCGGACCCCATCTGGGAGGCCTCGAAGGAGGGGCCTGGCCAGGGGTGAGTGCATGGCCGCCTTCTGCGCCGCCGACGTCCTCCTCCCGCAGCCCGCTGCTCGACCGCAGCAGCTTCAGCCTCGGCGGTGCGGCGCCGGAGAGCGCGGCGTCCCGTGGGGAGACGCTGCCGCGTGGGAGCGCCTCCTCGGGGCGCCAGAGGGACGTACTGGCATACCACGTGCCGATGCTGGAGGCGCGCGCCCGACCCGAACATAGCATAATAGCGTACACGTATTATAGTACATCGTTTCCCGAGCGGCATGGCCAGAAAGCGCCCGGCACGGCGCTCGTACCATGATCAGAGCAAGGGGGCCGAGCGGTCATTCCTTGTCCCTGGGCGCGTGGCTGAAGTGGGGATCCGTGGTGAGGATTCTTCTTGTTGCGTTGTTGTCCTTGTTTGTTGTCGTCGTCCCACCCGCGACCGACCCCGCGACCGACCCCGCGACCCCGCGACCCTCCCCGCGACCCACCCCGCGACCCTCCCCGCGACCCACCCCGCGACCCACCCCGCGACCCACCCCGCGCGCGACCGACCCACCCCGCGAGCCACACCGCGACCCACCCGCGACCCACCCGCGACCCACACCGCGACCCACACCGCGACCCACACCGCGACCCACACCGCGACCCAGCCGCGACCCAGCCGCGACCCAGTCGCGACCGACCCACTTTGGCTTAACCAAAAAATCGGCGCCTGCGGCGGGCTCGTTGCATCATCTGTGAAACTTCGGCGCCTGCGGCGGGCTTCTCCAGAGTCTCGCGGACTGCCGGCGTCCTCACCGCCCCCTCACTATTGTCCGCATCTGCGGGGTGCTGCGTATGTCTGAGCGTGCGCGTCGCACTGGCGGGGCCGGCGCGCCCATAGTAGACGTACGTTTGGGTGGCCCCGACTCCTGCCGCGCGTCCCCGGGCTGCGCCGAGTCCTTGGCAGGCCCCCAAAAGTTGAGCCTCTCGCCCTCGCCCCTTCCACTCCCAGGTCTTCGAGGTCAGGCCCACCGGGCGCTCGTCGATCAAAGGGGACGCTTCCCAGCCGACTGTGCAGGGGAACGCTCCGGGCCTGCGAGCCGCGGCCCCTGACCCAGGCCGAAGTGGAAATGAGGAGAAACGAGCAGAGCGTGAACGCTCCTGGCCCCTTGCTCGGAGCGTGGGCGGCGGAAGCACGCTCGACCCCAGCGCGCTGAAAACGGGGGGCGGCGGACCGGGGCGGAAACGGGGAGAGGTGGGGGAAGCGGCGTGCTCAATCTGGGCGTCTCTCCTCGATTTCAGCCTCCGGGACCGTCATCAGGCCCAAAGACCGTGAAAAGTGGATCCGGAGCGAAGGACTCCTTCCAGGGAATCAGTGGGGTACCTCTGGGGCTGCGGATTGAACAAACGCCTCGTCGAATGTCTAGGAGTTAACCCTCTCGCTCTCGCCTCCTCCGTTCCCATGCCCATCTCCAGTGTACAACAGTCTGCGCGCAGGCGAGTGAGAGAGCGGAGTACCGCGCCGAAGCCCAGAAGGCCCAAAAGTTGATCCTCTCGACCGCGCCTCCTCCATTCTGATGTCCCCTGCCCACCCACCCCGAGCAAGCCCCAACCCAATCAGGGAACCTCAGCCACGCGTGCCGACCTGCCTCTCGCAGGGGCTCGCGGCACCCAGCCCCACCTCTGGGGGGGAGCATGCCGGGAGAGTTTTGGCTCGCCCTGCGCTGGTGGGGATGGGCATGGCTCTGACGCTGGGGAGTCTCCACTCTGGAAGCAGGCACAGTGCGCAGCCGAGCGAGCGGAGGGGTGCGCCGCTCCCCCTCCTCTGCACCTTCCAGCGACAGGATATCGGGCCTTCAGGTGGTCCCAGAACCTGCGGGCCGACGGCGGCTCTGCACGCGGAGGGTGCCGCCCACCGCAGCCTTCACAGTTGCGCATGCGTGCAGTGCGATGCAGGGTTCTGGAGATGTCGCACTGATGTGCGACGTGGACTCTCGCTGCTCCTCCTCCTCCTCCTCCTCCTCCTCCTCCTCCTCCTCCTCCTCCTCCTCCTCCTCCTCCTCCTCCTCCTCCTCCTCCTCCTCCTCCTGAACCTGGGATTGGGCCTGTCGCTCCCATCGGGACGCTCTGTGGCCGATGCCATGAGCAGGAAGCCCGGGCGTGACGTCGCTCCAGTGGGCGGGGGAGGTCCGACGGTCGAGCAGAGGCCGCGCTTCCTCGCTCTTCTCCTCATCCGGGGCACACGCGAACATGAATTACGGATCGGTGGATCTGGCGCGTGGGCGCAGGATTGCAAAAAAACCGAAGGATTGCAACGAAGGATTGATTGCAAAGGATTGCAAAAAAACCACGGTTTGTTTTGCAATCCTTCGAACGAGGGTTTTTTGCAATCCTTCGTTCAAAGGGTTTTTTTGCAATCCTTCGGTCCACGGATGGGGTAAGGTAGCCCCCGAAATACGAAGCCAATGCCACCTCACCTGACGACGGAGCGCGTCGACGTGTGTGCGGAAACGCGGCCCGCCGCCAGTCCACACGCCTTCACCCATGTCTGCCATCCACGTCCCCCTCAGCTCTCTCAAATCTGGACGCCCGAAATGGGCACGGAAAGAATGGGCACAATGCCCAACAACAAGTGTTGTCCCAAACCAAGAGCGGCCGCTCTTGGGCAGGCGGCCTTCTGTCTCGAATGGACGCAGGCCGCGGCGGCGCGGACAGCGAGTGCTGTCCAAAATGAGCAGGAACTGCTGGGCATCGTGCCCATTCTTTCCGTACCCATTGCGGGCGTCCAGATCCAATGCCAGCCCCACGGCGCGCTCTGGCCGGGGCGTCGCGAGGGACCTGGGCGCGGCGCGCCCCCCCATCCCCCCGGCGGCAGGAACAGCAGACATCCCACGGATGTCGTCCTGTCGTGCAGGGCCCGCCACGTCGGGGAGCAGGTCCCCGCCGAGGCTCCGCAGCTGTTCGCGCTGGGGCCGGAGGCGCTGGTCGTCCCCTCCCTCGACGAGCGCACGGGGGGCCCTGGTCTCTAGACACAAAGGGCCTCCAAGCTGAGCGCGACGCTGCGGTTGCCCAGCGCCGGGAGAGCTGGGTCGACGAGGGCCATCGAGGGTGGCCGTGGCGGGGCCCACCGCGCCACCGAAATCCAAGAACGCCTCGAGGTCTTGGGGCACACTGGCCCGTAGCTCCTCGCCGGCACGGCCATGGACCACTGGGAGGACCCGTGGCACGCCCGCGGGGCGTCCTGGCTGCCGCTGCCAGGCAACGCGCAGGGCCGGGAGCCGCTCCCGCCGCTGGCTGGGCCCCAGCCGCGGGCGGGCACTCAAGAGCCTCCGCTGGAAGACGGCGGTCGGGCAGGCCAAACTGCACCCCAGGGCCTCGTGGTGTTCGGGCTGGGCGACAGGGGGGGATAGCAAAGCCGGGGGGGGTGAGCATCAGCTCACGTAGCTGACTTTCCCGGCGCCTCCCGGCGGCCATGCAAATCGAGGAACGGGCCCAGCAGCGGGGCCGAAACCAGCTGCATGCAGCAGATGTCGTAACCCCCCCTTTCCCTATCCCCCCCTTTCGTCCGGCCCGAGGTCTGCCTCCGTCATGGCCGTCACCACGCTGGCGCTGCTCTTCATGCAGTGCGGGGCCCTGCTGTCCTGGTCCTCCCAGCGCACCGTCAGCGCGACGGGTGCGCCTGCCGAAGCCAGAAGGGGGCCCGCGCCTCAGTAGCGCTGGCGTCGACGCTCGGCCGGGTGTGAGTGAGGGCGAGGCGGCCGTTCTCAAGGCGGTGGGCGCAACATTACCCGCACGAGTGTGCGTTCGGCCTCAGGCGCGGCTGCTCGTCGGTGGACTCGGCCTTCGGTCACAACCTCACGGCCGAGAGTGCTCATCTGCTCGGCGAGTCCAGCCTGACGATTCTCCTGGGTGTGTCGAAGGCCTTTGACAGCGTCCTGCTGGGCCCGCTGACGGACGAGGCCCGCCGGCTGCGCTATCCGATGCGCCTGTACTGGCAGCTGACTAGGTACTTCAAGTCGAGGGTCATTCGAGGGTCATTCGAGCCTACGGTTGCTGGAGTCGCGAGGTGTGCGCAGTGGGGGGTTGCCGACGGTAAAATGAACAGGGCGGTAATGCGCCTGCGCCTGGTTACGGACAACCTCACGCCCCGCGGGCTCATGGACAACCTGACGCTCCAGTGGGTTGGCGAGGCGCTCGGCTCAGGACGCCTGGTCCTGCATCGCGCGGTGGTGGGCTTCATTGCTGCTGTCGCGCCGCTGGGCATGGAGTGGGCATGGAGGTCAAGGCGAGCACTTTGCCCCTTCTGCCCGCTAGCTGGGCCTCAGGGAGCGCGCTGGCGCGCACAACGTGGGTCATGATACCCATGGCCATGGCGTGTGGAGGACGATCGCCGAGGCCTAAGTGTCGGGCGCTGCGTGCCCGTGGGCCCAGGATTGCCGCGCTGCAGCGCATGGCAGGGCCGCGCATCCAAGCGCGTCGCGGCGGGGGGGGGGGCGTCCGGGACGAGCACCTGGCGCGCCTCCGCTCGACGGCGCCCATGCTATGCAGCGGCAAGAGCGGGGTCGGCGCTGCCTCCGTCACGCTGCACCTGGCAACGCAGAAGGATCCCCTCTTGGATCCGATCTACGACGCCACGCTGCGCTCAGTCCTGAAGTACTGCGACTTCGTATGGGACCAGCGATTGCCGCTGGCGCGCCTGCAGCGGGCCTGGCAGCGGATCGAGGCGACGTGGCTTGAGTACAAGCCTGCCTGGCATGGGCTGCGAGGCCCCATGGCGGCGGCCTGGATGAGCATGCTGCGCATCGGACGGACGGTGGATGCATTCGAGCCTGCTGCTGGTCACCGAAGAGAGCATTGTGCTGCTCCAGATGCCGCCTAAGGACGCGGCCCACCTCCTGCGCGCGCGGGGGTAACCAACTGGCAGAGCCGACAGATTCTGAACCACCACGACGCCGTCCCGCCTGACACCAAGCTATGGCACTGCGCGATGCGCAGGATCTTGGCCCCGCCCAGGACCCAGGACAGTGCTGGCTGGCTGGAGCGCGCGGGGCAGCTGCGCAAGCTGTGGGCTGACGCCTCCTGGGATCTGTTCAAGCGCCACGCGATGGGGTGTTCGGCCAAGCCCTGCTGCCTCTGCTGTCCTGGCGAGGTGCCGCGCACCAAGGGGCACCAGTGCTACGAGTGCCCGCACATCATGGCGGGGAGCGGCGCCGAAGAAGGGGACACACTGGACGCCATGCCTGAGCAAGCCCGCAAGCCGGAAGGAGGGGGCAAGCATCGGCACCGCCCAGCAAGACTACGACCGGCCCAGCCCGGTGGTAGGCCTGCCGCTGCGCCCGCACGCTGTGCCCGCTGCGGGCCCAGAGGCCGAGGTGCTGTTCTGGGGCGACTGGCCACCGCCGCTCGACGCTCGCAGCACGATCGTCTACCACGACGGCTCGGACTTTAATGCTGCCTGGGATGAGCTCTGCCGCTGCGGCTAATTAGGCCGTCGATCAACCGAGCGAGCACAGCATGCCCACCAGGGCGGCAGTTGGAGCCCTGCCGGGCCAGCGGCAGGCCGTGGGTCGCGCCGAGCGCTGGGCGCTCCTGCAGATGCTGCGCCTCTTGCCGTACGGAGGGGCTGCCGAGGCCTAGTGCGAACTTGTGCTCTGCTCATAGGATGCCGACTTCTCCTCTAGAGTGGGGGGCAGCATGTGACTACCTACCAGACCACCCCAATCCAACCCGAAGACCCGAATTTCGGGTTGGGGGGGTACGGGCTGCATATGCGTCTTTTTTCCATGTTCCCCGACCCCCCAATCTGGAAATGGAGGGCTAATCGGGGCCTTCGGGTTGGGTTGGGGTGGTGTGGTGGGCGGTGAGCATGACCTCAGCGATTTCTGCGGCGATGCTTGGGCCGACTTCTTCGCCAAGAGTGGAGCCCAGCTGCACGTGCTGCCGAGGACGCCGCATGACCTGCTCGAGATTCAGATGGTGGATGCCAAGGGGAGGCCAATCTTTTTGCGTGGCTGATGACGGAGATGGGCACGACAATGGACGACGTGAGAAGATCCCGAAGGAGGAAGCGCCCGCCTGCCCCGACAGCGCCTGCACAGTCAGCGCAACAGCGCCACTAGCTGGCCCGACGCGGGTCGAGCTGGCAGCGCGCCGTGCGCCCACGGCCTTGCCGAGGCTCATGGCTCGGGCTGACGCCCGCCGCTGCGTCCTCAGCAGCCTCTGCCTCGCCGCTGCCAGCGGCGCATGAGGATGCCATCTCGATGGCCCTCACTGCGGCGGACCGGATCTTGGGAGCCGCGCTTGGTCATCCTGGCTGGGCGGTCGCGAGCAACTGGATTCCGGTCGAGGGCGGAAGCTCCATGCCGAGGGCACCCGGCGTGGCGCCTGGGGCGGTGGTTCCCAGAGCCTTGCTGGACGAGCCACGATCCCTTCGGCCTGCGGAGCCACAGGCGCTTGCTGTGTCTAGTAGGGCCGCTGGCGTAGGCAAGCCTGTTGTGTCTAGCCTGGCCTCGAGCGGGCCCGATACTAGTATCCCTGATGCCCCTTTCAAGCTCAATCGGGGACACCATGTGGTCACCGAAAGCCCAAGTGCTTACCACCTGAACTGCGGTGGATCGGCATCCACTCGCCAGTCCCCTGTGCTACTGGCCCAGCGCAGTCGCCCCAGAACTGGGAGAGAAGTAGGCTACGCTCCACTGCCTTGAGAAACCCGATGGCCAAGTGTCATCCACGAACGGGGATCCGTATCGGGTCCTCCTCCTCCAGCTCATCCTCCACCTCGTCGTCGCCGTCATATCATTATCAGCAGCATCATCAGCATCATCATCATCATCGAAATTCTCATCATCAGCTGCATCATCAGAACAAGCAGAAAAGAGCATCATCAGCATCATCAGCACCATCATATTCCTCATCATCATCAGCAGCAGCAACATCATCAGCATCATCATCACCACCACCATCATCACCATAATCATCATTCTGATCACATCATCAGCATCATCATCATCATCACCATCACCAAGATCATTGCCATCGTTATCATCATCAGCATCATCACCACCACCACCACCAATTCATCATCAGCATAACCACCAGCACCATGATCGCCATCATCATCATCATCATCATCATCATCATCATCATCATCAACAACAAGAGAATCAGCAGCCTCAGCCTCATCCTCACCTTCTTCCTCCTCCTCGTCCGCATCATCACCATCATCATAAAACTCAGCACCCCCATCATCATCACCATCAGCATCACCACCATTACCACCACCACCACCATCATCACCATCATCATCGTCATCGTCGTCATCGTCATTCTCATCCTCATCGTCATGCTCGTCCTCATCCTCCTCCTCCTCCTCATCATCATCATCGCGACCACCACCACCATTACCATCACCATCAGCAGCATCGTCGGTAACCCTCTGCATCCTCATCATCATCAGCAGCAGCAACATCATCAGCATCATCATCACCACCACCATCATCACCAAGATCATCATCATCATCATCATCATCATCAGCATCATCATCATCATCATCATCATCATCATCATCATCATTATGATCACATCATCAGCATCATCATCACCATCACCAAGATCCAAGATCATCACCATCATTATCATCATCACCACCACCAATTCATCATCAGCATAACCACCAGCACCATGATCACCATCATCATCATCACCCACAACAAGAGAATTAACATCCTCAGCCTCATCCTCACCTTCTTCCTCCTCCTCGTCCGCATCATCACCATCATCATAAATCTCAGCACCACCATCATCATCACCATCATCATCACCACCATCACCACCATCACCACCACCACCATCATCATCATCATCATCATCATCATCATCATCATCATCATCATCATCGTCGTCAGCATCGTCGTCAGCATCGTCATCCTCATCCTCATGCTCGTCCTCATCCTCCTCCTCCTTATCATCATCTCCACCACAAACACCACCATTACCATGACCATCAGCAGCAGCATCGCCATCATCATTATCATCATAATCAGCACCGCCTTCAACATCATCATCGTCATCATCATCATCATCATCATCATCATCATCATCATCGCCACCACCAACACCATTATCCTCATCATCCTTATCAGCAGCATCATCATCATAATTAGCGTCGTCGTCACCAACATCAACCATCACAATCTCCATCACCAGTATCATCATCGTCATCATCATCACCAGCATCGTCGTCGTCATCATCAGCATCAGCAGCATCATCATAACCATCATCATCAACATCATCGCCGTCGTCATCCTCATTATCATCAGCATCAGCATCATCATCACTGCCATCACCACCATCATCATCACCATCACCATGATGTTCAGCATCAGCATCAGCATCATCATGATCATAATCGTCATCAGTATCACCATGACCATCATGACCATCATCATCAGCAGCAGAAGCATCGCAATCATCATCATCATTATCACCATCACCATCACCATCACCATCAACATCACCGTCATCACCATCATCATCAACATCATCATCATCATTCCATTCCGTCCTGGAAGGCCTCGATGAAGCGGTCGCGGAGCGACGACAAGTCCGCCAAGTTGTACGGCCTGTTCACGGCCTCGGTGCCGTCCAAGAGAGCCACCAGCCGGTCCCGCAGGGGCCCGCACTTGAGGTCGGGGTGCCAGCTTCCCATGCGGTCCTTGTGGGGGAGGAGGACGACAACGACGAGAAGGACGAGGACGAGGACGGGGTGGAGGAGAACCGCAGAAAGGCTAGGGGTGCCATGGGCCTTCCCGAGGCAGCCCTGGCTGGCCTCGACAAACCCACTGGGTAGTCGTGCGCAGTCGAACCCGGGGCCCCGTAAACCAGGACGTTGAAGGCCAAAACTTTGCCAGACCCCAGTGGGAGACAACGAAGATCGTAGAATGCTTCGGCCCATGGCCGCAGTGTTCTCGGGTGAGTGCCCCAATTTCCCAGTTTGTCGATCTCCCTGTTTTCGGCTTAGCCGCCCCGATTTGCAACACGCAACACGCAGCGCATTGATACGGACCTCAACACGTAGACTGAACATGTGTAGGTCTGAGGCGATACGTTTGCCAAAACGTGGGCCTACAAGTTGAGCCAACACGCAGCGTATTGACACGGACGCCCTGAACACGTACATACATACGTGTTGCGTTTCAAAACGGGCGCATGGAGGCAGCTAAGGTCTACGGGGCACTGGCTCAGCGCCCTTGCGACCGCCTCCGGGGGCGCCCTCCACGAGGTCGGGATGCTGAGACCATGTGCCAGCATGGGCATGTGGTTGGAGGGGACAACGCATGCGGACGCGGCCACTGGGGCCTTCGGTGGAGCCCCCTTATGAGGCCACGAAACGCGTGAGGGGTGTGCCGAAATGGGCATGCG
>CAUYUJ010015574.1:62500-80000 GCA_963575745.1 Prorocentrum cordatum | reverse complement strand
AGATCCCGCCGCCCTGCTCCTTTCGGGTCGGGCGAAAAGGGGGGATAGCAAAGGGGGGTTTGAGAATCAGCTCACGCAGCTGATCCTCCCGGCGCCTCCCGGCGCCTCCCGGCGGCAATGCATCGAGGAATGGGCCCAGCGGCGGGGCCGAAAACAGCTGCATGCAGCGGATTTCGTACCCCCCAATTTCGGCTTTGGACAAACCTCCCTCTAGTAAACCTCCCTTTAGTGAAAACGGCCTGGGACCGAAACCGACGGACCTTGACCCGCAAAAGCGACGGCCGCGACGCCCTCTCGCGAACCGAGGACGGCCAATTCCTCAATCGACGTGTCGGGGTAGGAGGTCTATCCACCTCCGACCTTTCCCTATTCCCCCCCTTTCGTCCAGAGCATGGACCACGAACAAGATCTCAAGGGGCCCTAGGACACACACACACACACACACCACAGGATCCCCAACCTTCTTCCACATGTTCTGGGTTTTCGTCTTCCCCCCCCGCTTCCCATATTTTCCCATGGGTTTCCCCTATCGGGGATGGACAGACCCCCCTTCAGTAAAACGTGGTTTAGTGAAGACGACCTGAGGCCCACACCTGGCGGGCGCAAGCCTGGAAAACAACGGCCACGGCGCCCTCTCGAGAACCGAAAACGGACAATCCACTAATCGACGTGCCACTGTTGGGGCTTCTGTCCACCCCCGACCCTACCCCCCCCCTTGTGTCCCAGGGCCCCTTTGAGGGGGTTCTGTCGACCCCCGACCCACCCCCTCAAGGGGCCTTGGGACACACACAGACATGCACACAAACCACAGGATCCCCAACACTTTTCCACATGTCCTGGGTCTTCGTCTTCCCCCCCCCGCTTCCCATATTTTCCCACATTTTCCCATGGGGTTTCCCTATCCCCACCTTGCGCCCGGCTCCGCTCCTTCTTGGTGCTGTTCGCGGCCCTCTCGACGAAGATCGCGTCCACGTCTTCCAGGAGGAGCATGGACCTCGGCGGGGCTGCCCGGAGCAGCTCCGCCAGGTCGTCGTCGTTCATGTCCTTTGAAGGTTGGCGGCGCGCACAAGGGGGTGGAGGGAGGGGGGAGGGCTTCTTAGAAGGAGGCTGCTTCTTAGAAGGCGCCGGCCGTACATCTAAAGATAAGGGCCGCGCCTTCTAAGAAGCAGAGGTGATTCTAAGAAGCCATCCCCCCTCCCCCCCACCCCCTCTGCGCGTGGCTGAGAAGGGGCCCTGGGACACACAGATAAATTCGCCGGCCCAACGGGCCAGAGCCCCGGGGTTTGTTAGGTCTCAATGTAAGAACATGTTGAATATGTTACAACATACGACCTTATAATCAGAACGCACAAGTATGAAAACAAAGATGTTTCGTTCAATCGTTGTGCGGCGCATAAGCGCCGCACAGGCACAGTTCCGGAGATCTTAGCACGCCTAGGCGTGCTAAGATCTCCGGTAACTGGTTAACAATATACTTCTAGTTCGCGCGCGCGGGGCGGCCCCTGGAGGTCCCCGGGCGAAAAGTACCTCGGGCAAGTCCCGGGAGGAGACCCCGGACCGGGCAGTTTTCCGACACCCTTCACGAGGATCGTGGCCTCCGACGGGGGAGCCGCAATCGACTACCCCCCCTTCCCGCCCCAAGAGGCCCACAAGAGCCCCCCAAGAGGCCCTCCCCAAGACGCCGCCAAGAAGCCCCAAGAGACTCCCAAGAGGTCCCCAAGAGGCCCCCAAGAGGCCCTAAAGAGGGCTCCAGGGCCGGCGGAATGAGCGAAGCGATGAAATACCAGGATTGCCCATATTTTCCCATATGTTCTGGGTTCTGGTCTTCCCCCCCACTTCCCATAGGTTCCCAATTTTCCTGGGAGTCGACGATTACTTGTGTCTGTGTGCTTCTTTCCCTCCTGGTCCTTGTTGGACAGGTTCATCAAGCACACGTCAAGCCCCAGCTCGCCCGCCAGCACCTGCGCAAACGTGGTCTTGCCGCAGCCGGGGGGGCCGTAGAGGAGGTACCCGCGTCGGTAGGGGATGCCAGCGCTGTGGTACCAGTCGGCCGTCTTCTTGGTGAAGAAGTGCTTCATGTCTTCGACCACAGAGTCCGCGAGCTTCTCGTCCAAGACGATGGAGTCGCGGTCGCGCTTCTCCTTCGAGACGGCCTTCGACCACATGGGGAACCACTGGTGCTTCACTAGTATCTCCACCTTTCCCTCGCTGTCGTCTCGAAGCATGGTCTTCAGGGCTGCAGCCAAGAATTCCTTGAGTGGCTTCGGGTCAGTCGTCCACCACAGAGTAAGGACGATGACCTCTGGGTCCCGCTGCTTGCTGCTCTCCCCAGTCCGCAGCTGCGGCTTGTCGATGTGGCGCTCGAGCCAAAACTTGTGCGTGATTCCCTCCTCGTCCGTCCAAAAGAAGTTATTGGAGAAGCTCTGTATGTCTGGCTGATAATACAGCGTGGGGGACTTTGTCTTCCCGCCCAACCATCCTGCCAACAATTCCTGGAAGCTCAATTGTGACCGTGGCTGCGTAGACGCCAGCAGCTTGCCTGTCGTGACGCTGCAGCGAGAGCCGATGTAGTCGACAACTGAGTCGTAGTGCTTGTCCTTGTTGCTGAAGCTCAGGGAGACCTTGCAGTGCTTCTCAACGACGTGCGCCAAGCGTGTCTGCACGATGCCGTAGACCTTCCAGGAGACGCCCCCGAGGGCGCCCATAATCGACACCGGCACGGACAGGTACACGGTGCCCATCAGAGGGCCTCTGATCTCCTCGGGCAGCACGGACACCGCTGCCCGGAAGGACCGCAGCGCGGCGCCCAGCGCCCCCACCAGCGGCACGGCGCCGCGGCGCGCGGCCCGTCTCAGCAGCAGCAGGGCGGCCAGCACCGCGGCCAGGGGAGCGGCCACCTTCGCGGCCAGCGTGCCGCGCCTCGCCTCTCTCGCCTGGGACTGCGGCGGCTGCATGAGCAATGCCGGAGCGGCGGCGGGCGCGAGAGGAAACAGCCACAGCGGCAGCGACCCTGAGCTGATAAGGCGAAGCGGAGCAGGCCGAAATAGACGAGGGCAGCCCAAATTTGGGGCACGGTGAAGCCCTGCAAAACAAACGCGCACAATCGCACGTGACCGCCGCAAATTCGCAAAAACCACAAGAACAATTGCTTGGGGGACGTACGGTCAAGAACTTCTGCTGAGCGTGACGCGCAGGCGGCCCTGGCGACACGCTATGCCCTGCAAGCGGATAGCGTGTCGCTCTGCTCCGCGCAAGCTGGGGACATTGACACTTGGGGTCTGGAAGGGGTTCGTGTGGTGCTGCCAGATTGCGGTGGTGCAGAACCAACCAGCGGCGCGACACGCTAAGCCGGATTTCCTGACCGTAGGTAGAGCAGCCCACTGAGAGACAAAGAACCTCGCAAGATGTGTCAACGAAGGACTCCAACGTTGCCAGCTTTTTTAATCCCGGTTCCTTGCAACAGGCGGCACGACATAGCCCCTAAAGCGCCGGCGTGGCTCACACCATTGAGTATGGTTCCAAACATCCACTGCTTCCAGGAATTATCCCTCCCTGGCCCTCTACCCTTGACAGGATTCGCACCTGCTCCACCATCATATGTTTCTCGCTCTCTCTCTCTCTCTCTCATTATCATTATCTCTCTCTCTCTCTCCTCCTACTCCTCCTACGGTCCGTGCTCCTCTTACTCATATGCAATGTCGTCTTCCTCCTCTTCCTCCTCCTCCTCCTCATCATCATCAGAATCCTCATTATTATCATCACTAACATCACGATCACCACTATCATCACTATCATCCTCGTCGCCATGATCACAATGGTAGGCATGGTGAGAGTCATTCTTATAATCATAAGCATAATCATCCCACTCCCCATCATCAGCACCACCACCATCATTATCAGCAGCAGCAGCACCATCACAAGCATCAGCATCAGCGTCAGCATCAGCATCATCTTCCCCCTCATGCGCCTCCCTGCCCACCTTCCCCCCGCTCCCCCTCCTCGTCGTCGCCTTCCCCCCCTTCGCTTCCCCCTCCTCTATTTCTTTTCCTCCCAAATAACTCCTCCCCGTCGCACCCGGGGGCCGGTCGGAAGGGCGGGCTGGGCGCTTCGCCTGAGACACCCTTACCACTTACCAGCTGCGCCCACTCATTTTAAACACGCAACATGCTAGAGCTTCACGGCTTGAGGGCTTGTCGTTTTCAGAACGTGGCTCTCGCGCTACGGCCACGCATACTCGTCTTCAAAGAATGCGCAAGGGCTTCCCAGATTGAGAGCGGGCCGTTTTCAAAATGTGGATCTCGCCTTAAGCGACGCGCACATTCGCCACTCAAACGTGTAATAAGTTTACGGTTTGAGGGCGGTTCCCTTTCAAAGTGTGGCTCTCGCTGTAGCCCCGCGCACATTCGCATTAAAGTTTGAGGGGGGTTCAAACAACTGGTGGTCGATGCACTACACATGGTGCTCCGGAACGATTCAGGCTCGTCATGGTGCAACAGTTACGCTGATTTGCGGTATGCATTCCCAGGAACCGTGCACGATTAGGGACCGTCAAAACGCCACAATCCTGTGCCTTGGCACGCTTCAGGATGTTCAAACGATTGTCTCCCAACGGGGCATTTCCTTCAGTGGAAATGAATGATTTTTGTTTGTTCATCTTTCTTCCTCCAGACCCCGAGAAAGATTCAACCTGCCGGCTCCCCACCTGATGGGAAGGGGACTCCACCAAGCATAAACTGCTGTGCATCCGCCCCCGGCTGCAGAGCCAGCAGAAATTTGTGTCACGAAACTCGGCCCCTACAGGCAGGTATCTGTCCTGGCCGCGTGGCCGATAGTGGAAATGAATCCTCGTAGGGGCCTATGCAGGGGGAGCTTGGAGGGAGGGCTTATGCCAACAACGTTGATACATCTTGGGTTTACACTGGTCCTCCTCCTCCCCTTCCGCCTCCTCCACCTCCTCCACCTCCTCCACCTCCTCCGCTAAACCAGCCCAAGGTCGCTTCCCCCAATGGGGAGAACACCAATCAGTCGAGTGCGCTAGGGATTTCAGAGCCAAGCGTTCCTCCTCTCCCCAAGCCCCCAGGGGCCTCCAGAAGCCCAAACAAACCCAACGACGTCCACAAACCCTTTTCCTCGATCCTCAAGCCGCTCCTCAAGAACACCTGGGGTCTTGGCGTACGGAGCGCGCTGGTGTTTTACCGCTGGGTAGAAACAAGTCGGCGTCATCCTCCTCCTCATCGTCGTATTCGTCTTCGTCGTTCCTCGTTGTCCTCGTCGCCCTCTTCGTCGTCGTCATCCTCGCCGTCATCGTCGTCGTCGTCGCCGTCATCGTCGTCCTCCTGGTCGTCCTTGTCGTCCTTGTCGTCCTCGTTGTCTTCCTACGATTTCTCCTTGTCCTCGTCCTCGTCGTCCTCGTCGGCCTCGCAGTCGTCGCCGGCCTTTGTCGTCGGCCTCGTCGTCGTCGTCCTCGTCGTCGCCCTCGCCATCGTCGTCGTCGTCATAGTCTTCGTCGTCGTCGTGATCCCGTCGTCCTCTTCCTCCTCCTCCTCCTCCTCCTCCTCTTCGTCGTTGTCCTCGTCCTTGTCGTTCTCGTTGTCGTCGTCCTCGTCGTCGTCGCCCTCATCGTCCTCGTCGTCATCTTCGTCCTCGTCGGCGTCGTCGCGGTCGTTGTGTCGTCGTCGCCGCCGACGTCGTCGCCGTCGTCGTCGTCATAGTCCTTGCCACGGTCGTTGTCGTCGTCCGAGTCGTCCTCGTCGCCCTTGTCGTCCTCGTCGTCGTCCTCGTCATCCTCGTCGTCGTCGTCGTCCTCGTCGTCCTCGTCGTCGTCCTCCTCCCCCTCTTCCTCCTCCTCCTCGTCCTCGTCCTCGTCAAAGTTATCCTCATCGTCATCGTCGTCTTCCTCGTCGTCCTTGTCCTCGTCATCGTCCCCGTCGTCCTCCTAGTCGTCATCGCCGTCAACCTCCTAGTCGTCCTCCTCGACTCGTCGTCATCGCCGTCGACCTCCAAGTCGTCGTCGCCATCATCGTCGTCCTCCTCCTCGTCGTCGTTGTCCTCATCCTCGTCGTCGTCGCAATCGTCGTCGTCGTCCTCATCGTCGTCGCCATCGTCGTCTTCATCGTCCTTGTGATCCTCGTCGTCGTCGTCGGTCCGTCGTCGTCGTCGGTCCGATGTCGTCGTCGTCCTCGCCCTCGTCCTCGTCGTTGTCGTCGTCGGGGTCCTCGTCTTCGTCGTCGCCGCCCCCGCCGTCGTCGTCGTCCTCCTCCTCGTCATCGTCGTCTTCCTCCCCCTCTATCTCCTCCTCGTCGTCCTCATCCTCGTCAAGGTCGTCCTCCTCGTCGTCATCGGCGTCGTCCTCGTCGTCCTTGTCCTCGTCATCGTCCTCGTCGTCGTCATACTCGTCGTCATCGCCGTCGTCATAGGCCTCGACCTCCTAGTCGTCGTCGCCATCGTCGTCGTCCGTCTCCTCATCGTCGTTGTCCTCATCCTCGTCCTCGTTGCCATCGTCGTCGTCCTCGTCGTCCTCGTATTCTCGTCGCCATCGTCGTCGTCCTCGTCCTCATCGTTCTCGTCGTCGTCCTCGTCGTCGTCGTCCTCGTCCTCGTTGTCGTCCTCGCCGTCGTCGTCGTCGATCCGCCGTCGTCGTCGGTCCGTCGTCGTCGTCGTCGGTCCGTCGTCGTCGTCGTCGTCATCGTCGTCGTCATCCTCGCCGTCATCGTCGTCGTCGTGGTCCTCGTCGTCGTCGTCGCCGCGTCCGTCGTCGTCGTCGTCATCGTCGCCGTCCTCGTCGTCCTTGTCAATATCATCGTCCTCGTCGTTGCCCTCGTCGTCGTCATCGCCGTCGACCTCCTAGTCGTCGTCGCCATCGTCGTCGTCATCCTCCTCTTCCTCCGCCTCGTTGTCCTCATCCTCGTCCTCGTTGCCATCGTCGTCGTCGTCGTCCTCGTCGTCTTTTTCATCGTTGTCGCCCTCGTCCTCGTGATCCTCGTCCTCGTGATCCTCGTCGTCGTCGTCGTCGGTCCGTCGTCGTCGTCGGTCCGTCGTCGTCGTCGGTCCGTCGTTGTCGTCGTCGTCCTCATCGTCGTCCTCGTCCTCGTCGTTGTCGTTGTCGTCGTGGTCATCGTCGTCGTCGTCGCCACCCCCGCCGTCATCGTCGTCGTCATCGTCGTCGTCCTCGTCGTCCTCCCCCTAGTCGTCGTCGTCCTCCTCCCCCTCTTCCTCCTCATCGTCGTCCTCGTCCTCGACGAGGTCATCCTCCTCTTCGCCATCGGCGTCGTCCTCGTCGTCCTTGTCCTCGTCATCGTCCTCGTCGTCATCATACTCGTCGTCACCGTCGTCGTCGCTATAGGGCTCGACCTCCTAGTCGTCGTCGCCATCGTCGTCGTCGCCGTCCTCCTCATCATCGTCGTTGTCCTCGTCCCCGTCGTCGTTGCCATCGTCGTCGTCGTCGCCATCATCGTCGTCATCGTCCCCGTCGTCGTCCTCGTCCTCGACCTCGTCGTCGTCCTCGTCCTTGTTGTCGTCGTCGGTCCGTCGTCGTCGTCGTCGGTCCGTCGTCGTCGTCGTCGTCCTCGTCGTCGTCATCCTCGCCGTCATCGTCGTCGTCGTGGTCCTCGTCTTCGTCGTCGCCGCGGCAGTCCTCGTCGTCGTCGTCATCGTCGCCGTCCTCGTCGTCCTTGTCCATATCATCGTCCTCGTCGTGGTCAGTGTCGTCGTCATCGCCGTCGACCTCCTAGTCGTCGTCGCCATCGTCGTCGTCGTCCTCCTCTTCCTCCGCCTCGTTGTCCTCGTCTTCGTCCTCGTTGCCATCGTCGTCGTCGTCGTCTTCTTCATCGTTGTCGCCCCCGTCCTCGTGATCCTCGTCGTCGTCCTCGTCGTCGTCGTCTTCGTCGTTGTCGTCGTCGCCGTCGTCGGTCCGTCATCGTCGTCGGTCCGTCGTCGTCGTCGTCGTCCTCATCGTCGTCCTCGTCCTCGTCGTTGTCGTCGTCGTCGTGGTCCTCGTCTTCGTCGTCGCCGCCCCCGCCGTCATCGTCGTCGTCCTCGCCCTCGTCCTCGTCGGCCTCCCCCTCGTCGTCGTCGTCCTCCTCCCCCTCTTCCTCCTCCTCCTCATCGTCCTCGTCAAGGTCGTCCTCCCCGCCGTCATCGTCGTCGTCGTCGGTCCGTGGTCGTCGTCCTCGTCCTCGTCCTCGTCGTCATCGTCGTCGTCGGTCCGTCGTCGTCGTCGGTCCGTGGTCGTCGTCCTCGTCCTCGTCGTCGTCGTCGTCCTCGTCCGCGCCGTTGTCGTCGTCGTCGTCGTCGTCGTCGCTGTCCTCGTCTTCGTCGTCGCCGCCGCCGCCGCCGTCGTCGTCGTGGTCGTCGTCGTCCTCGTCGCCACTGTCGTCGTGGTTGCCTCCGGCTGCAGCGTGGCGACAAGGCGGCTCGCCTCGCGCGGTTCCTCGCGGACCGCGACTGGCGCCGCGCTGGCCACGCGCAGCTCGAGGGGCTGCCCGCGCAGCGCTGACCTCGACGAAGGGCGGGCTCGGCCACGAGCGACGATCACAACTCCAGAGTTTTAACTCCAGATCACAACTCCAACGACGATCGCTCTAACGCATGAAAAACAAAGTTCAAATGTTTCGTCGTTTCCTAAGCAACACGCAAGAGTGACCCTGGGCAAGAGTGCCCTCCAGTGCGCGGCTTTGTGGGCGCCGCGGCGAGACCAAGCGCAAGCGCGCAAGGCGCTACTACCGCATCGCGTTCGGCGATCGGGGTACCCCAGTGGGCTCGCACCGAAGGTCACTCCGGAGGTCACTCTTAAGCGCAATCGATTGGAAGCCCTCGCCGGACCCTGGGAGCGTCCACAAACGACGAAGGATGAAGAACCGGTCTCAGGGGAGAGATCTGGACGTCCTGGGATCCACGTTGCGAAAAATCACTGCGTCGGAGTTCTGGGGTCCGCTGGGGACCGAGGATCTGGGTCTAAATGTTTCTTCGAGCTTCCTCGGGGTCACGGCCAGATTTTCGACAGCCACGATCGAAACGAACATTCCCAGATCCATCGGGAACCCCAGATCGCGGGCGTTTTTTTACTCTGGGTTTCGACGTTTGGCCGAAGGGTGGGCGGGCGGGGTCTGGGTCTGGGCCAGTGCTTAGTCGATCTGCTTTACCAGTCGCGCAAGCAGATTGGGGAGGAAGGGGTCCTGACCAGTCGCCAAAAACAGCCAGGATCTGGTCCATGGAGGGGGGAGGGGGAGTCCAGGGGCCCGAGCCGATGGGCGAAACAATGAATCCGCCCTGCCTGTCGGCGTGTGCGAGGGGCTTGTCTGTTCGAGTCATCGTCTCCGTCAGTCGTCGTCTCCGTCGTCCCCTTTCCATGCACCCTCATCCTCCAGCCTGTCAGCGAGAGAAGAACCTAGCAATGTCGTAACCGAATAGAAGGGCAACTCCTTCTCTTTGATCCCTTCCCCGCCGAAGGGGGGGTCTAAAGGGGGGTCCCGGGGGGGGTCGCCACCCAGATACGCGTTCCCCCCCGGAGGGGGGGACCAGATACGCATCCCCCCCCCCCCCCCGGGGGGCCCAGGGCCGCCAAAATTACCAAGGCAGGCCAAGAGTGCCCCAAGAGGACGCTCTCCAGACTGCCCAGGAAACATCCACAAGGCCCCAAGAGGCCTCCAAGAGCGCTCCCGAGAGGGCCCCAAGAGGCAAAATGTATTGATTTGTTTTATGAATGTTTGAAAGATTTGGGCGTTCTCGCCTTTTCCGCTCCCCGCCGCTCTAGGACGGCCCAAGAGGCCCTCAAGATTGCCCCAAGACGGCCCCCAAGAGGCTTCCAAGAGCGTTCCAAAACAGCCCAAGAGGACCCCAAGACAGCCCAAAACGCTTCCAAGACGGCCCAAGAGGCCCCCAAGACGGCACCAAGAGCGTGCCCAGACGGGGGACCCGAACGGACATTTCGAGCCCTCGGCCCCGAGAAGCTCCCAGGAGGTCCCAGGAGGTTCCCAAGACGCCCCAAGAGGCTTACAAGAGGCCCCCAGGAAGCCCGAAGAGGGAGGCTCCCAAGAGGCCCACCAAAGGCCCCCACGAGACCCCAAAATTCCTCCCCAGAGGCCCCCGATAGCTTCCCCAAGAGACCTCAAGAAGCATTCCTGGGGATTCTGGCCCACTTCAGCGTCGTCGTCGTCGTCGTCGCTGCCGCCGCCGCCGCCGGTGTCGTCCCCCTTCAGGGTCGGAGGCGCCGGCCTTCAGGCCTTCGCAAAAAAACAAACAGTGACCTCTCTGACGATATGTTTTTCAGTCGGGGCGTTTATTCTATCGGCCCCTGGGGTTTGGCTGTCGGGCCTCGGCGCAGACATGGATCCGGGGAGAGACTGGCCCCGCGTGCGGGGCCGGGACCGTCTTGGGGCCGCCCACCGCACATCAGATCGGCGGATGTCCGGGGATCTGGGCTTCTGGCCGTTTCATAAGGGGCTTCCTCGTGGCCACTGCTGGTTTCGCTTCGAAATTCGCGCAGGGATGCACCGCCTGAGGGGTATAGTTATGTCGGGCGTGTCCCCCTACAGGGGGATTTTCGACGAAAAATAAAGAATACCCCCAAAATACCCCCAAAAGGTAAAAAAATAACCGAAAAATAGTCCCCAGACTATTTTTGCACTATTTTTTGATCATGTTTGGGGTATTTCTTATTTTTCGTCGAAAAATCCCCCTGTATGGGGGGCAGGCCCGACTTCAGGGTACGGGGGGCTGGCTTTGAGGGGAGGAGGGCGCGGACGCCTCGGGCGACGGACGTCTCCATGCCCATGCCCTTCGGGGATGGACAGACCTCCCTTTAGTAAAACGTGGTTTAGTGAAAACGACCTGAGGCCCAAACCTGGCGGGCGCAAGCCTGGAAAATAATGGCCGCGACGCCCTCTCGAGAACCGAAAACGGACAATTCACTAATCGACGTGTCACTGTTGGGGGTTCTGTCCACCCCGGAGCCCTCGCGGCCTGGACACCGAGGGGCGATCCCATGGCTGCGCGGTCCGGCGGCTGCGTCGCTCCGCGCGGGGCATCCGCGCAAAGAAGCCGCCCTGTACCCGTGGGGCCGCGGCCGCGGAGTCCAGACCGCGAGGCCGTGGCAACGCGTCGAGAGTAAAATCTCTCCACGCCGGCCCTGCGCGCAGCGCCGGGGGCGGGGACCGCGCGGATCTCGAGGAGGAGGAGGAGGAGGAGGAGGAGGAGGAGGAGGAGGAGGAGGAGGAGGAGGAGGGGGAGGAGGAGGGGAGGGGGAGGAGGAGGAGGAGGGGGAGGAGGAGGAGGAGGACGCACCCCAAGCAAGCCGACCACAGAATCCCCAAAATGTCGTGGGGACCCACCAAGATTCTCGGCTGGCGCCCATCTGCTTCCCCACCCACGACCTGAGCTACGACTGGGCCTCCGGATCCCCACGGGGGCCTCCGGACGCGTCCTGCCAGAGGCCCGAGGAGACCTCTCGGGGCCCGGCCACGGAACGCGCGCTGCGGCACCCCCGGGATCGAGAGAGAGAAGCGCGCCCGCCGCCAGCCTCGTGGCCCGTGGCGCCGGGAGGCTTGGGAAGGTCACAGGCTGGTTTGCTTCCGGGTGGGGGTCAAGTTCGGGCCTCGGGGCCATCAGACAAAACGGCTCGGGATCAAAGGCCGGCCCCGGGGAGGGAGAGCCGGCCCTGGGGAAGGGATGAGCAGCCAGTCCTGGATGTGGCAGGGCCGACCTACTTATCAACCTCGACCGTAGAGGTCATGGGGCCCACGCGTCAACAAAAAGCTGTGCGCCAGGTGTCTGGGGACCTGGCGTGAATGAAACTTACCACGGGAGTGAGGCGGATCCTGGACCAGGCGGGATACCCCAAGATCGGCTTTTCGTCCATCGGAGGGCCCAGGGGGGGGCCCCATGGAGACCGACAACTGCCACAAAACGTCGGCCCCCTGGGTCTCTGGACCTCCTTGTCTTGGCTGAGAAGAACCCTCGAGATCCGCCCAAGACCTGTCGCCAGACCACTCCTGGGTTCCATCCGCGCCAGTTTCGCCGAGCTGCGTCCACCCGTTGCGGCGAGCACCTCCATGGACACGCCCAAGCACAACTGCAAAACGAAGGCACCGTCGTCGCCGACGACTCCTCTTGGGTGGCGAGCTCTCCGATGAGCTCCCCACCTCTGCCGGACCTCTCCTGCGCCTGCCTCGAATCGGGCGGGCTGGGCTTCTGTCAATCCTGGTGGACCTTAGGGGCTCCAAGCCCCTATCCTTCCACCATGCGGTGAGGCTTTCGGAGGTTTCGAGGTCACCACGCAATCTTTTACCGCACTGCTTTCGGCCCTCGGAGGCCCCAGTCGCCTGAGACATCCTCGGAGACCGACCCGAGTCCCAAAGCCGAGCGGCCATCTCGGATCCCCACTGACTCACAACACGGTGCAGCTCGCCTGGAAGTTCACCTGGGGGGGCACCCTGGGCCACCTCCTCGTGACCGCTGTTTCGTCCTGTATTGTTTTGTTATGGTCGCTGGGCGCGGCGATGGCACAGACGCCGAAAACGATGAAAAGCCTCCGTCTTGATTTTTGTTGTTCAACGCGCTCAAAGTCTGAGCGCACATTGGACTAACACACGTCCTGACAACCCCCGAGAAACGTCCCTCGCTCGTCGAGGAACAGACAACGGCATAACCATAATTTCTCAAGGGTCCGCGCGGATTTCTTGGATCTCCGCTGGACCCCTCTCTGGCGCGCGGAACGCGCCACGAGCGGCGCTGGAGGTGCCGCCATGTAGGGGCCTCGGCGCAGATCCCAGAAACCCGCGTGGAGCTCAGAAAGTTTATGATGATGCAGCTTTTTCCTCTTCGACTGAGGATTTACCAGCCTGGAACATATCCCTATCCCTATGCTGGGCATCTCCTCAGCACGATGCCAATCTTAGGGAATCCCTTATTTTTTGAGGGCGCATCCCTAAGATTGTCATCGCCTTCTGGCGTGCCAATCTTGGGGATAGGGATCAGATCGAGGCTGGTAAAGGATCACCCACCAAGCCCCGAGGGAGAGAGGAGGAGGAGGAGGAGTAGAAGGAGGAGGAGGAGGAGGAGGAGGAGGAGGAATTACAGCCTTCGCGTAGCGAAAAGGAGGAGGATTAGGAGGAGGAGGAGGAGGAGGAGGAGGAGGAGAGACGACTCTCGCTCCGTCCGCTCGCCCGCGGGACCGGACGTCCGCCAGGGCCTCCGCGGCGCGCCTCGCGGGCGGGGCCTCGGCGCCGCCGCCCTCCGCCGCGCCGGCCTCCACGGCCCGCAGCAGGGGCCCTAGTAACCAGCCTCGAACGTATCCCTATCCCTAAGATGGGCGAGCAAAAAGCGAGGACAATCTTGGGGACAGGCCCTCAAAAACTGAGGGAATCCTTAAGATCGGCATCGAAGTGAGGTGATGTCAAACATTGGGATAGGGAGATGTTCCAGGCTGGCAACCCAGGCCGAGCTCGCTGCCGTCGATGAGGCACCAGGCCGGCTGCCGGGAGCCGTGCAGCAGGGCGGCGGCCCTGTGACGAACCAACAACACACACCCGTACCCATAAGGGGATTGGAGAGGGCTATGGGTGCGTGTTGTCGGATGGGGGTCCCCGCTCGAACGGGAGCGTTCCCCAGGGTCCGACAACCCGCACCCATACCCATAGCCAGTCCTCCTCCCAACGACCCCCCTATGGGTATGGGTGTGTGTATGTTGTTCGTTCGTCACCCTGGGTCATCGGCGGCGAGAGGTACCCGTCGGTCGGAAGAAGCGGATAGGAACAGGAAGCGGGAAGGCGTTGAAAATAGGTTGGGCTTGCACCCGCCCCCTGAAGAGGAGGGATAAGGGAAAACCGCTGACCCTTGAAGTAGGGCGGCGCCTAAAAGAGATTGGGATGCAAAAATCCAACAGTACCTGCTTTCAACGACCGGCGTGTACGGTTGGCGTTGAAAAGGATGGCGTGCAACATCGATCTCCGGAAAGCACGCTATCCCTGTGAGGCGATTCCCCGCGGATGCCCCCTCTGTGCACGCCTTCCCCCTGCCAGAGCTTCCTTGGCGCACGCTATCCACAAGGACGGAGGCGAATGGCTACTGGGGCTGAGGGGTTCGGAGGCAACTCCTGGGAGGTCTTCGTAAGAACAACGCTCAAGGGCGATGAAACCTGATGTAAAGTACCATCAAGCCAGATCAGTCCTGATTAAGCCCAGAATTACAAGCCGGATTGGACCGGATAAAGCAGACTTCAGCCCGATTGAGTCGAATTGAACGGGGTAATGTGAAACTAATCAGAAGTGTGCCGCACTACGCTGGTTTTTTCGACCACGGATATAATAGCGCCGACTCTGAACCGAACCTCCCAGGACTTGCATCCGAAGAGCGGTAACTATAGACAGGCCCGAGCTAGAGACATCGAATAGCATCGCAGACGGCCCTGATAGGGAGGGGACCCGCTCAGACGGGGGGGGAGCACGGAGAATGAATCGGAGACACGTCAACGCCAGATCGGCCAGGTGTCCTCGATGGCGCGCCCGTAGGCTCCTGGGCGGGATGGGCTGTCGGGGCCCCATCGGCGCCAAGCGGGCGATTTGGGGGTCGATGCAGTTCCCCCTGAGCCTATCTCCCCGAACGTCCCGGAGAGGGGCGCCTCTCCACCCCAGGCCGCGAGGCGCGCAGCGTGATCATCTCCGCGCCCCTGGGGATGACCCAGACTCCTCCTCCTCCTCCTCCCCCTCCTCCTCCCCCCTCCCTCCTCCCCCTCCTCCTCCTCCTCCTCCTCCTCCTCCTCCTCCTCCTCCTCCTCCTCCTCCTCCTCCTCCTCCTCCTCCTCGTCCTGCTGCTCCTCCTCCTCCTCCTCCTCTCCTCCTCCTCCTCCTGCCCTCCTCCTCCTCCCCTCCTCCTCCCTCCTCCTCCTCCTGCTGCTCCTCCTCCTCCTCCTCCTCCTGCTGCTCCTCCTCCTCCTCCTCCTGCTGCTCCTCCTCCTCCTCCTGCTGCTCCTCCTCCTCCTCCTCCTCCTCCTCCTCCTCCTCCTCCTCCTCCTCCTCCTCCTCCTCCTCCTCCTCCTCCTCCTCCTCCTCCTCCTCCTGCTCCTGCTGCATCCTGACGTTGCCCCCGAGGGCAGGCCAGAGCTGCCGCAGGTCACCCCGCTTCGCGCGTCGCGCCCCGCGGTGCGCGCCGCGCGATATTACATCACACACCATCAGGGGTCGAGATATCACAGGCCATCCCCCCCCCCCAAGTGGGCTGAGCCCCAGGGCACCACAGGCCCCTACCCCCAGATGGGATGGTTAGAGGCCTCCTAGATGGGGTCGGAGTAGATGGGGTCGGAGGATCGCGCCGCATCGCCGATACATCGGCAATGCATCGGCGATGCATCGTCGATGCACTGGCGATGCATCGTCGACGTTGGCAATGCATCGGCGACGCCGGCGCGGAGAAAATCGGGCTCCGCATCGAGCCGCATCGGCGATGCATCGGCGGTGTGGCGCGATCCTCCGACCCCATCTACTCCGACCCCATCTGGGAGGCTTAGAATGGTGGGGGACGACGACGACGGCGACGACGACGACGAACCACCCAACTAGTACAGCAGTATATGAAACTCGCCCCCCCTCCCCCCCATAGCATTACAGCATACAACATGATACGATCCATATGTCTAGTACAGGCCTCGAGCCTCGAGCCCTGAACGCTGGGGGTCCGGGGGTCGGTATCGCCGTGCACTCGTGTGGCGCCCCCAGGCCTGGAGTCCTCGTCGAGCCTCAGCCACCCGTTCGAGGGGACCCCCGCGATGAGCTGGCCCTCCCTCACCTCGGGCCGCGGTGTCACCCAAGAGGGCATGGGGAGAAGGAAAGAGGATGAAAAGGAGGGAGGAGCACCAGAAGGGAGAGAGATGAGGATGAAAGGAGGAGGCGGAGGAGGGAGGGAAGAGCAGGTTGAACTTCAGAGCCCCTTGGGGCTTCAGCTTGAACGCGGCCGAGAGGGCTGGCTCGAAATCTCCCGAGCTCGACTGGCGACCTCTGTTGCGGCCGCGATCGTTTGCGTATACGTTTGGTCTCGACGTGGCGCCAGGCTGTCTCTGCGGCGCGCGTGACTTCTCAAAATACGAGCACCCCAGCGAATTCGATGTCGGTGTTTTTTTAGCTCCACGCTCCAGGCCTCCACATCCCCGATGGGCAATTACACTCGCCGCTGCGGAGGGGGAAGCAGCGAGCAAGCTCCGACCCCTCGATCGGAGCTGCCCGAACAATGGACATCCACACCCTCCTCAGGCCTGGCGGTCTCTTCGCCCTGCTGGCGAGGTATGCAGGCGAGTTCAGCGTCGCTCGAGGGTCGAGGGAGCCGTGGTGCGCGGAGAGGACGCCCTCGGGCGGGCAAGCCGCAGGGACCCGAGAGGGGAGAGGACGGCCCCGGAACCAGAGAGTCCCGCAAGGGAGGGCCCAGGGGGTGGCCGCAGGCGGAGGCTCCGCCCCCGACAAGGGGACGGAGCTCCCAGCAGGAGCGACCACGTTACAGTCAGCCCGTGCAGCAAGGATGCGCGATTACGGAGGCAAGGGCCTTGGACGCCCATTTCGAAGCTTTCGAGCGGGGCGCGACGAGCGAAGGCGGCCAAGGATGGGCCGAGAATGCAAGGATGCAAAGGTACCCTTGGGAAGGTTGTCCGTCCTTACTACAGTCGGGGCGTTGACCTAAGGAACCCTAAATAAGGAACGAGGCCCCTGTTTTTCCATAAGTTAAACTTCGATTTTCCGATCGAAAACACAAGGAAAACCTGAGGCAAGCTGTGAAACACTTAGGGAACGCGGAGCCCCTCCCCAACGAAAAGGGTTCCTTCTTCACGGCCCCGACTGTATGCGGGTTGACTGTACCTCCTCCCCCTGTCCAGCGGCGAAGGCGAGCTCGATCTCGGCGAAGGAAGGTTGGTCGCCAAGTCCGGGGCTTGAAGAGCGAAGGCTCGAGCTCGTCGGCATCGAGCTCCCTGGTCCCTGAAGAAGCCCATGCTGCAGGTTTTTTTTTCGGTGGAGGAGGAGGAACGCCAGCAACCATGAATGGAGCGGAGAGGTAGCCATGCATCTAGTTGGAGTCGGAGCGGTGCAGGAGCAGCAGGCAACGACGGCAGGGAGCCGTAGGGCTGCCCAAATCTGATTCGCAGAGGTCGGTCAGGTTCTCCTCCCCTTGATGGCAGAAGCTCGTGTTACCTAAAATGATGGACTGTGAGGTTACTACCCAGTGCTCGGACTCCAGTGCGCCTGAAGGCGTGCGCCCCTGGGCGCACGGGGCACAATCAATATCCTCTTTATGCTGCGCTTGTGAACCGAAGACTCACAGGATGTACAGTCGGCCCAGATTAGTAGGTCGACCCTGCCAAATCAAGGATACTCTTGTGTCCTGTGTCTCGGGACCCATGCTTCCTACATTCCTGTGGCAATGTGGCCCTCGGAGGGGTCTTGTGTCCTCTCGCGAGTCCTATCCATTCGAGTCCGACTGTAGCTGCGCACCTGAATTTAGAAGAAACAACTCGCCCTCCCTGTCG
>CAUYUJ010015574.1:45000-57500 GCA_963575745.1 Prorocentrum cordatum | reverse complement strand
GCACACCGCGCTTCCCACCCACGTTCCGGCGCAGCATGAGATGCAAGGGAACGTGCTTCGGCTGCCATGGCATCTGCACGCGCGGACGCACATTCTCTTGGCGCCCCAAGCCCTCGCCCCCCGAGTCGTACTCCACCACCAAGACGCCGCCCGGCCGCACCTCCCTGATAACCCCCGGGTAGATGACGCACCCCCGATCGTCCATGACGTGCTCCGCGCGCTCCTGCTCCGTCGCCTCCCCCCAGCGCCTGGCCGGCCTGTCCGGGTTCTCCAGCCCGCCCCACGGCCCGCGGACGGAGTCCACGCGGTCCCTCGGCCGGCGCTGCTTCAGCAGCCCGTGCCGCATCGCGAAGACCGCGATGTCCTGCGGAAAGGACAGCACGTTCCCCCGGAACTTCCGCAGGCCCGACTGCGCCACCGTGACGTAATTGACCTGCATGTGCTCCAGCGCCAACAACATCGCCTCCGTCACGGTCGCCGCGTCGAAGAGCTCCTGGAGGTCATCCCACGGAAACCGAAAGCACGGATCCATGTGATTCTCCTCCGAGCGCAGGGCGACGATCACAGAGGCCGGAGCCAGCTCCGCCCCCGCCCCTCCACCACCCGCAGCGTCGCCCTCCTCGCCGCCATGCTCGGCGGCCCGACGCGAGGCGCGCTCCATCGCGCCGAGCTGGGAGCCCGCTTCCGCCTGACACCGCACGCACGTCCCTGAAAACCGCCCCGCGAAGTCACAGCCGTCCTCCTTCCACGCCCCCCCGCCCGCCATCGCCTCCGGCGAGGGCGGAAACTCCGCTCGAGACGCCGCGGCCATGCAGCACGTCGCCACGCCGTTCTTCCCCGCCTTCAGCACCTCCATCTTCTCCGCGATCTCCGGCGGCGGCTCATAGGCCGGGTGGAACACCGGGAAGCGCTCCTTGCAGTCCCTGCACTCGAAGAGCACCATGCGACTCATGATCGTGTGCGTGGCCTGCACCGCCCGCAGCGCAGCCTCCCTCGACTGCGCGTCGTACTTCACCGCACGCACCAGCACCTTTTTCGCGGGCACGGGCACGTAGCCGCCCTGCAACCACCTCCGCCGCTCCGCCTCCGTGCTCGCCCTGCGCCAAGCACCCTTGGCCCCGAAACGCGCAGCCCCAGCGGCGCCCTCAAATCAGCGCGCGCGGGGCTGCGGTGCGATAACCCACGGGGCACGACCTCCATGTGGTTCGCGCCCACGGGCCCCGCCAGCTGCACCTCGCGCCGCGGGTCCCAACGCACTCCCTGCGGCGCCCGAATCTCCCGGTCTGACACGAACCAGCCCACCACCCGGCCCTCCTGCGGATCAAACTTCAGCCTCTTCGCAGACCCAGGCCGCCGCCCCCGCCGCCCGCCGCCAGAACTCGCAGCCTCTACCTGCAGCTCTCCTCTCAGAGCCCTCCCTGCGGACCGCGTGACCATGACGCGCGACCGGCCCATCACAGGAACACCGCCCACCGGCCCATCGCCGGCCCCTTCCTCGGAAGGCCCCTCCCGCGGCGGAACTACCTTCGCCCAGTGGCCGGTCATGACCCTCCACTGATCGGCGCCGCGCCGCGCCCAGGAGTCCGCCATGCCCACGGGCTCGCGCCAGGAAGTCGGGCCGCCGCAGCGGGAGCGCCAGCGCGCCGTCGGTTGCCACAGCGTCCAGCGACACTCGCCAAGCCGGATTCCACAGCATCGCGAAGTCGCCCGGGTCGCCGCCCCCCACCGCGCCATTGCGGCACCGGACCCCGCGCCGCGCCACCGAGCCGTCGGAGCGCTCCACCGCCGTCTGCAGCATGCTGCACTCGAACTTCAACCGCAGCCCCGGCAAAGAGGACCGACGAAAGTGCGCCTCCATGCGGCGCTGCCGAATCAGTCGCTCGACCCCTTCATCGTCTTCCTCCCCCGCCACCGCCGCCTCCGCGCCAGTCTCCGTCGCCACCGCCCGCAGCACCTGCCCCAGCGACTCCGACGCGACGCCCCGCCTCTCGCCTGCCACGGCCGCCCACAACTAATTCTCCTGATGCGCCACGGACAGCGCCGGGGCCCTCTCTCCGGCCCCCGGCAGCGAAGACAACCACCCCCGAACGGCTTCAAAGACACGCAGCGAGCGCCGATCCTGGAGGCGCCCCACCTCGAACGCCCGACCGACGTCGCCCCTGCCCCCGGCACGCCCCCGGCCGCCGCCGCCGCCGCCGCCGCAAGCTCTCGATCCCCGCGCGCCCTCCGCCGACTCCGCCACTCTTCGCCTCTTCTCGTCCTCCTGCATCAACGGCCCCGCGCCCCTCAGACGCCCCAGCTCCGCATCTAGCAGCCGCCGAACGCCGGGCGCGAGCACGCCGCCGTCGCTGCCGCCGCCAACCGCCGCGCCCATGGGGGCGCCCGTGGGCTCGCCGTCGCGCGACGCGACCTCGAAGTCGGACGCGGACCGCTCGTCCAGCAGCGGGTCAGGCGCGCCGACCACGCCCGCGTCGTCGCAGGCCACGGCACCCGCCTCACCAGCATCACCCCCTCCAGCAGCGCCCGCAGCCGCCACTCCATCGCCCTCCCCCTGGCGCTTCAAGCCGGCCCCCGTCTCCGACAACCCCGCCCGCCGACGCCCAGCCGCCCCCGAATCTCCCGCCAGGGCCTCCTCCTGAGACACCTTCCGCCGCAGCCTGCGCCGCCCTCCGAGCCCCGCCTCCCGCGGCGCCGCCTCAGCGGACGTCTTGCGGCGCAGCCTGCGCGGCGCGGCAACAGCGCCCCGCTCTGGCGCCGGCGCCGCCGCGACCTCCGCAGATGCGACGTCGCCGGGGCCGCCGACGCCGTCCTCCTCTCCCCCCTCCCCGCGGTGTTCGTCGTGGCACGCCCTCGCAAACTTATACCGATCGTCCGCCCGCTTCAGCCACGTCTCCCAGCAGCCCAGGTCGCTGTCGCGCACCGCGAAGAAGCCAGACTCCCGCAGGGCCGCCGCGCACAATGGCCCCACGAACCGCCAGCACCGGCAGCAATCACACTGGAACCAATTGCTCGGCTCCACGAGGTCTCGGGCCACCGAGACCCCCACAAGCTCACCATCGCCAGCCTCCTCGTCCGCCCCCTTGTCCTCGTTCGCGGGCACGCGGTAATCCCCGCCGTCGGGGTCCAAGTGCGCGTAGCACTGCGGGCCCGCAAAAGCCTTCGGGCGATGATGCAGCGACGGATACTTGTGCACCTCGTCCGACACGGCGGCGAGCGCCACCGTGCACTGCCGCTCCGTGCACGCGGACTCGGACGCCCCCCACCGCGCCAAATAATTGTTGAAAACCGCGCGGCTGTACCGCTTGAAGACGCGGCCGCCGCCCCGGCCGTTGCAGCGCTCGCGCTCCGCCCCGTAGCGACCGCCATCCGCCTCAGCACCCCTGTCATCCCTGAACCGCACGCCCGCCCCCACCTCCAACGCCGCCAGGCCAGAGCGACCCCCCTGGCCTCGATGTTTCTTCACGTACTTCTGAATCTTGCCCAAGCACCGCTCGTACTCGGCGTCCGTGAGCTTCCAGCGCCCCGCCTCGTCGCGCTCGCTGAGGAACTCGAGGTCCCGGCGCGTCTCGGCGGCGCACCCCCGCATCAAATGCCGCGAGTACCACTGCCTCGACGGCTTGGGGACGCCAACGCCACCCTGTGGAACTGATCCAGCTTCTTCTCCGGAATGGGCCCCGTGACGCGCCCGCGCGGGCACGTCCGACGCGCCCTGCACAGGTCCGACCCCGGCCCCGGCTTACTGCCACACTGCAGGCGGCCCAGCCCGCCGCCCCAGAGCAGCGCCTGACACCTGGCCGGGTCCACGTAGGCCGGCTGGAACACCCTGCACTCCTCCAGGCCCCCCACGCACAGCTCGAGCTCGCCGCGCCGGCCCCCGCCGCGCCGCCCACCGCCGCGGCCCCGCCCACGACCCCGCCGACCTCGTCCGGCGGAGCCCGTGGCCACCTCGACGCCGCCCCCGTCACTGCTGGAGCCCAGGCTGCCACTCCTCCTCCGCGCCCCACGCCTTGCCTCCGCAGCGTCGGCGCCGCTGCCGCCGCCCAGCGCCGCTTGTCCTCCGCGACGACCACCGCCGCCCGGCATCGCCTCGCGCTCGCCGCCCGACGCGGCTCCGTCGCTGCTGCTGTCCAAGGACGACCGTCTCCGCCGGCCACCGGCGCCGCCGAGCGCCAGCGCGCCCGTCACCGCTCCGCCCCGCCCCGCGCCGCCGCGACCCCCGCCAGCCCCTCCGCCGCCGTCCCCAGGCACAGTCGTCGCCCCCACAGCGCCGCCAGCACCCGCAAGCCTCTTGGCCCCGCGACCACGTCCACCAACAACGCCTCCGACGCTGCTGCACTCCACCGAAGGACGTCCCTGACGACGACCATCGCCGCCCGCCTCCGCCCCCCGCTCACAGCCCGGCACGCCGTCGTCGCTGCTGCTGTCCAGGCACGAGCGTCTGCGCCAAGCTCCGCCGCCGCCCTGCGAGACGTCACCCATCGCCGCCGACTCCTCTGCCCGTGCACCAAGCGCCAAAGATCGCCTCGCGCTGCTGCAAGGAGCCCCCCGCCCTCCAGGGCCTCCACGAGCCCCGCCGGCCGCCCCGCCCACGCGCTCCAGGACGCCGCCGCCGCCGCCGCCGCCGCACTAGCGGCGCCGCGCTCCGCCGCGACGACGCCCGACGAAGTGCTCGCCGCGCCGCCGCCGCCCGCAGGCCCAGCAGCGCTAGCGCCGCCACCGGCCGCCTCCTCGCCTGCCGCTCCAGCGCCCCCCCCGCCCGAGCGCCGCGCCCGAGCTGCAGCGCCCGCCAGCGGAACAGCGTTGCCAGCCCCACGAAGGCGAGCCCCTCGTTTGCTCTTCTGCTGCACCATGCTTCCAAGAAGCGACAGCGCACACACTCGATCAACGTTCGATCCCAATGTTTCCGGACCTGCACGCACCTGCCGCGGCATCCCCACGCACGCCGCCCTTCCACAGAACGCCGGCAGCCCCCCACCATTGGCCGCCGTAAACCCCTCTACCGATCCTTGACTTCGGCAAAGTGGACCCTACCCAATGCCCTCGGCGTCCAAGGGGCAAGCCCCCCGGAAGGACCTAAGCTTCGCATGGGTAATCCCTACTTAACACCCAAGGCTAGCCCTAAGACAAACCCTAGAGGTAAGCCAAGGGCAGCCCTAAGAGCATGGCCCAGAGGTCGGCCCTGGGAGTGGTAAACCTAGAGTAGCCCCATAGGGGGCCATGAGGCGAATCCCCAGGGATGAGCCCTAGAGGCACGCACAAGGGGTGCACCTCCAATAACCCTAGCAGAACGCCCCAGCGCTCAGCCCTAGGAGAGGACCCAGGGCATCCCTAGGTGTGCGCCGCAGGGGCAGCCCTAGGTGCAGCCCCTCAGAGTAAGCCCCGGGACCAGCCCCAAAGATAATCCATCAAAAACGCCCTAAGGGCAACCGTAAGATAGCCCCGGCGAACGCCAGGGGTAGCCCCAGGGTCGACCTCCCCAGGGGTTGCCCGACACGAACCCTAGGGCTCAGCCCCAACGGTAGCCCTCGGTGTACACCCTAGAGGTAACCGCACATTACCCGTAAGGGTAGACCACTTACGGACACCTAGAGTGGCACTTCCTTCGACCATCATTAAGCCCGCACGCCGACCCCCCAGAGAACCTCAGCAGTACTCTACAGCCTTCCCACCCATCCCGCCCCACAGAATCACCTCTGCGCAAGGATCATCGACGACGGGGGGGGCAGATACCCAGAACTCCAGCCTCCCTCACAAGATCGGCCCCAGAAAACCCAAGCACCCCCCAGAACGACGGCGATGCAGCACGTATTCGTCGCACGCACTCCTCCACTGGGCGCAGAGCACCTTCAAATGCAGACAACCGAGCGTCCACTGGCAGATGCGCGGATGGAAAGATACGTACCGGCAGAGGAAACGCATAGACCCCGACGTTGCAGTCCTTGTGAAAAATGCACAGGCCGAGCGATCGAGCCCAGTGCTGACACCATGTGCTGATACGCGGTGAATGCGCATTGCCCTCATGGACATTCCAAAACCGGCCCCGGCGCTGAGACAAGGGAACCCCGAGGCGCCCAAAACGACACGGGAGACCAGCTCGGCAGACAAGCAGAACAAACCACCGACGCCCAATCTGCACGTGCTCCGGACATGCACCTCGCGAAGCGAAGGGATTCCCCTCCGCGCGGGCCACAACCTGCCCACGCAGGCGCCGCCGCGCCCCCACCCATAGAATAATCACAGACTCGCAAGCAAGAGCGACGACAGCTGTCATTGGAACCCCAAGAACCGCAGGAACACATCATCATCATCATCATCATCATCATCATCATCTTCAGTATCATCATCATCATCAACAACAACATCATCATCGTCATCATCATCATCATCCCCCTCCTCTTCCTGTGTGCGCAGCTCCTCCTTCCCGATTTTGCATGACACTAGCGGGTCTTCTTGTTGGAATGTCAGGTCGGCTATGACGCGTGTCTAGTGGGAAGTGATGGGGGGAGAGCGCACCGAGTTAGCCCTTCCCCCTCTCCATCCTCCGTCTCCGCCTCGTTTTCGTCCTCGTCCCCCTTGTTTATGTCCCCCCCCCCCCCCCTCGCCGGCGTTGCCCCAGTGGCTCTGGGCCAAGGCGGCCCCAAGTCTCTTATGGAAGCGCAGATGGCTTCCAGAGCACGCCACCACGAGGCCCAGAGGGCCCCAGCGACCCCGAAATGGCGCGAAAAAGCAAGGAGCACCCTGGGCCAAGACCACCTCTGGCACCACCCGACTTCCCCCGCTCGCATCGACGCCGCCGTCCTGGCGGTGCCGCGCCGCACTTTTGCGCAGCGACCGCGCTCGAGCCCCCTTGGTCGCGCGCCCCCCTGGCGCGCCCGCAGGCGGCGACGAGCTAGCCGCCGTCGTCGAGGCCCCGGGGCGGGGGGGGGCACTCGGAGGCAGTCGGAGGCCGCAGCCGTCCTCGTGGCCACCGCCGCTGCGGCGGCCGCCATCGTCGAGGAGGGAGGCGTGGAGAGGGGGGAGAGGCGAGGAAGGAGGGAGGAGGAGAGGCGAGGAAGGAGGCGCTCTCGGAGTGACGGCGCGCCAGGGCGCGCCGTCACTCCGAGAGCGCTCGAGCCGCGGCTCGCGGAAGCACCTCTCCGACTGCCCTTCGCGCGCCTCCGAGGCGCGCGAAGGGCGTCTCGGAGACGCCGCCCCCTTCCTGAACATGGCCGCCGCTTCCGGGCCCCCGGGGCCAGCCCCGCGGGCCCGGGGGCCGCCGAGCGACTGCTCCGCAAGAAGAGCTGGCCCTCGGGAGAGCTTCGGGGTCGAGAGCCCACCCGCTTGGCCCGGGGCCCCGGTCCTGCTGGAGAGCGGCGACTGCCCCCCCTTGCCGCCCAACCGATCTCTGCCGGCCGGCTCGCCCCAGCCCGCCCGCGCGGCCGCCCCCCTGCCCCCATTGCACCTCCGCCCCCGCCCCCGGCCCCCCTTCCGCCCGGCCTTCTCGCCTGCGACCACTGGCTCTCACACCGCGTCTGCTTGCCCATCCGAGAACCCCACGAGCGACGGGCCTGCCTGCCACGGGGCTGAAAAATAGACGCCACCACCACCTCCCTCACCCCCTCCCTCTCCCAGGAGAAAGGAAAGGAAGAGGAGGGTGGAGGGCGGGGGGCGGAGGGCGGAGGGTGGAGGGTGGAGGATGGTGGTGGTGGTGGTGGTGGTGGGTGGCGGCGGCGGCGGTGGCGGTGGCGGCGGCGGTGGCGATGGTGGTGGTGGCGGTGGCGGTGGCGGAGGGTGGAGGGTAGAGAGTAGAGGGTGGTGGCGGCGGTGGTGGTGGTGGTGGTGGCGGTGGGCGGTGGAGGTGGCGGGTGGTGGTGGAGGTGGTGGGTGGTGGTGGTGGTGGTGGTGGGTGGTGGTGGTGTTGGTGGTGGATGGTGGTGGTGGTGGTGGTGGCGGTGATGGTGATGATGGTGGTAATGGTGATAATTGTGGTGGTGATGATGGTAGTGGTGGTATATACTCTTAGGGCCGCATGCCCATCCCCATGCTGCAAACCGCGACGCGACCCCATGGATACGCGATGCTGCGGTACGTCCCGCGCGGGGCATCCGCGCGGAGCCTCTCTGCATCGATGGGGGCGCGGCCGAGGAAGCCAGACTGCGAGGCTGTGAATCCGAATATGCTTCCCGTGCTGCGAGAACCCGAAGGTCGGGGGCCGTCGCCGTGAGATCATGCAGGCCTCGGCCCCCCAAGGTGAGAAGGAGGCATTTTCTGTGGAGTCGGTCGCGCTTCAAATATCGCTTGGCCCGGGGATTGTCTTGTACCATGTCCAGGTGACGGTCGTTTTCCCGGGGGAGAGTCGGGGCCCCTCTGGCAAGGGCAATGATATTCGGCGAGCGGGGTGGAGCGCGTCGGGGCGGGGGTGCGCTGCGATCGCCGCAGTACGCGCGCGAGGTCTGGGCCCCCCCTGGCCCGGGGAACAGCCGTTACGCGCCAGAAGATAAGAAACAATGTCCCGGCGGCATCCGCTCGAGCCCCGTGCACTCCTGGGCCCTTCTCGGCGGAGGCCAAAGCAGCGCGCGGCCAGCACTGGCCACCCCCACCCTCCAGGTGGAATTCAAACAAAACGAAGCACGGCAACGATCCTGAGACGCGTTCCGGAGCCAAGACCGCGCTGGGTGGACCCGCGGAGGAGGAGAAGGAGGAGGAGGAGGAGGAGGAGGAGAAGGAGTCGCAGTCCTCTGCTTCGTCTCTCTTTCTTTCTTTCTCTCTCTCTCTCTCTCTCTCTCTCTCTCTCTCTCTCTCTCTCTCTCTCTCTCTCTCTCTCTCTCTCTCTCTCTCTCTCTCTCTCTCTCTCTCTCTCTCTCTCTCTCTCTCTCTCTCTCTCTCTCTCTCTCTCTCTCTCTCTCTCTTCTCTCTCTCTCTCTCTCTCTCTCTCTCTCTCTCTCTCTCTCTCTCTCTCTCTCTCTCTCTCTCTCTCTCTCTCTCTCTCTCTCTCTCTCTATCTCTGTCTCTCTCTCTCTCTCTCTCTCTCTCTGTCTCTCTCTGGTCTCTCTCTCTCTCTCTCTCTCTCTCTCTCTCTCTCTCTCTCTCTCTCTCTCTCTCTCGCAGAAGGGCGCGACTGGGCGCGGCGCCCGTCCAGGCGCAGGCGCGCGCCTGTTCCGGCCGGGGCCTGGCGCGCGGAGCCGTGGCCTCACCCCCTATGCGCTGCAAGAGGAGGCCGGCGCGCGCGCCGCGCGCGGGGGGCCACCGAGGCGGCCGCGCTGCGCGCAGCCTCGTGGTGTCGTTCGTCGGCGGCGGGCGAGGGGGCTCCTCCTGCTCCTCCCCCTACTCCTCCTCCTTCTCCTCCTCCTTCTCCTCCTCCTCCTCCTCCTCCAGGAACTGAGAAGGAGAAGGCCTTCTCAGAAGGCGGCGTGGCTTCTTGGAAGCACCTGCGCCTCCTGCCTGCGGGGGGAGCTCAGGAAACTGCTCCAAGGGCCGGGGGGCTTCCGAGCCGTCTGAGATGGCCTTCTGCTTCTCGCTTCCCCTTCTCGCTCGCCGCCAAGTTGGCGTCGCAATGCCTGGTGGAGCCGCGGTCGAATCGCGTGACATGGCCAACGTCGCGCGCGCGTGCGTCATGAACCTCGCGCGGGCCCCAACTGTGCAAAAACCTGCGCGCGCCATCACACAACCGTTCTTGGTATCCGACGAGGCGCGTCCACCCTTGTTGTTTGGTATTCTGGCTGGGGTTCCAGTTCAACGCTCTGCGCGTTCAACATTCAGTGAGGTGCCGACCTACCTGAGCAATCCATCGCAGTACCACCTGGCTGTTACTTCTAGGTCCTCGACTTCAGACTCGAGAAGGAAGGAGCCCGAAGTGCTTCCTCCTCCTCCCCCTTCCCCCTCCGAGATGGTTGCTCCTCCTGCTCCCCCCCCCCCCCCCCCCCCCCTCCCCCCCCTCCTCTTGCTCACTCGAGGTCTCTGGCCCGCCCTGCTGGTCACCCCCCCCCCCCCCCCCCCCCCCCCCCCCATGCTCATCCCCATCCTTTGGAGGCCTGGAAATTGGCACCAACACCAGCACAGGGGATTGTCTCCTGATGGGGAAGATGACCTAGATTTCGGCGTTGGTGGTCATACTTCGGTCACCTTGGGAGCCAAACTATCACCACCCTCACCGAGATCGAGTCACATTCCCTCGGTGGAGGCACCGCCGATCTTGGTGTTGGTGTCCAGCTCTAGGCCTGGGGCCCTGCTTTCCTCTCTCCTGCCCCGACCTCTCGCCTGCCCGCCCCCCCCCCCCCCCCCCTTGGATAAGGACGCAAGGGCCTTGGAAGGCCACGTCGAAGCTTTCCGAGCGGGGCGCGGCCGGCGAACGTGGCCAAGGATGGGCAAGGGTACCCTTTGGGGCGGTTGCCCATCCTTACTACGCGGGTTGACTGCACGCCTCCCCTCCCCTCCCGCCCCCCCCTTTTTCGGGGCAAGCGCCCCTGCTGGGGCTGTTGGACGCGCACCTGTCGAGTCAGCTGACAAGCTTCCAGCACAAGTGCCGGGGCTGCGCTGAGGGGCAGCTGGGGCGCCCAAGAGGGCCCACAGACGGATGCGGCTTCCAGCTTGCCTCCGGCAGGGGAGCGCGAACCGGAATTTCGAGCCTTTCGCCCGCGGAATTGATTCGAGAACATCGCCGCCGCCCTCGGCTAAATAGAAACAGGGCGGCTCCAGAAACCAAACTTTCAGCGCCCTTCAATGCGCTGGGGGCCGATCCACAAACCGCAAGAAACCCAGCCCTGAAATCCGCCGACGTTTTTTGGTTCAGGGTTGGGTTTCGTGCACTGCGGGTGCAACGAAAGACGCCCAGGGCGCTATGGCCCGGGCGGCTTCTTGAGTGCTGACGCCAAGAAATTTGACCTCAAGAAGCCCAAGGCGATCGAAAATGCGAGCCTCGGGCGTCGCACAAACAGAAAGGCGACGACTTCTCCTCTGGCGAAAGACTGTTTGCCCATATCACTCGGGCCAGGGGGGCGAAGAAGCCCCGGGCACCCTCAATGCAGCGAGAGTTCTCTGGATATCTGACGGGCGCCCCGAGCGCGCCAGCGACCCCAAGTCAGACCGACGAGTTCCCGCAGATGGATGCGCGGCACAATCGGAACCGCCAGAGTGGCGGGCGAAGAAATTCAAGGTGCCCCGAATGCCCGCAAATTTCTTGGAGGTTCTGACGCGCGCCCCGAAACTGACCGATGCCGAAGAAAACCAGAGCGCCCTGGCAATTGAAGTTTCTTCGAAATTACGGCAAGCGCGCACCCGAACATCCCGTCGCAGCGCGCAGCGCGGCCGCGCAGGCGCCCCCTCGGAGCGCGCCGTCGCGAATGCACTACCAGCACGCTCCTTAATCGCATAAGGCGGCGGCAGCTATGATCGGCTGCGCCGCTGGAAGATATCGCCCAGACAAATGACAACGGTCCTGCGCCGACGCCGGGAGCAGGATACGGAGAGAAGGGCGCCGAGGAAAAGGACCCATCAGCATCGCCATCGTCATCGTCATCATCAGCAGCATCATCAGCATCATCATAATCAAAATCAGGGTCCTCATCAGCATCATCAGCGTCATCATCATCGGCATCATCAGCATCATCATCTTCATCAACGTCATCCTTATCATCATCATCATCATCATCATCACCATCATCGTCATCATAATCAGCAAAATCACCATTATCATCATCAGTAAGATAGTAAGGAGGAGGGCGAACACGACGACGAGGAGCAGCAGCAGCTCAGCTGACTCAGCCATTCGCAGTCCTCGACCGACCGACAGACCGACGTCCCCTTCATCGTCCTCTTCCTCCTCCTTCTCCTTCTCCTTCTTCTCCTTCTCCTCCTCCTTCTCCCCCTCCTCATCATCATCACCCCCGCCCTCATCCTCATCGGGGGAGCCCCCCGACCGCTCACCAGGCCCACGCGCTCAGGCCTGCCGCGGCAGCGCGACGCCCCGCGGCAGCCACCCGCGGAACGGGCCGCGCCGCACATGCAACCACTCAACCTCCTCGCGCACCACCTCGACGACGCCGCCCTGCACCGCGGCGATATAGCCCGCAGCGGCGGGCCCGACCGAGTTCGAGATCTGCGCCCTCCACAGAACGGGAACCGACGCCACCTCCGCCTTGGCCACCGCCACCTCCGCCTGGGCCACGATCGACGACGACGACGACAACGACGACAACCACGACGACAACGACGACAACAACGACAACGACGACGGCGACAACGACAACGACGACGCCGGCGGCGGCGCCGACGGCGACGGCGACAACGACGACGACGCCGGGCGACGACGACGACGACGGCGACGGCCACGGCGACAGCGACGGCACCAACCGACGGCTCAAACACAACCACGACGACGACGACCGCAACGACGAAAACCGACGACGACTACGACGCGAACGACACAAGACGACGACGACGACGACAACGACAACGACGACGACGACGACGACAACGACGGCGACAACGACAACGACAAACACGACAACGACGACAACCACCAA
>CAUYUJ010015574.1:0-32500 GCA_963575745.1 Prorocentrum cordatum | reverse complement strand
TAGGGGTCGATGCCCCCTGAGCCAAAATTACCCGCTCAACATTGCCCCCGACCTGTGCACGACCTCGTACCTCCTCAACCCCAGCGGCGCGGCCGGCACCACGGCGCGGGACTGCTCCTGGAGCGGAAGGCGGCGCGGAGGGTGCGCGGGCGCCCTGAGCAAATGGCGCGGGTGCCTAGGCCCCCTCCGCATCGTGGCAGAGATCACGGCGGAGCGTTTTGCTTTCCAGCTTTCGGCCTTCGACTGCCCTCATCTCATGAGCGGCGGACATACATATCCAGATCAGCGCCCTCGCGGAGACGCGGTTGCATGGCTTTGTGCCGCACAGGGCGTTCGCGAAGAAGCGCCGATCACCCATGCGTCCACGACGTAGGCCCCCGTCACGCGAGGCCATGGATATGGATGTCTTCCGTCCACGACTTTGGACCTCCAGGGGCCCTCACCAGGCCCCCGAGCTGTCAGAAGAACAACGCGGGATGGAAGACCGAATGGGTCTAGACCTCAGGGAGTCCAAGATGCGAGAAATCACAGCGTCGGGGGAGGGCCCGAAACGACGGGCCCCGAAGGGCCGCCTAAACTACCGAAGGGGAAACCCGGCGCGACGACTTGTCCGCAACGCCAGAGGCACGCCTCCCCCCGTTCCCATGTAACCGCTCCTGGGTGTTGCCCGAGGTTGCCCAGGCCCAAGGCGGCCACAGGCCAAAGAGGCCTGGACGGCCTCCCTCCAGAGCGCCCTTCAGAGGCCGCCCCCCCTACCCCCCCCCCTCCTTCTGAACAAACAAAAACCTTCGACGGAATATGAAGCGACTTTCTGGGGAGGGCCTTGAGAGGGCTCGTCAAGGCCCTCGAGGGATGTCCCAGGGTTTGGGGAGGCTCTCCTGGTCTTTCAGTCATCTAGTGGATCTTGTTGTTCGGAGGGCTCGGGCGGAGCCGCACCCTTGCCCACGCGCACTGGCGCGAGAGACACAGCCACCAGACAAGGAGGGAGGTGAGGCTTGGCCCCAGATCACAAGCGCCTCAAACAGTCAAGACGGGGGTGCTGTCACCATTGCGGGATCCGCGGGCCCGTCTCGGGGTCGGGGGCCATCAAAAACGATCTGGAATGAGGAACCAGTCCCCGGGACGGGGTCGAGAGGTCCAGGTGCCCACGTAAATGGCCCGTGCAATCATCGATCATGTTGCCGCATGTGTTGGTGTTGTTTCCCAGCTGTTCTTGAAAAGACTCCCTCGAACGATTTCGATGTCCGCCAGCGAGTCAGGGCATCCTCCCTCCCATCCCGCACCTCCTCCTCGCGAGCGGGGAGGCACTCCTCGAGGGGCACTCGCCGAGAGAGCTGAGGCTGCTCGGGGGGGGGGGATCGCCCGAGGGACGAGGCGCCCCACGGCGGGCCAGCACCTGGGCCACCAGGCCTCGCGCACCGCTCTCCGAGATGCGCCGCGCGCGCCTGCGGCTCCGCGCGCTCGTGCAGGCCTCCCCTCGGGCTTAGGTTGTTCCCATTCTACTTAAGGACCACATCCCAGAAATAATTTCGAGTTCCCAGAAGAGTGTTGAAAGAGTGTCGAAATAGTGTCGAAACAGAGTCGAAAGTGTCGAAACAGGGCCCGGCACGTGAAAACCCTCGAGTTTGGGGGGTTCCTTTCTGGCGCTCGAAATTCTTTCTGGTGATCAAGGCTAAAGTAGCTTGGAACATCATAACCTAGGGCGCGAGCTGGTGGGGGGGGGAAGAATGAGGGGGCAGCGAGGCCTGCAGAGAAGAGGCCCTCTCTAGGGCGCCCGAAGGGGCCCTTCAGGGCCCCAGAGGGCGACACCGGCGCCCGAAAGTGGCACCTTCCTTCTCCCCCCCCTCCCCCCCCCCCCACACACACACCACACACACACCACACACACACACGCTTATCGCAACCCCCACCCATTCGCGCCCAACCCGCCGAGAGGGGCAGGGCTGGGGCCCAGACCGCGGCGCGCTTGGCTGCGGACCATCTTCGCGTCCCCCCCCGCGGGCGGCCTGCAGAACGCCTGTGGCGGCCAGGGGCTTCTGCTCAGCGGCTGGGCGGCGGCGGCCCCTGCGGCACGCCGCGCCTTGCAAGCCGATGGCGCGCTCTGGCTTCGCGGAGCGGGAGGCTGGAACAGGCTCGGGGCGCAGATGCCTGGGAACCAGGGGCGTGTCGAAGCGCGCCGCGCCGAAGCTGCGCAAGCGTCCCCTGACCTCGTATCTGAGTGCACGGAAACCTCGACCCTCGATCCCTGGAGAGCCTCAGGCCCCAGACGCCGCGATTTGTTCCTGACGTGGACCCCCAGAGGTCTCGACCCTTCCCTGGGGCCAGCTTTTCCCCTGAGTTGCATGTTGACGGCCCCGAAGCCTCGCGAGTTCCCGCGGACACCGAAAATCGTGGAAGACATCCCGTTGTGTTTTTTCACGACGCGATGGGGCTGCGGGAACCTCGACCCCTCGGCAGCCCCAATGCGAAGAGGACGCCCCGAACGACAATCTGAGCCGCTCGTGTCCACTATCCGGGCATCGGGGAGCCCCGATCGGCAATCAGCGCTCGCAGGCGCTCTGATCGGCAATCCCAGCACCGCGCACCAAATCAACAATCGGAGCACGCTGCGCCGATCGGCGACCTGAGCAACCGTGCGCCCCAGATCGACAACTCGCCGACCTCGCCATCGCTGGGACGTCCATTCCGTGCGCATGTGTTCGGCTTCGGGCGACTCTTTTTTTTCGCGAGACCGTGTTTCGGTTTCGCGCGGTTCTTTTTTCGCGAGATGGCCCAGATGCTCCTCCATCCGACCAGCCATAACTGGGGGAGCTGTGGTCCTTAACCCCCTGGGGGAACCCATCACATCGACGATCTCTCGAGAGGGGTGTCGAAATCGATGGGTCCCCCAGGGGGGTGAGGACCACAGCTCCCCCAGTTGTGGCTGGCCTGTCCACGGCCCCCGCGGAGGGCGAGGCGCACACGTCCGAGCGATGCCGAGCGACGGGCACGAGCTCCCCGCGGCGCGCGGCTCCTCCCCTGCGCCTCCGGGCTCGGGGCGCGCCGATGCGGCCTCCTCGGCACGGGGCGGCGGCGGTCCCCTCCTCGCCCTGCCCCGACGTGCTCCCTTCCTCCTCCGTTCATGCACACAGGACTTCAGAAGTTGGCGCTGCTTGCGCCGTTTTCGAATCCGGTCGTCCTATAGATCCTTCAGAATGGAGTTCCCGCTGCTCCCCGCTGGCCTCGATTCCGCGCTGCTGTCTCATCTTGATCGTGATCCCGCTGCAGCGCTGGTCGGTTGTGAAGGATGGGAGGGAGGGCTTGGACCTCAAACATGGCGCGAGAGCACTTAGCTTGCCGTGATCCCTCAACCTCCAAGCCTCCTCGGTGAGAGGCGGGGATTCGTCTGTCACCACCAACTGGGCTTATCTTCGGGTACATCGGTAGACGGTGGACATGGATACACTTGCCCCCCTGGGCGGAATCCATTCGAATAAGTTCTCAAGATGACTAGCGGGTTTGAGGGGGGGGCGGTCTCCTAGGCACAACAGCGGCCCCAAGAAGGCCGCCGAACGACCAAAGACGGCTCCATAAATCACCCACGCGGCCCCGCAGCGGCCCCCAAACTCTCCGAAATCGTATTGTCAATACGCCACAGGCGGGTTGAGAAATCATTTTCGGGTGAACGAGACGCCTCCAAAACGTTTCCTGAAAGCTCCAAGGTGGCCCTCCAAAGGGGAGCTTCGTCGAGCAAGAACCGCCACATATTTTTAGTGAACTTGCATCTTCAGTAAAATCGAGTTTTGTTGTTAAACGTGTGCAAGACAGCCCCTGGGGCCTCCAAGATCGCCACGCGAGGCTCCAAACGGCCCCAGGACGGTCCAAGAGGCGCCCAAGACGGCCCAAGACGGTACATGGCCTCAAGGCGGCCCAAGAAGCGCCCAAATTGGCCCAAGACGGCCCCAAGACGGTCCAAGAGGCGCCCCACACGGCCCAAGCGAGCCCAGAGACGCCCTTCCGGATCCCACATGAGCACCCCAGGGGCTCCCAAACGGCCACCTGGGAGCTTCACAGCTGGCTCCAAGAGATTGGGGCGGACAAGGGGCGAGAAACCCATCGCGGCCGCAAAGGGATGTTTTTGAAACCCCGGCCGCCACCCGTTCTGGATAATTGTCTCTTGGAAGACGACGACGACGACGACGACGACGACGACGAAGACGACGACGACGACGACGACGACGACGACGACGACGACGACGACGACGACGACGACGACGACAACGACAAGGACGTCGATGTCGACGACGACGACGACGACGATGACGGAGACGACTTCGACGTCGATGGCGGTGAACCATGTGCAGCGACCTCGTGGTTCGGAACTTCTCGTTTTTTTACGTCCCAAAACCGCCACCCCGCTGCGATCCTGAATTTGCCGCGGCGCCGTTCCGACGACCCCGATTCGGCTCGCCCTGGCCCGCTCCCGTGTTCGCCGCGATCCGGGCGCGAATCTCCCAACACTGCTCTGGTCTGGACTCCAGAACTCTCTGCTTCCGCGGAGCTCGAACACTTCGGCCTCCACATCAGCGCACTGGGCGTTTTCAATGGGAGAGCACTAGAACAAACTCCAAATAAACTGCGGCATTAGTTGACGGCCTCTCACAATTCAGCGCGCGCCATCAAACCTCCATCCGCTCAACCCCGCAGATGGGATCCACGGGCCCACGGTAATACATAGATCTAGTTGTATACCTGTACACTTATATTCATATATATATATATATATATATATATATATATCTATACATATATATATATATATACATACATACATATCCACCAGTACCAAATCCCCGAAGATTGATCCCCAGGCGGCGGTTATGGGAAAGTGACCGCCTCGAAATCCGGACGCGTGCGAACATGGATGACGGATCCGTGGATCTGGCGCGCAGGCGCCAGGTCCACGGATCGGGGAGACTCCCCCCCGAAACTTGCGGCAAATGGCGCCTGCTCTGGCGACGGAGCGCGCAAATCTGGTGCATGGAAGCGGGGCCCGCCGCCAATCCACGCGACTGAATTCATGTCTGCGTTTCCTCGATTCGACCCAGTGTCTGAATCATTCGCGATAGCGTCAATGATTGGCCTGGGCAACTGGACAACCCCAGCCACGTCACGATTCGCAACGGCGACGGCGCGAAGCGTGACGTGACCAGCCCCCCCTTCCCCCGTCACGCCCGTTATCGCCAGTGGATAAACAGACTGTCTCCTCATCCCTCCCACCCCCCAGGCCGCCGAATGTCCTGAAAAAGGTGCGGCGGGAGGTTTGGGCAAGGTTCGGCCGCTCGGGGCCCTCGCCATGCCCCAGAGCCGTCAACAAGCGGCCATGGACGAGAGGCTGGTCATGAGAAAGGAAAGGATCAAGCCCTCCTGGGGGTCATGCGGAGAGGAAAAATTACGATTACCCCGACGGAAGGCCCCCGAACTAATCTGAAAGCAATCCTCATCGTCACCTTTGCGAATGCCGAGGCTCTCTTCCTGTTGTCTTCTCGCCCTGCTCCTTTTTTCGCCTGGCGGAAGACCTCCTCTCGCCCGCTCTCCCATCCACCTCCTCCCCCGCCTCTCTTGCACAGGTCGCGCAAGTCGGTTTTCCTCGGCGCCGTCGTCGCCACTGCCAGCACGCGCGCGTTTCCGACGGCCGGATCGCGAAGACGTCGGGGCAAACCCGCGGGCTAGACCTCTGGGACAACCCCGCGAACGTCTGAGGCGCGGGAGCAGACCGTTGGGGCAGACCCGCAAGTCTCGAGCTAGTCGCGGCCGCGCTCAGGCGGGAGGCAGCGCGAAGCCGGGCTTCGCCGCGAGCTGCTCCGCCTCGGCCCTGGGAACCTCCGCTCTCTCGCCGGAGTTCCTGAGCGGCCCGCGCTCCAGAAACTCCCGCGCCGGCGGCCGGAGGATCAGCACGCCCCGCGCGCGAGTGGCGAGGGATAGCATGACGTAGAAGCGCAGCCACCGCCGCTTGTCCCGTGCGCCCGCGCGACCAGCGTCCTCAGCCCTGGCGCAGTCGACGGTGACGCCCTTGCGCAGCGTCTGACCCTGCGACGGCGTGGAGGTCGGGCAGGACGCGAGCGGCGCACGACCTGCGGCCCCGAGCTCTACCACGTGAGCTCGCTGGGCCTGAACATGAGCAAGCTCCTGTCCCGCGCCTCGGCCTCGCCGTCGTCGCGAGCGCCCTCGGCGTCCTGTAGCAGCAGCTCGGCGACCTCCTGAAGCCGCGCCCCTGCATCCAAATTCCTCGCGGCAGGAAACGGGGGCGGAAGAGCTGGCGCGGCGCGCATTCCTCGTTCTCCTGCTCGTCGCCTGGGTGCACTTTGGACGACACGGTAGCGGCCCTTGCTCCCGAGCGAGCCTCGACTTCTTCTTCAATTGCTCCTGCACGGCCGTGAACCCACATGGAGGGGCTCCCCGTTCGAGGCGTCCACAGCCAGACTTCCTCCATATTCAAGCCTAAGGTGCCCAAACGTGGCGAAAATACATCATGCTGATGACCCGCTCGGATTCAAACAGGATGTGCAGAGGGGGTTCCCGCTCGAGTCTCCCTCGCGATTCACTCACACACGAGACTTCCGCTCGAGACTTCCTGGATCTTCAGGTCTGAGGACCCCAAACGCGACGAAAATTACAATATTTTGACGACCCGCTCGGATTCGAATATGACGTGCGGACCCCATTGGGATTCGTTCCCACCTCAAGCTTTCTCGCGACCGCTTGGATTCGAACGTGGCGGTGGGGACCGCATAGGGAAAGGCTCATGTTTGAGACTGACTCGCGGTTCGAGGACAGACGAGGCTCCCGCTCGAGACTTCCTCCGCATTCAAGTTTCAAGCGCCCAAAAGTGTAGACAATTCCAAGCTTGAGGATGGCCGTTTCGGATTAGTAGCATGAGGCGCGGGCCCCACAGGGAAGGGGGTCCCTCAGATCTAACTCGCCGGCGAGGCTCCTGCAGACTGCCTCCGCATTCAAGCCTGAGGAAACACGTTCCGTGCGCGGCCTGTAGAGAGGGACTCACGCCTGAGACTTCCTCGCAATTCACTCACCGACGAGGCTTCCGCTTGAGACCTTCTCCATATTCAGGGTTGGGGAACCCAAAAGTGACGACTATCACAAGTTTGAGGATGGCCCGCTGGGATTATTATAACATGACGCGCAGGCCCCATAGGGAGGGAGCTCCCGAATGAGACTCCCTCGCAGATCAATCACCGACGAGGCTCCCGCTCGAGACTCTCTCAAGGTAACTGAGTGAGTGAGTGAGTAAATATATCAATGGTGATGATGATGGTGGTGGTGATGATGATGGTGGTGATGGTGAAGGCGGTGGGATGGTGATGAGAGGAGAGGGGCGGTGGGTGAGGTTCCTGCGCGTGGGGTGTTCAAAGAAAACAAGAAACCCGCTTTGGATGTGGGGAGCATCAGTTGTTATACACAGAGCAATTATCTTGTCCTGGAGAAGGAAGGGATCAAGCCCTCCAGGGGGTCATGCTGATAAAAGACACGTCGGGTGGACAGGCTCATCCCCCCTCGCTACTTCTCTGCGGCGTGGTGTGGGGCTGGCGAGTGCAACAAGTGGCTCAGGCCCCCGATTCGTAGCAGCCGCATCTGACATACGGGATGTGGACCCCAATGGGAACTGCGTGGGGGTGTCTTGTCAAGCTTGCGCCACAATTCTGCCCCTCCCTGCCGTCTCAAGCCTAGGCAAGGCAATGTCACGTACAAACACAAAGCCCGCCCGATACCGGATGCGGAGCGAATGAACGATCTCTGCTGCTGATGCATCAATGGCCACCGATTTTTTGTGGCCAGGCACCGAAAAATGAGAGGGGAGAGGACGCGCGAAGGGAGAGAGGGGCGCACCACGGGCAAGGACAAGAGGCGAGGCGAGCGGAGCGGGGGGAGGGACGACAGACAGAGGGGGGCCCGGGGACAACCGAGCAAACACGAGCGGGAATCTGACGTCGCTGCGCCCTGTGATGCCGCCGGCCCAGCGCAGCCTTGCAAAGAGAGGGGGGAGAGGCTCCGCGACGGCGGGGCTCCCGCAGCCCAAGCGCTGACCCCTGGGGGGGGCGGGTCGGGCCTGTTGCACGCACGGGCCCCGCGGCCTGTATCAGGAGTTCCCGGCAGGGTACGCAGGAGCAGGGCAAGACATCCTGGCAACTCCGGCTCCTGGGGACTTGCTTGTCACCCCTGAGGAGGAGGAGGAGGAGGAGGAGGAGGAGGAGGAGGAGGAGGAGGAGGATGGCAAGACATCCTGGCAACTCCGGCTCCTGGGGACTCGCTTGTCACCCCGGCGGGGGCTTGACGGCCGCGGGGGGGCAGCGAGCAGGCCTCGAGGGGTCTGCCGGCGGCGCGCCGGGGGGGGGGGGAGCTGGAGGGCGCAGGCCTGCGCAGGAATGCGGCGGGGCTTCGGAGAAGGATCGGAGGGCTTCTCGGGGGCCAGAGCCGCGAAGCATGCTGTCGCAGTGCCGGGGAACGCTGCACAAGGAACGAGGGTGCGTTTCCAGTCACCGAGCGCCTCGGCCACGAATGGGTCCCTCGACCTAGATTCAAGGAACGGCCCGAGAACCAGGGCAACTCAGCTTCCCTCAACAGCACTCGGTTCCAGACGCCGTCTAGTGAATGCGACACGTTTCGGGCACACTGCGCACCCTTCGTCAGGCATGGGCCCACATGGTTATCGCGCAGTGTACGCACACTATACACACATGCGCACTGAGGAAAAATGCGACTACGACAGATTGTACAACACTGGGCGCCCGTGAAGCAGCAAGAAACGACACAGAACAAAGAAAAATCGGAGCAACAGAACAGTTCCGTGAAGCCCAACATGGTCCGTATGCTATGGCCTCGACGATGCAGCTCCCAGGCCCAGGTCAGCAGAGGGAGGGCGGGCGGGAGGGGGCTGACCCACGCGCGGCTTCCCAAGACCAGGCCAGCCAGGGAGGATCAGAACCCCGTTAGAGCTGACGGAAGTGAACCACCAGCGCCCCGCCAGCCCCCTTCTCCCCCTTGTCTCTCCCTCCTTCTCCTCCTCCTCCTCCTCCTCCTTCTCCTCCTCCTCTCCTCCTCCTCCTCCTCCCTCCTCCTCCTCCTCCCTCCTCCTCCTCATCCCCTCATCCTCCTCCCCGCCTCCTCCCTCCCTCCTCCCTCCCTTTCCTCATCCTTCCTCCCTCCTCCCTCCCTCATCTCCTCCTCCTCCTCTCTCCTCCTCCTCCTCACCTCCTCCTCCTCTTCCTCCTCCTCCTCCTCCTCCTCCTCCTCCGCCTCCTCCTCCTCCTCCTCCTCTCCTCCTCCTCCTCCTCCTCCTCCTCCTCCATCTCACTCCTCCTCCTTCATCTTCCTCTTCATCTTCCTCCTCCTCCTCCTCCTCCTCCTCCCTCCCTCCCTCCCTCCTCCCTCCCTCCCTCCCTCCCTCCCTCCCTCCCTCCCTCCGTCATCCTCCCTGAAGGTCCTTGCTGTCCGCCCCCTTGGGCTCGGCCTTGGCCGCGGCGCGCCCACTCCCGCCGCCCACCAGCGCGTGCTCGCGGCAGCTGTGCCCGCAGCGCCAGCAGCGCGCCGCGTCCTCAACCCGCAGCGCTCCCCGCTGCGGCGAGCCAGCGCCGAGGCGTATCGGCACGTAGCCGGGGCAGCTAGCTGCCGCGCAGGCGCCGCGGGGCGTGCTGAATGGGTCCAGGTGGGGCCCATCCGGACTGCCTCATTACCAGACCACCCCATCCCAACCCGAAAACCCATGGTTCGGGCTGGTGAGGGTAGTTACGGGTTCCATGTCTGTTTTTCCATGTTCCCCGGCGCCCTCCCCACTGGGAATGGAGGACAGCTTGGGGCCGTAAGGTTGGGTTGGGGATGTTTGGTGTGGTGACACCTGGCAGGCCTCCCGGCGCGCCCTGGGCCAGCGCCTCCTCCTCGGACCAAGCGCCCAGCAGCTGCACGTCGGAGGCGGCGGCGCTGGCGGCGGGCGGCGCGCACACCCTGGCGCCGACGCGAACCTGCACCCGCCCTAGCGCGGCGGGGATGCCCGACGCGATCGCCAGGGGCTTCAGGCTGACCCTCGCGCGGCTGCTGGGGAGCGCCACCTCCGCAGGGGGCTGGCCCACGGGCCTCCACTCCACGCTGTAGCCCACCAGATCGTGGCGGAGGCCTGGCCACTGCACCTCGAGCGCCTCGCTGAATCTCGCGGCCACCCGCGGCTGCAGCGCCACCGCGGCCAGCTGCGAGCCCACGAAGACCCAGCAGCCAGCCACACTAGGGGGCTGCGCCCGCGCAATGCGCAGCCAGCCCCCGCCCGGGAAGCCTGCCACGAGGCTGCCTGCCTCCAGCACCGCCCTCTCCCGCGCCGCCTTGTGCGGCTCCTCCCGGGCCACGGCTCCGCCTGCCTTCGCGACCACGTACTCCACCGGGTGCCCGAGCACGCGCTGGGCGTTGTCCGCGGCTGCGGCGCACCGGCCCAGCTTCGCAGCAGTGGGAGGCTCCAGCACTGAGGCGGCCGCGGCAGTCTCGCCGCCGCTCGCAGCGCTGGGGACAGCCACTGCCTCCGCAGCCGTCGCCCAGCCAGGCGGCCACATGGCCGCAGCGGCTCCAGCCCGCGCCTGAGGGGCGCGGGCGCCCCGCCAAGTGCCCACAGATGGCAACAGGAACCAGGGCCCGTCGAGCCGCGCGCGGGGCCGCAGCAAGGCAACCTGCTCCAGTGAGAGCTCCTGCAGCTCGGTGCCGCCGCCACGGCACGGGGTAGCCTCGTCCAGGGCGTCCGCGGCCCCCTCTGTGGGGCTTTTGGCGAGTGCCTTGGTTGCCTCGACCTCCAGGCCCTCCACCTGCACTGCCTTCGGTGAGTCGCCAGCGTCGCCAGCTCCATGCGCTTCGTCCCAGGGGCCTTCCTGTCTGGCGTGTGCTGATGTGTCCTCCTCCTCCCCCTCCTTCTCGGCCCACTGCTCGAGGTCCTCCAGGGGCCCAGTGAAAGCGCCTGCGCCGCAGAGCGCGGCACCAGCCATACCTGACGGATCTGTCTGACCTTCTTGTCGCAACAATTCCGGGCCAGCTTCTCCGCCAGCCCCCTCATCTGAGCCCTCCCACCACGCGGCGGTGTCTCCCTCCAGCGCTATGTACTCCTCGACGGAGCCTTCGGGCATCTCTGGCGAACCCTTTGGTGGTGGCAACAATTCTGGGGCAACTTCCCCGACGGCCTCTTCGTCAAAGCCTTCCCACCACGCGGCAGACTCTCCATCGACTGGCCGGCACGCCTCGTCGGTCTCCAGGGCCGCTGCGTCGCGCACGCCCCCCATGCCCTCCGCCCCCTCGCCAGAGCCTTCCCACCACTCAATAGGGCCACCCGCAGCATGCAGGCACTCAACGCCAGTCTCTGGGATCGTGACGGCGCGCGCGACGCCCGCCCCAGCATCTGGGAGGTCGCCCGCCGCGCTGGGCGCCTCGCTGGCGAAATCCAGAAGATCTCCGCCCTGGGCGCTGGGCTCGAGTGGCGCGTCCTGATCTGCTACAGAACTGCCGCCGACCTCGTCCTTGTCCCCCTCCGGATCCGCATCCTCGTACGCAAGCGGTATCGATACACCACCACCGAGTCTTGGGCCGTCCTGGGCCTTTGCATGGTGTTGTGTATAGATTCCGTCTGCGGATCCTCAGGCACGGATGCCTCCGGGGCGGCGTCGGGCTGCGGGCTTTGCTGCAGTGCCAGGTGCTCCTCGTGCGACGCGCCGCAGCGGCGGCACTGCTCCGCGCTGGCCTCGTAGAACGAGGCCGCGGCCACAAAGCCCACGCAGCCTGTGCGACCACAGCCACCGCGCCTAGCACCGAGCATGTCGCGGTCCGGCAGCTCCTCCGAGAGCGCGCTCGTCTCCATCTCCACCCAGGGCCCAGGGACCAGCAGCTCCGCAAAGTCGACCTCCGGGCCAGAGACGGACGCCACCACCCGCACGCGCAGGGGGGAGCCGGCCGGTAGCCCGTGCAGCAGCGCGCCGGGTGAGGTGCACTCCGTCGTGCCGCCCACGCCACCGCTGGCCCCGAGGAGGCCTTCGCCCCCGCTGCTCGAGCCGGCGTCTGCTGCTCGCCCGCCTGGGCTGCTGGCGCGCGGCGTGGGGCCGCCGCCAGCCGCTGTGTCGCGGGGGCGCCACTGCACGCTGTAGGCCACGAAGTCTCCAGGGATGCCCGGCCACGACAGCTCGAGCGCCTCAAAGAACGATCGCTCCACCTGGGTGCTGGCCGAGAGTTCGACCGATAGAGTTCACATAGGGGATGCCATGGTCGGCGTTCGGGGAACGCTGCGATTTCGGCCAGATTTGGGGCCTCAGAGGGAGCCAAAACCCTCGCGTACCCCGCTCTCGCCCCTAAGAACGGGCCCCAATAGCATACACCACCACCACCACCACCTCCTCAATCCCCCCACCCTTTTCCACCGTCCTCTCCCTCTCGTATTTCCTGGGAGATCAGTGGATGAGGGAGGTGGTGGTGGTATATTGCTTGGCTATGTGAAGAACAGCACCGATTTCGAACATGTATGCCCGTGCGCACCCGAATGCCCGCCCAACGCGCGGCGAGGAGCTGCAGGGCAACTCCGCCTCCTCTGAGGCCGATCCGCGCCCAGCCTGGGCTCTGGCCGGTGACCTCCCCATCAGCCAAGAGCAGCCAGCCGCCCGCCGGGTAGCCGCGGACCACTTGCCCGGCCTGCAGCCTACGTGTGACTGGCGAGCGGCGTGACGGCGCCTCGCGCACCAGGGCTTCGGCCGTCACATCGTGCTCCAGGGGCTCCCTGAGCACCTTGGCGATGTCCCCCGCTGCAGCACTGGGCTCTTGCGGCAATGCCACCATTGCAAGGAAGAAGACTCAGCCATGGCGTGCGGCCGCTGGCGTAGCGGAGGCTAGGGCAAGAGGGGCAGGGTGACGTAGGCACACAGATCTGTTGCCATTTTCTTGCGTCTGGCGGTCCCCCATTAGCTGCTAAGAGCCTCGTAGCTGCAGCAACGACGGCCTCACTGGCTCTCCGCGGGCCATGCTGCGGCCCAGAAGCCACAAACTGCACCAATGGGGGAACAAAAAGTGACGTAAACATAACAACTCGGAGGTCCGCGCGGATTTCTCGGATCGGCGCTGGGGCCTCCCAGCGGCGCCTCCGGCGCCGCCCCTGGCGCGCGGAGCGCGCCAGGGAAGGGGGTCCAGCGCCGATCCGAGAAATCCGCGCGGACCTCCGAGTTTTTATGTTTCTGTCACTTCTCGTTCCCCTAACCCACGACAAGTGGCGTCCAAATCAACCCCTCCTCCTCCTCCTCCTCTTCCTCCTCCTTCTCCTACTCCTACTCCTCTTCCTCCCTCTCATCCCATTCCTCCTCATCTCATTCCCTCTCTCCCTCCCTTCTCCCTGCTCGCTGAGAGCACACCTTGGTGCTCAGAACTTTGAACTTCATCATTCTGCGGAGCTCTCGCTCCAGATCGATCCTGGAGGGCCCCAGGGCTCGAAAAACGGTGCAGCAAAGCCTGTCACGCTGCATCCCCGCGACGCCCTGAGCTGCGGAACTGAATTCCCACGCCTCCGATCGACTCGACTTTTTTCGAGTCTCGACCCTTCCCGGGGGCCGGCTCTTCGTCATCGGTTTGGTTTTCAACGAGCCCCGTGGACCCAATAAACCGCGGACGCCGAAAATAGTGGAAAACCTCCAGCACGTTTCTGACGGATTGACTTTTGAATCCGCGGGCCAAGAGGTCTGGACCCCTGCACTGGGGGAAGTGTCTCGTCCAAGATTGGATGTGGTCCTAGGGCCAGAGGACGACCCACCGAGGCCGAAGGAACGACGACGTGATTGAAAAATAAAGCGCGCCCAAGAATCAATCGGCGGCGCGCACACGCAGGGTCGGCGATGGGGATGGCCTTCTAAGAAGGTAGGATGCTTCACTCATGGGGCTCGGAGGCTTCTGATAACCGCGGAAGGCCTTGAATGCTGCACTCCCTCCCCACCCCAAGCTTTCGGCTGGGAGTAGTCGTCCTCCCTCTCGTCCTCGCACTCCCCTTCTCGCCCTCGTCGTCGTCGCCGTCGCGATCGTCGTCGTCGCCGCCTTCAATGCGTATTGCCCAGACCTGCAAGGTGATGAGAAAAAAAAGCGGAAGCTTATCGCAAACTGCGGCTCTCCGGGGCCTGTATTTACGGGGCACTGGGACGGAAGCACAAACGATCCAGAAGGGGACGAACATCTGGCCCCAAGGAAGGGGTTCGAAACTTCCAGAGAACCCAATGTGCAAAGAGAACGCGGCGCCTGGGGTCCGGGTCGGCGAGGGGGTCTGCGAGAAGCCCCCCCTCAGCTCCTTAGAAGGCCACCCCCATCGCGCCACCCACCGCCCTGCCGAGACACCCAGCGCAGTGTTTCGTCCGAAATGTGGACCCGCCTATTTCCCTCCCCGTTCCATGGGGCCAGCTTTTCATCCTGTCGCTTCTTGACGGCCCAAGCCCCGGCAGGGTCCCACAGCAGGGGCCGAGAATGGCAGCAAATCTTCCGTCGAGACGCTTTGCCATCACGCGAGGGGGTCTGGGCGTGCGCGCCGCCAAAGCAGGGCCCGCTTCCATGATCCTCAGAACGTCAACGTGCGCGTGTCCATCGAAGCCCTCCGATACGACGCAGGGGGCGTATAATGAGGGCCGACACGGGCTGCGTGCCATCGGAGGAGCTGAAAGGGGCAAACGCACAAAGGGCTCAGGCACGTCCTGAGGATCCTCGATCTCTTGTTTTCACTGGGGCTCGCGAGTGCGAGGCGGGTTTTTTTGTATGACTGCCGCATGTGGGATCGATCTGCGGGGACCTCGGCAAGCGATACACAGATGTGGATAGGCCTGGGCCCCCCCGGGGCCCGAAGATGTCCACATCCACCGCCTGCCGCAGCCACCGAAGACCAATCTCACGAGCGTTGGTTGTCGATAAGACCCCGCCTCGGAACAGGAGCAAAGGATCTGTACACGTCGTTCATTTCTAATCGTGCTCATTTCTGATTGTGCTCGTTTCTCATTGTTCCTGGCCCCCCAGTGGCCAGGAAGAGGCCCAAGATATAACAACTAGAAATGAAAGGATCTTGGCCCCCTGAAAAATCAAAGAGCTCTCGAAGAATTAGAGATGAACCATGTGTAGATAAGACCCCGCCTCGGATCAAGAGCAAAGGATCTGTACCATCAGGAGGCCGGGGGGGCATGCAAGGAGGGCATCCGGCCGGGCCAGCGCGACGGGCACCGCGGGCGCCGGCCCTGGGCCCAAATGGCCACTGCGAGGACGACGGCGAGAAGAACGAAGAAGAAGAAGAAGAAGAAGAAGAAGCTCGGAGAGTAGGGCGAAGATTGCCGCAAGGCGGCCCAAGACACCCCCGAGAGGCCCGCAAGAGGGCCCAAGAGGGCCCCAAGACGGCCCAAGAAGCCGCCAAGGCGACCCCAAGACGGCCCCTGTGGACCTCCACCACGGACGAGAGTGCCAAAAGACGACTGCCCACGCAGGGTCCGAAGACGGCCTGCAAAGGCGAAGAGGTCCCTTACAGGCCTCGGGGAAGACCAACGATCATCATGCGGAAGGCCATTTCGAACATCAGCATGCCAGAATAGAAATACGTCTGGGCCACGAAATTGACATTCTTCAATAACATCATGTATGGGTTCACTGGTTCAGAATCTCCTACTGCACGGCAGTATCTGGTAAACTTTCTGGTTGCTTCCAAATGCCAGTCCATGTCGCGCATGGTTTCAGGGCCTCTGGAATCGGGGGTCGGGCCGCCCCCCCATGATCTGATCTGGCTGGTGGCTGGTGTAGATTCTGGAGCTACGGAGCAGCAGCATCGGTTAGAATATTCCTCTGCACGCGATTCGCCGATCGAAAATCAAATCGAATGGTAACCGAACATCTGAATGCATAACTCCGTTGGTCATGCGGCAAAAGCAGCTATTGCGACTGCTGAGCAGGCATAGCTGGGGCGGGCCTGGGAGGGCGAGGTGAACAAGGGGCAGACAGGGCTGACCAGCCCTCGGACGGCTCAAGAAACCTCCCAAGAAGCCTCGGAGGCTCCCAGGAAGCTCCTGGGAGGCCCCAAGAGTGTCCCAAGAGGCTCCCAAGAGGCCTCCGCCTCCCCAAATTTTTCCTCCCTCTCCTTCCCGTCTTCTCTCTGACCCGCGTGTGCCCCGAATGGTCTCCACCACGGCTGGAGGAAGGCCCAGTCCGACAGCTGGGCCGAGCTCTGGCCGCAACGCTCGGCCACACAGGCTCTCCCAAGAGGCGGGAGGGGGGGCGGCGGCGGCCCGCTCGTGACAGGCGACGGCGACGACGAGGACAAGGAGCCGCTGCCCGAGACGGCCTCGCACACGGCGGCTGGCACGCGGCCACCGCCGCGGGCACCCGCGGACGGCCCGGCTCGCTGGCTCGCTGGCTGCTGCTCGGCTTAGGGCACGATGGGCTCCTGCGTCCTGCGCTCGCGCGCGCGAGAGCGTCGCAGGGCCTCCGGAAGCATCGGAAGGTGAGCTACGCGCAAGGGTGGCCCTGCACTGCCCTGGACGAGTGATGCGACTTTACAAAAGAAATGTCGCCTCGTTTGTTGTCGTTGCCTTCGGTTGTTCGTCGTTGTTGGCCTCCGCGGGCCGTTTTCAGGCCCCGGGACCGTCAGCAACGGACCCTGAATGAAAAACTACCTCCAGGGGAATCTCCTGGACGATTCTTCGACACGACCTGCAGAAGTTGCATGACTTTCCCAGGGGAGTGTAGGCTCGAGTGGCCTGCGGTGCGCGGCTTCAGGGACGCGCCCAAGGACGCTGGGAGCTGCTGCCGCAGAGCGTCACTCTGACGCCCATCCGAGAAAGGCACCTCCGAAGGCACCGCCGAGGGACTCCGAAGGCCCCTGGGCAGCCGCGCAAGGCATCGCGCTTCAACAGCTGGGTGCTACTCCGGGGTTCCGGGCGACCTTCCCTGCCGTAATCTGGTCTCGCCCAGGCTCTCCTCCGTCTCCTCCCTCTGCCCTACTCTGGTCACTTCCAGGCACTGGCGGCATGCAGGTCAGAATGGCCACGATCGGCAGTGCGCGATTTCAACAGACACCCTGGCAAACGCCCCTGCCAGGCACACGCCACACCATGAATAGCCACGATCAGCCGCGCGCGCGATTAAAAAGATTTCCTGGCGGTTTGGCCAGTAAACGCCTCTCCCAGGCACGTGCAACACCATGCCTGCGTCGACTTTGAGTGGCCAGTCGGCCTGTTGCGACTTCAAAAATACCTCGTGCGAGGCGCGAGCATTCAGAGCAGTCACGATCGCCGGTGCCCGACGCTCGCCAACTCTTACGGGCGGGGTGGGGAGTTACTAGAGGCTGAAAACACACATGCTGTCGCGCATTGAGTCTCAAGCTCTCCGCCGCCTCTGGCGGTGCGCGTTGCGAGCAGAAGCACAGCAAAGCCACGGGAAAGTGCGGCATTCACAGCGTAGCTCTGCACGCGTGACGCACGCCCACGAGCCAGAGCACAGCCAAGCCCGAGGAGCGCGAGGCACTGGCAGTGCAGCTCCACAGCGACGCGGCGCAGCTCGAAAGCACTGCACTCGCATGCGGGACGTGGAGGACGCCGAGCCAGCGCTGGCCGCCGGAGAGACGTGCGGAGGGCCGGCGCACGGTGGTGCAGCCAGCCCCCACGCATGCCCGAGCGGCCGTTCCAGCAGCGGCTCGCGCGGGGTCCACCCGCCCCTGCCCGCGGCGCCCCGCTGCTCCAGGTGCCGTGCGGAGGGCCCGTGGCGGGCCCGGCGCTCGCCAGAGCTGGGGAGGGGGCAGGAGCGGCCACGCCGGCAGCGGCTCGCGCAGGGTCCCGCCGCCACCAGCGGGAGCGGCGAAGTCCCCGCGGAGCGGGCCCAGACGGGGGCCGAGGACTGCTCCGTGTGGACGCAGCCTCCCATCAAGAGATGCTCAGTTCAGCAGGGGTGAGTCCACACGGAGACCGTGCACTCCGTGCGGCTGCACTCCGTATGGACTCCAGCCTCCGCCGACTCTGTCTAAGGGGGGTTGTACGTAGAAGGCTGCCGAGGGCCCGTGAGGAAAGGGCAGCCGCAGACAGTAGGGAAGCGGGGCGCGGGAGTATCGCACAAAATTAATCGACAAACTTCAGATCGCAAGCGTGGGCCGATCTCCTTCGACGCGAATGGCGCAGTCGAGATTAAAAATGAAATATTTACGATGGCGCTTTGACAGCTGCAGATCTAATGACGTCGGGGCGAGCAGACGACATCCTTCCCTCACCCTCCTTATCCTTTTTCTCGTCCTCCTCCTGCTCCTCCCAGTGGCCCGAAGCATCCCTCGTCCGCTCGCGGCCCACCGTGGCAGGGGCGGCAACGTCAGGCACTGAATTCGACGCACCGGTTGAACAAACAACACAAAACAAATCCAGGCGACGAGGTTGTATCTCAGTCGTCTACGGACTCGGCCTGTGCAACTCTCCCGACATCTCGCTTTCTCCCCTCCAGAGCCTCTGCCTCACCGTCCCAACCCGGTCCCTGAAGCAAGAGGCCAGACATATTTCTCCACACCGCGGCGAGATGGATGCCCGCGCGCAAACCTCGGCGGAGGGTATTCGCGGGCGGGGAACGTTTCCCTACCCACGGCATGGCGGTCTGGACTTCTCGGCTGCGATCCCATGGATACAGAGCGGCTTTGGGCGGATGCGCTGCGCGGAACGGATCCGTGGGAACGCGTATCCGTGAGATCGCGCCTCGTTATCCAGACCACGAGGGCATTGATATGGACATCGATGCGTTCGTCGCTCGTGAAAACTGCAGGAATACTGGAGGAACACATGTGAGGATGAGATGCCGTGGAAGGGAGTGAGGCGGACAGGAATGACAGCGCACAGAAGCTGACACTCGGAAAGACCCCCATTCACCGCACGGGTGACAATGCAAAATCACACTGAGGGATCAAATGTGCGCACTTGCGCTTGTCGGGGGACGTGCTGTGCGCATGCAGTCCACACCATTGCGCCGCACCTCTTAAAGGCCGAGGTGGCGACGCGGAAACATGAATTCCTCCTAAGTTCTGCTTAGAACAAATACGCTCCGATGTCTCACAACGTCTCGGAACGTGCCTGCCACTGCGCCTGCCTAGCCGCGTCGTGGCGGTGGGTCAGGTGAAGAGTCGGACGCAGCGCGGGGTCCAGGCCAGCAGGGGCGGGACGGTGTCCTGGCCAGGCGCATGAGCGGCTCCCGCCGCCGACTCCCGCGCTCCCCGATGGCTGGGGGCGGCTCGGATCCGCAAGGCCGCTGCGCGGCGTGGGAGCAGCAGGCCTTCCCGCTCCCGCAGCCGGCGTGGGAGCAGCTGCTCTCGATCGCCTCCACGAACGTGTTCCTCACCTGGTAATACTCCTTCCCCTCGCTCGCCCCGGACTCCGTGCCCTCCTGCCCGCTCCCGCTCGCGGTGTCGCGCCAGCCGGCGTGGGAGCAGCTGTTCTCGATCGCCTCCACGAACGTGTTCCCCACCTGGTAGTACTCCTTCCCCTCGCTCGCCCCGGACTCCGTGCCCTCCTGCCCGCTCCCGCTCGCGGTGTCGCGCGGCGCCGAGCTGTCGCTGGCCGGCTCCGCCGCCCGCGGCACGGCGGTGGGCGCGCAGGCGCCGCCCCCCGACTCCCGAGCCGCCTCCTGCGCGATGCGGAAGGACATACTAATCAGAGTGGGGGGGGGCGAGCGGTCATTCATTGTCCCTGGGTGCGTGGCTGGTGTGAAAATCCGTGGTGGGGGTTCTGCTTGTTGCTTTGCTGTTGTTGCTGCTGTTGTTGGTGTTGTTGTTGGTGTTGTTGATGTTGTTGTTGCTGTTGCTGTTGCGGTTGATGGTGTTGTTGTTGCTGCTGTTGCTGTTGTTGTTGGTGTTGAATTCTCACTTTTGAAGAATAAATATTGCTGATCCCCCCTAACTGGTGCAGACTGTTTCTTCTCAATCAAAGAAGTGTGCCCCTCGACGCTCGCACCCTGTTTCTTTGCCAGTGAAAGTATTGATGCTCAAACTGCGCCCCTGGCCCCCAGGTTACATCAACAACGGCTCTCGCGGGAGACGTCCTCACAAGTTAGCCAGGACCCCCGCTCCCGCACGAGACTTCTTCGCATGTTATTCAGGAATCGCGCTCTCGCTTGTGACTTCCCTACAATTCATTCCAGAATCGTTTTCCCGGCGCTCTGGAGTCGCGCTCTCGCTGGAGACTTGCTTGCAATTTACTGACGAATAGCGCCCTTGCGTTGGAATTTCCTGTAATTTACTTAAGCGCCGCGCTCCCGACACCCAGGCACCAAAGAGTCGCGCTCACGCTTAGGACTCCCTCACAGATACCTAGGAATCGGGATCTCGCTGCCCTTCGTGGCCCCGTTGCAGCCCTTCGTGGCCCCTTCGCTTTGTTTCGTGGCCCCGTTGCAGCCCTTCGTGGCCCCCTCGCTTTGCTTCGTGGCCCCGTTGCAGCCCCCTCGTGGCCTTCTCGCTGCCCTTCGTGGCCCCGTTGCAAACCTTCGTGGCCCCCTCGCTTTGTTTCGTGGCCCCGTTGCAGCCCTTCGTGGCCCCCTCGCCGCCCTTCGTGGCCCCATATATGTATGCCCTTCGTGGTCCCCGCTAGTTCGGCCCGTTGTGGCCCCATGTGCATGCCCTTCGTGGCCCCGCTGTCGCCCTTCGTGGCCCCCTCGCTGCCCTTCGCGGCCCCGTTGCTGCCCTCAGTGGCCCCGTCCTTGCCCTCCGCGGTCCAACATACGTATGCCCTTCGTGGCCCCGCTCGTTCGCGCCCGTTGTGGCCCCATGTGCATGCCCTTCGCGGCCCCGCCGTCGCCGTTTGTGAGCCCCTCACTGTCCTACGTGGCCCAATCGCTACCCTTAGTGGCCCTCTCTGTGGCCCCGCATTATCTGCCCTTCGTGGCCCCCGCTCGTTCGCGCTCTTCGTGGCCCCATACGCATTCCCTTCGTGTCCCCGCTGTCGCCCTTCGTGGCCTACTTCGTGTCGTTCGTGGCCCTGCTGTCGTTCTCTCTCGCTCTCGCTTTCGCTCGTCGTCGTCGTCGCCGTCGTCGTCGACGCCGTCGTCGTCGACATTGTCGTCGTCGACGTCGTCGTCGTCGTGGTCGGTCCCCTGTCCGTCCCTCTTGGGATCGGGTCGACGGTCCGCGGCCGCCCCGCCGATCAGCGCTGCCGCTGGCCAGGCCGACGGTCCGCGGCCGCCCCGCCGCTTGCCAGGGTCCGGCCTGCAGGGAAGAAAGGTATACCCCGCAAATGGGGTTCGATCGAAGACGAAGAAGGCGGGTATCGAGGGTTTGGGAAATACGCGTTCTTGGACACTCGAGCAGATAAGGGCGAACAGTCTTAAAATGACCGTTGCTGTTGTTTTTGTTGTTGTTGATGTTGTTGTCGGTGTTGGTGTTGTTGTGCTTGGTTTGTTGTTGTTGTTCTGCCTGTTGTTGTTGTTGCTGGTGTTGGTGTTGCTGTTGTTGTTGATGCTGTTGCTGTTGGTGTTGTTGTTAGTGTTATTGGTATTGCCGTTGTTGTTGGTGTTGTTGCTGTTGTTGTTGCTGTTGTTGTTGGTGTTGTTGGTGTTGTTGTTGTTGTTGGTGTTGTTGTTGTAGTAGTTGTTGTTGTTGTTGTTGTTATTGTTGTTGTTGTTGGTGGTGGTGGTGTTGTTGTTGTTGGTGTTGTTGTTGTTGGTGTTGTTGTTGTTGTGGTTGTTGTTGTTGTTGGTGTTGTTGCTGTTGTTGTTGTTGTTGTTGATGTTGTTGTTGTTTGTTGTCGTCGTCCCCCCCGCGACCCACCCGCGACCCACCCCGCGACCCACCCCGCGACCCAACCCGCGACCCACCCGCGACCCACCCCGCGACCCACCCGCGACCCGGCCGCAACCCACTCCGCGACCCACTCACGACCCACCCCGCGACCCATAGGCGACACATCCGCGACCCACTTGCGACCCACCCGCGACCCACCACCCGCGGCCGATCCACATTGGTTTGAAGAAGAAATCGGCGCCTGCGGCGGGCTCGTTGTATAATGCGTGGAACTTTGGCGCGTGCGGCGGGCTCCTCCCGAGTCTCGCAGACTGTCGACGTCCCCGCCGCCCCCTCACTCTTGTCCGCATCTGCGGGGTGCTGCGTACCATGCGCACTGCTCAGCGACGCACGTCCAAACCAAGCACAGCGCACCACTCGGGGATGGACAGACCTCCCTTTAGTAAAACGTGGTTTAGTGAAAACGACCTGAGACCCAAACCTGGCGGGCGCAGGCCTGGAAAATAACGGCCACGCCGCCCTCTCGAGAACCGAAAACGGACAATTCACTAATCGACGTGTCACTGTTGGGGGTTCTGTCTACCCCCGAACCACCATATGGCAGCACATCGTTGCCCAAGCGGTATGGTCAGAGGGCGCCCGCCGCCGAGCGTAGATTTCCGAGCGCGCCCGCGTCGCCCCCGCGGGGGACCGAGGCGCACGCAGGGGCCCCGGGACGCCCCAGGTGCCCCCGAGACGCCCCAAGAGGCCTCCAGGAGGCCTCCCAAGAGGGCCCCGAGCGGCACAGATCGTTGGTTGTTGACAGGCGTTTGAGGGATTTGAGCGCTCTCGCCTTGTCGGCGTCCCGACTCTCGAAGATAGACCGAGTGGCCCCACAACATCGCCACAAGACGGCAGAAGAGGCCTCCAAGAGGGCCCCCAAAACGCCCCAAGAGGGCCCCAAGAGATCCCAAGAGGCTAAGACGGCGTAGGAGGCCCCAAAAACGGCTCCAAGAGGGGCCCAGACGGGGGACACGAATAGACATTTCGAGCCCTCGGCCCCGAGACCCCCAGGAGGCCCCACGAGGCCGCCAAGAGGCCGCCGATACGCCCCCAGGGAGCCCCAAGAGGCTCCCCAAAGGCCCCCAAGAGGCCTCCAAGAGGTTGCAAGACTATCCCCAAAGAGGCCCCCGAAAGCGCCCTGGAGAGAGACCCGAGAAGCATCCCTGAGGACTCTGACCCGCAACCCAGGCATGGTGGCGGGATGGACCGCATGCCATTGGACCCGGTTGGCACGGGGGCGGAAAGGGCTCGTGCTAGGGCGGGAGATCGTCTGTTCAGTGTCTCGGAGCCCTCTTAGTTTTGAGGCTCCGGCGCGTTATACAACAAACGAGCAACAACCTTACGAACGTTATTGAATATGGCCTCTCCAGGCCTTCTTGGGGGTCCTCTCGGTGTTCCTTTGAGCCAATTTGGGGCCCTCCTGGGTCGTCATGGGGCCCTCTTGAGCCGGTTGGGGCGATTGGGTCGTTTAGGGCCCTGTCGGGGCCCTATGAGCCCCCTTCTGGGGACCTCCTGTAGCCCTCTCGCGACTCTGTTGGGAATCATTTGCAACCCTCAGAGGCATCTCTCGGGCCGTCTTGGAGCTCTCTTGTGCCTTTCTTGGGCCGTCTTGGAGCCGTCTTTGGGCCGTTTGGGGGGCCTCTTGCGCCGTGTTTGGGAGATCCTAGGGGCCGCTCGAACCATCGTGGGCGCTGCTATAGACCAAAAAAGCGGAGATGCTGAAAAAGTAAGTTTTCCGACGGGAATGAGACGGTCCTTGCATCTTGGGCGTCGTTTTGGATGCTTCGTGGAGCGTCTTGAAGGTCCCGTCGGCTGTTTTGAAACCATCCTGGGCCCTCTTTGAACGCGTTTGGGCCGTATTGGGGTCGTCTTGGGCCTCCCTAAGGGCGACTTAGACATATCTTCGGCGCTCGTGGAGCTGCTTTGGGCGGTGCCGCGGCCCTCTGAGGCGCTCTTTGGGCCAGCTTGGGCCGTCTAGGGGCGGAAATGGCCAAAATTGGGACATGAATTCTGGGTCTCAACTGCCTCACACTCCCCCTTTGTTATTTCTCCCAACGAATCGAAGCGCTACGCGCGCTTTCTGTCATCCGCCGCCCCCAGGTGGTCTTGCCACAGGGATGCACGGCGTGCCAGATGTTAGGTAGTCTTTGGTTCATTCTAAAACTTCGAATGGGCGTTCGGTCAATCCCGCTGGCCACCAGGAAGGGCACGTAGAAGGTGTTGTCCACGGGTGTTCTGCCCCATCTGGACCCTTAGATTCCCACGTCGTCGGCTTTCCTGCTCCAAGCTGCCCAGAAGTAGCTTCCAAGACGGCCAGAATAGTCTCCGAGACGACCACGATAGCCACAAGATAACTCAATATGGCCCCAAGATGTTTCCAAAACGGGCCGAAATGCCACCAAGATAATCAAAAATGGTCACAAGATCGCCCAAGACGGCCCAAGAGGCATCCAAGACGATCCAAGAGGACCTCCTGGAAGGCCCGGAAAATAAACTTAGTAATTTCACGTACTGGATGTTTGAAGGATTCTGGCGCTTGCTCATGTCCGGCTTTTCGGCGGCCCAAGACGGCCCCAAAAGCAGATAGCCTCCAAGACGGCCAAGATAACCACCAAAACGCCAAAGATGCCTCAGATGTCTCTAAAACGGCCCGGGGTGCACTCACGTTGGCCTAAGAATGCTTCAAAATCACAGAAAGGACGGCCCAAGAGCTCCAAGACGGCTCAAGGAACCTCCAGGAGGTCCCCCAGAACAACCCAAAGAAACCTAACTCAGTTATTAGCAGGAGATGTTTAAAGGATGTGGGCTTGTAGTCCCTTTCGACGCCCGACGGTTCCAAACGGCCCGAGACGCCTCCGACATCGTCCAAGAGGTCTCAAAGATGGCGGACTGACGGTCCAAAGCGCCCCCAAGACGGCCCCAAGAGGGCCCGAAGACGCCCAAGAGGCCTCCCGGACGGCCAAGATGGCCCAAAGATGGCCCAAGATGGCCGCAAAACGTCCCCAAGATGGTCCAATATGCATCTAAGAGGGCCAGAAAACTTCTTGTTTTACTGAAGAGCGCGAGAGCGCAGGGGGTGAGGTGTCTCCCCTCTCGAGACAGTGCAATCGAGCGGGGGCGACGGGCAGCCAGCGTGCTGCCGAAAGTTGAGCCACCGTCGGGGCGGGCCTGTGCCCACCCTCGTGCTCCAGTGCCCTGAGATCCCTCCAACTCGACGGTACCCCAAGGCTCGGGTATTAGGGCTGGCTGCGTAACCAGCACCGCCGAGAAGAGGGAAAAAAGAGATGTGCGGCGCCCCTTCCCCCTGAGGCGGGGCGCCTGACACTCGTGCAGGGCAACACGCGCACGCGCACACACACACACACACACACCATGCACACCATAAGACAAAGGCGGTACCCCAAGGCTCGGGCACTAGGGCAGGCCGCGTAACCTGCACCGCCACGCACACGAAACGCAAGGTGGCAGTGTGGCCACCAAGAGAAATAAGATCGACCGACCACACAAGGACGACGAGACCTGCCGCCCCAGGTGCAACTAGCGCCAGGACGACGGCATGCCTCGCCCCAGATGTGGGGTATGCAGACTGAAACCTGCCCTGGGGAGAGTCCCTCGGGCCGTAAACTTACTGAAACAAAGACAGGGCGACGCCAGGGCGACAGCCAGGCAACCCCAGGTGTACCCAACCCAGGTGGGCGGACGCCTGGACGTCCCCTGGTCTGCCCCTGGTGTGGGCCCGACTCGCCCCCTGAGCCAGCGCCCCCATGGCGGGCCCTCCAGATACGGCCAAAGACCAGCTGGGCAGAGCGATCAAGGACCCGCCGCTTCCGCTCCAACGAAAGGAACACCGACTAGCAGGCAGACGAGACAGAGAAGGGAGAGGCCGCGGTCGGGACACCAACCCCCGCGCCAGACCCAACCATGACACATTCAATGAAACGGAAATCCTGATCTCCGACGAGGGGGGGGGGGGGGGGGAAATCTGGCCAGTCTAAAGAGATCGCTTGGTATAGACACCCGTTTTGCACTGTTTTGCCCTCTGCTGTGGAAGTTGGCCCAAGAGAAGGGCCGCCAGATTCTTGCGCCCTCGGCGCGAGATGGGCCGACAGGGCTTGCCCAAGCCATCGGAACGGACCCGAAATCGGCCATGCAGTCCAAAAGCAGAGCAAAACACGGTGCCCTGGACCCCCGTATGGATGCGGTGAGTCTGATGAATGACTCGGCCAGAAAAAACCGTCGGCTCCACTAAGCGAACAACAGCACGGCACGGCGCATTCAGAAACTCAAAGGCGAATTTCCTGGCCGCGCGTCCGTCACACAAGGAGCACTGCCAAAATGGGCGGCGCGGGTTCGGGATCTTGTGCTGAGTCTTACTCAGGGCACGGCCTAGCTTTAAATTCTCACGAGCATGCGTAGAAAGTTTCGGACGTTCAACCTTAGGCCGCGGCGGAAGAGGGACGCGGTGGGCGGCGCAGTCAAGGAGGACCACCGCTAAGTGTTTCCTGACCACCGCCGCGACCTCATCGACCAATTCAATCTGAGCACGCTGCGAGTATGGAAGCTAGGCTTCCTCAGCAAAAACCTCGGCCAACTCGTCAGCTCTTTGGTTCGCAAAGAAATGAGGGAGCGGGATCGAGCGCTCCTGGGCTTCAGCAACCGAAAGGTGGGACTCAACCTTGAAGGGCCGCACAACTAACCCAGGAGTGTCTCTGATCACCGCTTGGAGCTCTAACCAGTCGGCAACGTTGCTGGAAGGAAACTCTCCGCGCATTATAACTGAGAAACCACGGGGGACATAGGCGCTATCGGTGATAGAATGACGTTCTACTTGAATCGGAATGGGCCTCGTGGCCCTCAGGAAAGTTCCGAAAGCTCGGAGCTCTCCTCTGTTCACTGACTATTTTAATTCCAGAGGCCCACCCCAGGAATTGATCTCGGACAGTTTGCGCGCCTGGAGGCGGCCCCCATCCGGGAAAATAATGGCGGGCTAACCTACGCGCCTAAGTCTAGGGTCGGCTGAGTGGGCCCCCCCCGCTGGCGTCGCCAGCTCCAAACGCCACACCACGCGGAAACTCCAACTCCGAGGGGGGAAGGTCGAGGTCGAGAGGCGGGGGCGAATCATTGGGGGGGGGCCCACTTCAACCCAAGATCCTGGCACCAGGCCTCGGTGCCAGAAACAGGGCAGCCCTTCACAGTCCGACCGCGCTCGCTCCACGGCAGCGGCTGCAGCGATGCCCTCCAGAACATTGTTGCACGGGCATTTCCAGTGGGCATGTCTCGGGGTCTCTGGGGCCTCTCTGCAACGGGGGCACAAGGGGTCCACCTCGGAAAAGCAATCGTGGACCCGCTGAGCAAGCCACAGATTGCCTGTCGCGATGGCTTGGTGGACTCCAAACAGTGCATAGTCTCCCTCTCGCTCGAGGCCCCTCAGAAAACCGCGGAGGGGCCCAATGCCAGGAATTCCTCGCTCGAGACCACGCCCCAGATGCTCCTCCGAGGCAGCGGTCCACAAGGGCCTCTGACTTGAAAGTGAAAACAGCTGCTTCGAATCCGAAAACCCCATCACCCCCAACCTTGTGCGTTTCAGGCGGGGCGTGAAACTCGACACCGCCGGGGCTCACCCACCTCCAAGGGCCTAGGGGGCCCCAAGAGTACCTGAGTAGCAAGCAGACTGCGGCCGAGCAAATTCCCCAGACATGGCGAGACCAGGTGCTCTGTGGTCGGGCCGCAAAGTCCGCTACAACCCTGGCCCAGGTCGCTTCAATCAGCTGCCTGTCGATGTCGGAGGTGGCCAGGAAGGGCGCCCACGAGCTGATGACGTCCATGGCCGTAGTGATCGCAGGGTCCGAGTGGCCCATGTCGAACTGGAGCTGGGTGGTCAGCGAGCGGTGGCTGGAGCCCTTCCGTAGGATGCGCCCCGGAGCTCTGCGCCACTGAAGTAGACCCATGGAGGAGTGCCATACATCTTCCCAGCGTAGGAAACACACGGCATGGCGGCAGTAACGGCAAGACGGAACCCGATCCTTCGATGTGCCAGAGTGCCTCTGGCTAGGTTGCCAATCTGGTGACATCTGAAGCGAGCCTTCTCGGCTCGTCTCTTATGCTTAGCTTGGCCACGTCGCACGTTGCCTCGGCCAAAGCCCAAATCCACAACTCGCTCTTTGCACGGCACTGTAAGCCCCAACTGCTTCAAGTTCCAGAGCAACCCCCGCCAGGACAGATGAGCTGAGGATGATCGGCTTCGGCAAGATGACGAGGTCCAACTCTATGCAGTCGTCCCGCAGGATGGTGGCGACCTTGGTGAGCTGGTCGACTGCGAACTTCGGCGGGGCTGCAATGCGAGCGCTGAGGTCAGCTACCCAAGGTTTGATGGCAACAGGGGCGTGAGCCTCACACATCCTTTCGAGTGTTCGATGAAGAATGCAACGCGAGAGGTCCACTGCTGACCTTAGCCCTGCAACCATTGCCTTTTGAGGCTGCATAGGAAGAGAAAAGTGGCCCGACTCCTCGAGGACTCTGGGAGCGAAACATTGTTGCATTGTCAGCGCCAGCGTGCGCGGGGGGTAATTGCGATCTTCAGCGGCGGTGATGAGTGCTACCCAGTCAAGGGAATCATAGAACGCCTTGAGATCCCAAAGAACTTCCAGGTGAACCAAATCGCCGAGAGGGGACATCCTGACAGCTTCATCACAAAACTTTCGGATCAGAACCGCTCGGAGGGAGGAGGATCCAGCAATAACCCCATCCCAAAGACCTGCTGCCTGGGCGCACCACTCGCGGTCCAGCGGGCTTCCGTTGGCCCCCCAAAGTCGAACAAGTAGCGATGCCACTCCAATCGCCCGATCAACGTCGGTCGACTTCGGCAGTAAGCTGATGAAAACCACCATGAGCTGCCGTGGCCGCGAGACACATCTCTCCACTTCATGGTACATGTCAACTAACGACTGCATAGCTTGATCACGTAGGCACCGGAGATCGTCGATGCTGAGAGCCTCGCAGCTTTCGGCTTTCTTGGGGGAAATACGGTGTATAATATGCCTGATCTGATCAATTGAAATGGTTTCCAAATCTGTGTCCAAGGCTTTCTGACGGGCCTTGGCAAAAGCGCCCATCACTCTCCGTTTGTCAAACCGTTTGCTGCTCCAAGCCTTTTCCCACCAGTCTCGCTTTGTTGTCACGATCTCAATGGGAGTCGCCATGGTCCCTTGACCACTCGAATCTCATTCAGCGTGACTGGCGGGCGCCTGATGAAGTCATAGAGCTTGCCTGAGGTGGTGGAGGCCATGGTGAGGATCCATGAGTCGAAACCTCGCCGTGAGGCTGTGGCTGGAAACCGCTGTGCCCGAACTGCATTGCTCTCGATTGTAATCTTGAGCCGCTTTAGCTGAGCAGGGGTAATCTGACTCATTCTGTGTAGGGTAGCCGTCCATTTTCTCCTGGCCATCGGCGACAGGGGAAGAGCTGCTGAGGTAGGCAAGGTACAAACCAGCACCTTGATGCGGCCACAGATGACCACACTCTTGAGGGGGCCCTCAAACTTCCCGATCAGCTCCTCGAGATGCGCCAGAAGAATAGCCCACCACTTCGTGGCGGGGTCAGCCTGAACCGTGCACTGCTTCGGCGCCTGGATAGGTGCCACTCTGAAATGTCTCGCGACCGCTCGCCCAGTATACGACCTGGCTGTGCTGGGTACAACATCCAGCATTTATATGTAGAGATCCTCCAGCACAGAGACCCACTTGCCATACAATCTTCCAAGGTGGATGGCCGATAACTGCGAGACTTGAAATGCTAGAGGCTGCAGGATGAAATCTGTCGGCTGGTTGGGAAGATCTGAGCCAGCAAGGCCAATACTGCGCCAGACATCATCACGAGAAAGTGGTTGCTGTGAGGGGACCTGGGGTGGGCGCATCTCCTCATAGTCCACGTCCACGTTGGAGGGGACCCGGTCGGCCTCTGAGAGAGCCCCCATCCCCTGATCCCCAGGGCCTTCCCTCATGAAATCGGGAGGGGCGGGTCCTGCACATGCTCATCATCAGAAGATTCCTCCTCCAAATCAGCAGCGGCGAGCTTGGGCGGCGGCAACCCTGGGACGGTGGGTTTGGTGGTCAGGGCCGTCTCCGACTTGACCTGCTTCTTCTGCTCCGCTTCTGCCGCAGTAGCTGCCGTGCGCGATCTTTTGCTCGCGGGGTCTGCCTTTCTCCCAGGAAGAGGCTGGCGTTTGAAAGACCGCGGCAGAGAATAAAGACGAACTTGGGCCAACTCAGCTCGAGATCGGAAGTCAATCTTGAGACCATAGTGCGCTTCGCCAGCAACTGCACTGCGGGCCACAACCACTGATGCGTGCGCTGTGAGGCTAGATTTCAGAAGCCGCGCATGCGGTGAGACAATGCCGTAGTCTAGCATGGATCCTGGGCCGATGGTGCACGTGCGCTCCACGTCCGCCGGGGCAACTGGGACCCCCCAATCACGGTGGGCCACCCTGACTGCATCAGGGTAGACAGTGGAACATTCCAATCAGCAAAGATGGCCCACGGGATGTCCAAGCTCTCGATGAAACTGCCAAGCATCGCGAGCTTCTGAAGATTGATGCCTCGAATGCCAACGGGGCAAGTGAGATAGGCAGCCACGATGCATAGCGAGGTGCCGTTGATATGCCACACGATGGGAACAAAATCGTGGAAGTCGACGCCCCCCTTTGGTGGAGGTGAGGTCTCTCATGCCGATATGCTGCGCCTTGTTCATGGCAAGGTGCCTGAGAGAGGAGGTGGTGAAGGTGTTCTTCATGCCCGCAACCGCGCCTCCAGAAAGCTCGGCACGTTCAGCCGGCCTGGCGGGTGCGCAGATAGCCTTATAGCCATTCTTGCTCCAGTGCCGAAACAAGCCATCCGAGTGCTCCCCACCAGCATGAGGCTCCACTAAGAAAATGCCGCCGTAGCGTCGCTCATCGATGAAGCCCTTGGCCGCAGGGCCCCAGGTCGAAAGATTGCGAAAGTAGGGATGCCACGCCTTCTCCGTCCGAGAGTGTTCTGGATGCTGCTTGCTCTTGTAAGTTACAGTAGCGGAGCCACCGGCGCCAGTTCTGGATTCACCAGGGGCATGGTCAGGAGCTTGATCCCATCTGCTGCTGCCTGCGGGCGAGCCCCCTCTCGAAAACTGCCGACGTCGAAGGTTCCTGCCTGGGGCGCCGAGGGCGGAGTCGGCGCCCCCTCGGCCGCTGGAGTCGCAGCGGCCCCCGACGCTGCCGCTCCTCCTGGAGTGGCCTGGGCGTCGCCATTGCTGTCCCCGGCACGGCGACGCTTGGAGGCAAGTCGATCCATCTGCCGTTGGTGGGCGGCTCGGGCCTCTCTGCCCATGGTGGCCGCATCAGCGAAGAGCTTCTTCGCGCCCTCCTGGAGGCCCTTGACGAGGGCCTCCCGTCGTTCTTCTGCTTGCCGTAGTTCGTCATCGCCCAGGCCCTCCTCGCCGCCCACGGAGAAGACGTCGCCGAAATCGATAACGAAACCGTCGAGCTTATCTTCCAGAAGCGCCGAGAGGGAGAGCGTGGGCTCGGGTTCAGGTGCTGGGGTAGCTGAGCGAACCGAGGCTGCCAGCTTGTCGCATTCGGCATGTAGCACGTCCAGGTGGGACTTGAGAGAGACGACGTGCTCCCAGTGCTGTTCCAGGTCTTGTTGCCACTTGTGGTACTTGTCCAAGGCCCGCTTGAGCTTGCCATCTTGGTTGTCGAGGGCCCAGCGCGCTTTTGAGAGACGGGTTTCGAGCGGCGGCTGCGGAGGGGGGCCCTTGACGAGCTCGTCCAGCTTCTTCTGGCGCGCATGGGCAAGATGTGTCTGGCCATACTTGGCGGATGAAGCCAACATCGCCACCAACTCTGAGCGCTCGAGCTGAGAAACGTCAATCTCAGGGGAACTGGCAGGGGGGCCCTTGGTTCACTTGGAACTCGGGTCGACCGCTCTCCCGTTGTCCAAGGCGTGAGCGATGTCCTTTGGCTTCCACTCCCCACAGTGCTTGCACCACTGGAAGAATCCTGGATTCTTCGCGCATCCGCAGGAGAGACATTTCACCATGGGGCCTCCAGAGCGGTGCGGGCAGCGTTTGCCCTTGGCGCCAGTGCGAACCCAGGGGCTGCAGGTCCAACTCCAATCTGCGGGAGTAGGAGCAGCAGAAGGAGCCATGGCGCCTTTGTGTAGGATGTCGTGTCCGGAGCCGTGATGGGAGTGGCCGATGGCCAAAACCCAGATTGGGCGAAGCTGCGTGGCCTGGCGGCTCGCGCAGCGGAGAGGTGGAGAAACGAACACTGGCCGCGGACTAGCGGTAGGAAACCAAAACCTTGAGCCAAAATGGATACGGAAAAGAGGGCCGGAAAACGCCCCAAGATGGCTCAAGGGGCACCCACTGGGCCTCCAAGACGGTCAATGCCTCCAAGAGGTGTCCCAGGAAGGCCCCAAGAGGCCACTACCCCAGCAACTCGTCCTAATAGCAACTAGCATGTGGAGGCGGTCGGACGCCAGAAAGGTCGGCTTGCAAGAACGACCACATCATATTGTCGATACGGCAGCGGGTTTCAACTTGCTGATGGGGTGACGTTCGCGATGTGTACATGACGACATGAACGCGCGTGGAACAGCACTAAGGACCGAACGACCCCACTGCTGCAGGAGTAGAGGCAGGAATGGACACAGGAGTACGACGCGGGCG
>CAUYUJ010015573.1:266678-324403 GCA_963575745.1 Prorocentrum cordatum | reverse complement strand
TTAGCCCTGACCCGAATTACCCCTGATGATTCGGGGCTCTGGACGCCCGAGTTATCCGGGGTAACTCGGGTCCGGGGTAACTCGGGTTTGGATTCCCGAAAAACGAACCCGAGTTAACCCTGACCCGAGTTACCCCTGATGATTCGGGGCTCTGAACAAGCTATGCGGTGCAAGCCGTGTGATGCAAAAACTATGGGCTATGCGGTGCTGCCCACGCGGTGTGAGCTACGAGGTGTACACCACGAGGGGCGGCGACGGACGGGGACGGAGCCGCCGGGCCCGCCAACGGGCCTTTTCCTTCGGACACGCCGGGGCGGGCGGACGGGAACGGGGCCACGGGGCCCGCAGGCGGGCCCCAATCCCCGGGGGGCGGGAGACGAAACCCTGAGTGCAAGCACTGCCTGGGGAAGATTTCTGAGCCTTCGGAGGTGCGCGCGGATTGCTTGCATCGGCCCTGGACCGCCGTCCCTGTCGCGCGGAGCGCGCCAGGGGCGATGCCAGAAGCTCTGCCAGGTGAGCCCAGCACCGATCCGAGAGATCCGCGCGGAGCTTCGAACACTTGCGCATGTTTATGGAAGGCCCTGGTGCTAGATCTCTTCCCCTGCCACTCGGCTTCCTCTTCCATATCTTTTCCTCATCGATGACTCCTCCCTGCCGCACCCTGGGGCCGATCGAATGGGCGGGCCAGGCGCTTGCCTCTGTCTTCTTCACCATTCACGAGCCTGAAGATTAAAAACTGGTAGCATTTTCACAAATGGATAGCGGGTCTCTTCCAACATGTGGCTCTTGCATTAGCGCCGCGGATATTCGTCGTGAAGATTTGCGCCGCGCACATTCGTTCCGACTAGTTGCAGAACTTTTGCGGACTGTGGGCGGGTCATTCTCAAGGTGTGTTTCTTGCCATCGCGCCGCGTTTTCAAACTGTAGCTCTCTCCTTATCACCACGCACATTCGCTCCAATCAGTGGTAAGAGCTTCACATATTGCTGGCGGGTGGTTTTTCAAAATGTGGCTCGCCTTAGCGCCGCGGGCAACCGCTTCAAATTGAATGAAAGCTTTACGGATTGAGGGCGGCTCATTTTCAAAATGTGGTTCCCGCCTCAACGCCGCGCACACGTGTTGTAAGAGTGTGCACGAGCTTCACGGATTGAGGGCGTGCGTCGTTCTCAAAATGTTGGTACCGCCATAGCGCCGCGCACATTCCTGTTTTAACCATGCGAGAATCTGACGGATTGAGTGCGGGTCGTTTTCGAAATGTGGCTCTCGCCGTGGCGCCGCGCACATTCTTTTTAGCCGTTCGCAGGAGTTTAACTGGTTCTCATGGTGAACGTACGAGACATGGTGTTTTGGAGCGCTTCAGGATTGTCAGGGAGCAACAGTTACATGGACTCGGGGTCCTGACGTCCAAGGAACGGCGTCCTGGCACGATTCAGGATCGTCAAGACGTAGCAGTCAAGTTAACTCGTGGCGTTGGAGTCCTTAGACTGGTGGGCGCTGTAGAAATCAGGATTCTCACAGGGTTGTCCCCCAACGAGACAAGTCCCTTAGTGGAATGAGCTCTTGCAGGACCTGTGAAGAGAAAGCTTGGAAGGAGGGTGCATCCCAGCATCGTAGACGAGTCTTGGGTTTGTACTGGTCCTCCCCCTTCCTCCCTCTCCTGCTACACCAAGCCTCCTCCACATCCTCCTCCTCATCCTCGTTCTCCACCTCCTCCTCCTCCTCCTCCTCCTCCTCCTCCTCCTCCTCCTCCTCTACTCACACTCCTCCAGTTCCTTCTCCTCCTCCCTTCTCCTCCTGCTCCTCCTCCTCCTCCTCCTCCTTCTCCTCCTCCTCCTCCCCTTCTCCGCCTCCTATTCCTCTCCTACTTTTTCTCCTCCTCTTCACCTCCTCCAGCTCAATCTCCTCCCCTCCCCTCCCTCCTCCTCCTCCTCCTCCCATCCTCCTCCTCTTCATTTCCTTCTTCTTGTTCTTGTTATTATCCTTCTTTTTTCTTATTATTATTCCTCCTCCTCCCCCTCCTCCTCCGCCTCCTTTCCTCCTCTCCGCCTCCTCCGCCTCCTCCTCCTCCTCCTCCTCCTCCTCCTCCTCCTCCTCCCCCTCCATGTCCTGGCCCCCCTGCCGCCTCCTCTTGCCAAGCTGGACGCCCCCCTGCTGCTGGGCCAACGGTCTGCCTCCGCGCGGCCAGCCAGCCCTCGCCTCGTTTGCGTCCGCGTCCTCGACCTCGTCCTCGTCCTCGTCCTCGTCCTCAACCTCGTCGACGTCGTCGGCGTCGTCGTCAACGTCGTCGTCGTCCCCTCCCACTCTCTTTCTCGGTCTCGCAGGGGGTCCCGACCAGCGGTCGTCCTCGCGAACCCTCGTCTGAAGGCCGAGCCGCGCGCGCCGGGGCGCTCGCGGGGCGCCGTCGGCGAGGCCGAGCGCCCGGGGGTGCCCTCAGCCTGGACGTCAGCGCCGAAGAGCGTGCCACGCGGATGCCGCGCTGCAGGGGGCGGGATCGGGGTGGAGGTGGAGGTCGTGTTGCATCTTCGGGGGCAGGCGGAGGCGGCGAGGAAGCGGCAAGAAGGCGGAGGTGGAGGAGGAGGGCGACGACGAGGAGGAAGAAAACGTTATTGTTGCATCTTCGGGGGGCCAAGCCTGTCCCGTCGCGCCGCGGTCCGCGGCGAATCCATGTTGAACGCGCCGAATCCGCGACGGATCACCGTCGACTCCGCAATAAATTTACACCTATAGACCGAATCCGTATCAAATTAGCTTCGCATCGGGCCCACGTCGGAATACAAGAACATATGGCCATTTACAGTACAAGCAACGTTCCACGAAAATGTAAAGTGACGGATGAGGTGCGGTATGGTGGGGGAAGAGGGGACCAAGGGGGAGGGGAAGGGACGGAAAACGGGAAACAAGGAACACGCATGGAATAGGAATACGCAAGGCACAAGGGGGAACACGACAAGGGCGCAAGCGGAATATTCCGCCTCGAACCTCTACAACCTTTAAGGTTGGCAAAACCGAAGCGCGGGCAATATTGGGAATGTGCTCGCAACAACCATCAGTTCCGGGAAGCCTTAAGATCGGCACCTACATATGACGAGAAGGCTGGGCAAAAAAAAAAAAATTGGGGCGGACGGAGGCGGAGATCGGAAACAACAGATTACCGATGATACCGATTCCGCGATTCCCGCAACCTCTCCGAGAATGCAATTTGACAAAAATGTCGAGACGAATCCACTGGTGGTGACGGGGGCATCACAAGAGCACACAACGGCCAAACCGAGACACATTGGACTGACTGTCTGGCGTCAAGCAGACGTGTGGGCAAGATTGCCCGCTGGTGGCCAGAAACAACAAATCAGCCAATAAACGTAATGAGACTACAGACCCAGGCAGGTCACAGGAAGAAGAAAGAGGGCGAAGAGGGGGAGAGGGAACGGAAGAACCAGGCAGAAGGAGGGGGGGCGGACTAAATCAGCTGGCGCACCAGAAGACACACGCCCTGTGCCCACCAGTGTCTCGGACGACCCCGGCCTCCACGCTTCGGGACCCAATCTCCAGGGTCGCCATTCTCATTGCACATGCAACAGTAAAGAGTCGCTCTGCAAACCAGTGGCTCAAAGCAGTTGCACTTGGTTGTCACGCAGAATTGCGAACAGAAGCCTGGACTCCGACATCTCCAATACGGCTGCATTAGACACCTTCGAAAAGATAGGCGGAGCGATCGCCATATCGTGAGTTGCGCAATCGTTCTTCAGCCCTTTCTCGAAGAACTCGCTGGTGCAGCATTGCCGCTAAGGTCTTGTGTCCAACACATTTTAGGTGGTTCCGCGTTGCTACTTCTTGGCGAACACTGATGCAACGCTGGCCTTCCGACGCGCGCTCGGCGTGTCCTTGTCGCCCTAACACTAACAACATAATTATAACAACGCTTCGCGCGCATGCGTGCGTCGGGCTACGTCTTTCCAAAAATCCGGCGGCACGTCGCCCGGCCCAACCGCTCTGCCTTTTCTTCATTCGTTGTAAGCCAAACTGCAATTCTGCCATTGTAAGGTTCCTGTTTCGAACGAGAAGATCTGCACCAAGCGCAGCAATGGCAGTAGGAGTTAGTCTCGCGAAATGCGCCGCTTTCGATACACGTTCGCCGAAGCGTCTTGGCGACCAACAGCATCAATGCATTATTGGTTGAGGTCACGGACTCCAGCGCGCCTCGCTTGAAGCTTCTTCCGCAGTGTTTGGAAGGCGTCCAACGACCGCAAAGAAGAGCAGTACTTATCCATATCGTTCAATCGGCCCACCTACTCTTTTGAAGCAACTTGTTCGATGTCTGCTCGCGGTCAGCGTCGCTGGACTGTCTCGCGGAGCTTCGCTGTCCGATAATTTACAAGGTAAGTCGAGGTATCCACGGGTTGTTGGACGGCGGTTGCGCGGTCCGCAAGGTGGAAAACGCATGGGAAACGCATCGGCACAAATATGTTGATCACGATTGGCCAACTCGCCCAACGTACTGCGCAATGCTGGCATTGCTTCTCATGCGTCGCGCACAATGGATGCGAAATACACAAACGACAGACGAAAGATCAGACCGACGCCTGCGGCATTGAGCTGTTGTGTCAAACTGCGAAGCTAAATCCATCGTGGTCAATCAATGTTGGCTGCGCAATGCCTCTGCCCGATGCGCCTTGCAATGTGCGGCCCCAAGGAGAACTGACACATGACGTTACACATGGTCGATTTGGGAAAACTTATCCGGCGTGATGCCCGCGTCAATGATAATCGCGCCACAGCTTTTGCACGCGATGCGAAAACTGGCGGGTGTATCGAAGAAAGTGTTTACGGTGGACACGTCAGCGGCGATACATAATTCGAGAAACAGGTTCCTATTCCACATCTTGCGGGCCGCCGCCAAACATTCAACGGAAGTATATGCATGTTGACCGCCGTACAAGTCTTCTCCATAGCGTTGCCGCAATGACTTCGCCCTTCAACCTCCCAGTGCCAAAGCTGTGCTGCATGGTGTCGCGGGCCGCGAAGCTTCCGGCAGCTCGGATGTTGCACTCGGGCCCTGAACACAACGAGTCTCGAAGAAAACGCCCGGAAAGCAACGATGGCGCCGCTTGCCCACGGGGCAACAATAAAACAAACTCCTGCGACTGAACATCGCTCTGGGTAAAGCTCCCTGGATAAAAACAACGAGAAACCGTTGTCTTCGAAGTGCTCGGCTACATGGACCTATGTATCCTGTACACGTATCAGTAGAATGTCGAAGCATTGACAAGTAAAGTTTGGTTAACTCGATGCGCGAGTCCCCCCCGAGCCCTTCCACATTGCAAATGCCAAGGCGTTCGAGACAGATCACAATGCATCGTCGCCGTGTCCTTAGCCACGAAAGGCCTGCAGAAGAAGATCTGGTCGGCGTGCCTGACGCTGTGCATGTTGGGGTCGGCGGAGAAGTCGGCAGAGGAAGAGTCGAAACAGAAATTGGGCAGGGTGCAGAGAAGGACAAACAAACATATGAGGTGCAACATTGATGCTGAGACCTGGTATTGTTGCCCCTGCCTGCTGCAAGTGGTATAATTCCCCTTGCAGAGGGGTCGTCCATGGAGGGGCTGGTAAACTTCTTGAGGTTGTTGTGGCAAGCTGGTATGTTGCCCACTATTGACATCGTCGTCGGCGGTGCTGTAGGTGTGGCGGCGTCGGCGCAAATGCGGGTTTCGATCGGCACCTGCCGTATTTCCCAGAAGCCCCCACCTCCTGTATACATCCCTGTAGGGCTTCCCCGCATTCCCGACGAAGTTCGGCTTACCAAATCGTCACATTTGGCTGTCAGCTGTTTGAGCTGCTCGTGCTGCTGCGGATCTTCCCAACCGCCCCATTTGTTTTACCATCCCGCTCCAAATGTGTGTCTGCTGTTGCCACTGTTAATTCTAATTCGCCTACTACGTGGACCTGTTACGGCATGTCGTCACTCACTTTTATGACGTACTCCATGCTCATGTGATCCTCCAACGTGTACTTGAGCCCCGAACAGGAATGTCTCGCTGCACGGTCAGTTGGGCGTCGACCTGAGGAAGGCCCAACATGGTGTCCATTGTGTCGAGATAAGAGCTGCAGCCGTGTCGCGGTCCAGCGCGCTCCCGAACTCAGCGTGCAAGTTGTAGTTCGTGTCGCCGTTGGCGTACATCTTATGTGGAGCCGGGCCTGCAAGGTTCGCGAGCTGGCCCTGCACCCATGCAGCCGCGGCGCTGAAGGTGTGAAGGCCACCGAGGCTGCCCACACACATAGCAGCGGTTGTCCTGTTGGTCTCTGTGTCGGTGGGGGCCTGCAGCTTCGAGGAGGAGGAGGAGGAGGAGGAGGAGGAGGGGGAGGAGGAAGAGGAGGAGGAGGAGGAGGAGGAGGAGCTCTTTGGTGCCTGAATTGCCGAATCTGACTTTAGGAGACCTGCAGCTTCGAGCGCATCCTGGTCTCGGCGCGTGCCTTAGACCCTATTCAGGAGAGGAAAAAACACACAGACACAATTAGTCGTCCACTTCAAGGAAAACATGGGAAAATATGGGAAGTTGGGACGAAATATAGGGAATCATTGCATTTGTGTGTGTATTTACTTGTGTGTCCTGGAGCCCCTTCACCTATCCTTGCCGGTGTCGGTCCCAGCGCAGGCGCCCGCGCGGCGGCCCGAGCCTCCAGAGCATCCCCGACAGGGTTTGCGCGAGCCCCAAGGCCGGTCTCCCCACAGGGAGGACGGCGGGCCCGCAGCCCGCTCGTGAGGCTCCGTGCTCTTTGACTGCGCGTCTGTCGCGGCGTCTCGGAGTCCACTGCAGAGCACGTCGGTGGTGAGCGGTTGGCCATCGGCGTCGAGCGAACGGGCTTGGAACTTGGAGTTGTGATGCATCGTCGTTCACGGCAGCATCCAGCCCGTCCATTTTCGGGTAGCGGACTATGTATCATTCGGTGCTGCTTCGCTCTCCCAGCTGACGCGCGCGGCGATCGTGGTGAGGCAGCTGGAAAACTGCCGCCCTTGAACAACTGCCTGACAGGAATGCCTGGCACGCGCGCGTCGCCAACCGCACCCGATGAAGACATTGATTGCAGACATGACTTCGCGAAAATGTAAGATTAAAAAGGAGCGGCGTAGTAACGTGAGAGTAAGGAGCGACGACAAGATGAAACTCGAAACAACATGATCAACTTTGGGGGTCCCAAAACCGAGCGGTGACAGTCCGTGCGGCGACTCGGGATCTCAAGAGACCTTACCGCACGGTCCGTCGCCGCACGGTTTTGGGACCCTGGAGGCCTCCGCCCAGAACGTCCTCGGAAAACGACCCAAGCCCCAAATTCGTGCGGTGACCCCAACTCCCCGCTGATTCACCACACCGCGTGCTAACCACAACGTTTGTCCGCGCCGAGCCCAGCGGGGAAGTGAGAAGGGGCGGGCCTTCTAAGAAGGCTCGGATGGCCTCGAGCCTTCTGAGAAGATTTCTGAGCCTTCACCGAACACACCAACAACTCCTCAGGAGACTGCAAGGCTCCTGAGAACCCCCGCCGCCTCCTGAGAAGGCCTGCCCCTCTCCCTTCCCCCCCCCCTGGGCGCGGCGCCGCCGAGAAACCAACAGGTACGGATACCGGTACTCCGTGGACCTCCCCCAGTATTCGGCCACGCGCAAGAGTGGCCCCGAGCAAAAGGTGACCTCTGGGGCGCGGTTCTCTGGGGGCCGCGGGGGCACCAAACACGAGCGCGCAAGACGCTGCTGTCGCATCGCGCTCGGCGATATGGGGGACCCATCGGCGGTGGACAAACCTCCCTTCAGTAAGCTACCCTTTCGTGAAAACGGCCTGAGACGGAAACCGACGGACCTGGACCGGCAAAAATGACGGCCGCACCGTCCTCATGCGAACCGAAAACGGCCAATTCGCTAATGTACGTGTCAGGGTAGGAGGTCTATCAACCTCCGGGCCCAATAGGCCCGCACCAAAGGTCACTCTGGCGAAGGGACACTCTTACGCTCACAAAGCATCCAGCCACGGTGGCGAGGGGACTCGGGGACGAGCGGCGCTAGCAGTGCGTATATGCTTACCGGGTATGCCTCTCCTCAATCCTGTGCTCCGCCTGTGCTTCCCCAGGGCTCGCCGCCGAGATTGGGCCCCTCCCCCCCAGCAGGGTGCACAGTAGGGGCTCGACCACAAAGAACCTGCCACAGGAAACCCAACCCCGAGACCCCAGGGCGTCCATGGACTGTTGGTGTGGGGACGTCACGCCTTCCATCGCAGAACCGTCGAAACCCGAGCAACCCAGGGCACCCTGGAGGCAAGCAGGGTGTCTCTTGGCATGGGTCTCCACTGTATGTCGGCGCCTGCAGGAGAGCCCAGAATCGAATCGGTAGATCGGATCGCCGATCGAAATGAATCGGATCGCCAGACGTCGGCAGCCGAGTCGGGAGAAGCCGAACCGGCGGACATCGGCAGGCCAGTAGGCCTCCATAGAGAGGGTCCGGATGGGATTCCGGAGGCGCATCGGGTCGGCAGCGGCAGCCCCCCAAACTCGAAGCCAGTCGCATCGGAAAGGAAACTCGGAACGAGCACCGTGCCTGTGCTCGGACGTCCATTCCTCGTGTATTTTTCGATCTCGTGCGTGTGATTTTTCGCTTCGTCATCCAGCAATCTCCTCCATGTTCCTCGCCGAGAAAAAATGCACACGTCCGAGCGATGCCAAGGCCCCGTGCCTGTGCTCCTCCTCCTCCGACCGCGGGGGGGGGGGGGGCGAGCAGCCGGCGCAGAGCAGCAGAGGGCTGGGCGCGGGATCAGGGCGGGCAGGGTCTGGCAGAGAGGCCGGCGGGGGCCTCTGCTCCGAGGCGCCGCCTGGAAAAGGCGCCCGAGAGGCGCGGGGCGCGGGCCGCCCTCCGCGGGAGGGCCGCAGCGTGCAGCCGTGGTTGGCGGAGAGTGGCGGCGCGCACCAGGGGGGGGGGGCCAAGGGGGGGGGGGGGAAGGGGGAGGGGGGGAGGGCCTCTTGGAAAGGAGGCGGAGGAGGAAGAGGAGGAGGAGGAGGAGGAGGAGGAGGAGGAGGAGGAGGAGGAGGAGGAGGAGGCGGAGGAGGAGGAGGAGGAGGAGGGGGAGGGGGGGGGTGGAAGGAGGGGGAGGGGGGAGGGGGGAGGGCCTCTCTCGGGAGGGCCTCTCTCGGGGGCGCGTAATCGAATCGATAAGTCGGATCGGCGATCGAAATGAATCGGATCGGCGGAAATCGGCAGCCAAGTCGAGAAAAGTCGAATCGGCGGACATCGGCAGGCTAGTAGGCCTCAATTGAGAAATCGGAACCCAAATCGGAATCCCAAGTCGAATCGAATCTGAATCGGAAGCCATCGAAGTCGAATCGAATCGAATCGCAGGAATCGAAATGAGCCCTCCTACCCCCCTTCTGCGCGTGGCCGGAAGGAGGCGTGCGCGGGGAGCGGGGCTCGGTGGCAGCTCGCGGGAGCCTCCCATGCCATATTGCCGGCTCCTGCGCCAGCAGCTCCCGCCTTCCCCCTCCCTCCTGTGCCGACACGCGTTTGGCGTGTCTCGTGTTCTCCTTGGCGGTTTGGAGCGTCAGCTCTCCCGCGCTCTTGCACGCATTTGGCGTGTCTGCCCACACGACCAGACGGACGCAAGGCTTAGTAGTAGTAGTAGTAGTAGTAGTAGTAGTAGTAGTAGTAGTAGTAGTAGTAGCAGCAGCAGCAGCAGCAGCAGCAGCAGCAGTAGTAGTAGTAGTAGTAGTAGTAGTAGTAGTAGTAATAGTGCGCCAGCAGCTCTGCCCCGCGCGAGTCGGCGCGCGTCGGGGCCAAAACGCAACGGATCGGCGCCGAGTCGGCGCTCTCTCACGGACATCGGGCGCGCTCCATCAACGGAATGTCGAGGACATGCGCAGGGCTCCCAACGAGTTGCTGCCGTGGGCGGCCCCAGGAGGCCCAAAAAGAGGCCCCAAGAGTCCCTCAAACGGCCCCCAAGACGCCTCAAAACTGCCTCCGAAAGACCGCCGAGAGGCCTCCCGGGATATCGGCGATATCCAAAAGAACATCCAAGAGGCATCTAACCCACAACCGAGGCACCGTGGCGGGATGGGCTGAAGGCCACTAGATCCACCGCCCCATGTTGACTTGCCACAGGGGTGCCTGGCGTGCTGAACTTCCTACGGTTTGGTTTGGGCTCTTGTTACAAAAGAAACCCTCCCCTGGGGCTTCGGTCCATCCCGCCCCGCCGGTCACGCGGAAGGCTGCTCGCCAGGTGGTTCCAAAGTTTTTGCATGGTCGAGATGGCTCCAAGATGGTCCACGATGGCCTCCAAGACGGCCAAGATGGCCTCCAAGTTCGCCCAAGATGGTCCAAGATGGCCTCCAAGACGGTCCGAGCGAGTCCAAGATGCCTCGAAGTCCACCCAAGAAACCCCCAAGACGGCCCCAGAGGCCCCCAAAAGGCCACCAAAAGGCCTCCGAAGACGGCCCAAGAGGCCTCCAGGACGGCCCACGAGCCCTCCCAGAGGCCCTCCAGGAAGGCCCGAAGAGGCCAACATCATTGAGGCTCCTTCTGGCCATCGCTCGGACGTCCATTCCGTGTGTTTTTTTTAGGTGTCGTGCGTGGCTTTTTCGCCAAATGATCAAGGATGCTCCTCGATGGTCCTCGCCAAAGGAAAAATGCACACGTTCGAGCGATGCCGAGCCTAAGTCTTTGGATGATGTTGACATCTGCTTCTCTTCGGCCTTCCAACGGCCCCGAGGCAACCACGGACCCCCCGAGATCGCCCCAAGATCGCCCCAGAGGCCTCCAGCCTACAGCTCGAATGAAGCAGAGAAACCTATCATTATCTCAGAAAAAATAGCAGAGTACGAATCGTTTTTTGGTTCCAGCTCTAGATGGCCTCAGAACAGCCCAAGAGGCCCCCAAGGTGGCCCAAAGAGGGCCGCAAGCCGGCCCAAGGGGCCTTCAACATGCCCCAGATGGCCTTCAAGACAGCCCTGGAGCACCCCGAGAGGCTTTCCACGGCGTCAGACGGGCCAGGAGGGCATCACGGCGGCCCAAGATGGCTCGAAGATTGCCCAAGAGGCCCCCAAGATGTCTCCAAGACGGCCCAAGAGGCCTCCAAGAGGGCCCCCCAGGAAGGCCCGAACATGCCAAACTCATTGATGTTCCTTCGGTTGGTGAAGGATTTTAGTAGTCTCTTCTTTTCGGCCCTCCGACGGCCCGAGACGGCCCAAGAATCCTCAAAAATCTACCAAGAGGCCTCCAAGGTGGCCCCAGAACGGCCAAAGAGGCCCCCAAGACGGCCCCAAGAGGGCCCAGGATGCCTCCAACACGCCTTGGATGGCCTTCAAGACGGCCCTGGAGCACCCCACGAGTGCCCCAAGTCGGCCCAGAGAGGCCCCCAAGACGGCTTCCGACTGCGTCAGACGGGCCAGGAGGCCATCAAGACGACCCGAGATGGCTCGAAGATGGCCCTAAACGGCCCACGAGGCCCAAGGTGGCCCCCAAGAGGATTTTGACATTTGCTCCTGTTCGGCCTTCCGACGGCCCGAGGCGGCCCAAGAGCTCCCAAAGAAAGATCGCCCTAAGATCGCCCAAGAGGCCTCCAAGATGCCACAAAACGGCCCAACAGGCTCCCAAAACGGCCCCAAGATGGCCCAAAGACGGCCCAAGAGGCCTCCACACGCCCTAGGTGGCCTTCCAGGCGGCTCTGGAGCACCCCAGGAGGGCCCGAGTCGGCCCAGAGAGGCGCCCAAGACGGTTTCCGACGGCGTCAGACGGGTCAGGACTGCCCGAAGACAGCTAAAGAGGCATCCGAGAAGCCCCCAAAGGAGCCCAAGACGCCCAAGGTGGCCCCCAAGATGCCTTCAAGAGGCTCCCAGGAAGCTCCCAGGAGGCCCCATCGGTACCCCCAGAGGCTCCCAAGATGCCCCGTCCTCCTCCTCCTCCTCCTGATCTTCCTCAGCATCCTCCCCCAAATGTTCCCCGAAGGGTTCCAACAACGGCTGGGGGAACACATGGTCCGATATCTTGGCAGAGCTCCTGCCACAGCGCTCGGCCACATGGGCGACTCCAACAGGCAGGGGGCGGCGGTGATTCGCAGTAAGCGTCTTCGATACAGGGCTCCCGTGAGTTGCTGCCGATCGCGGGGGGGGTGGAGAGCAGGAGCTGCGGAGGCGGGGCGCCGCCGGGCGCCTCACCACTTTGGCTCCGTGTACGCCGTGGAGACCCGCAGCGTGTCGGTGGCGGGCTCCGCGGTGTAGAGGTGGACCGCGCCGAAGGCGAAGCTGGTGATGCTCTGCACCCGCAGCCCCTCGCGCCCCATCTCCGCAGCGAACTCCAGGGGCTGCGGGAAGTCGAGGATGGAGCGCTCCAGGTACTCGTACTCCTCGCTGCCGGAGCCCTGGGTCGCCAGCCAGCCTATGAAGGGCACCACGTGGGTGATGAACCCCTTGGCGATGAGGGATAGCAAGCTCTGCCCAGAGGGCAGCGAGAACTCGAGTATGCAGACCCGGCTGGACTCCCTGCTGCGCAAGGCACGCCGCATCTCACGCAGCGCCTTCGCGCGGTCTGGCACGTTCCGTATCCCGAACGACATGGAGATCTTGTCGATGCTGCCGGTGGCGACGCCCTCGCTCGGCTTCGAGAGCCGGCCCTGCGCGTCTATCGCCTGGATCGTAGACAAGTTCTGCGCGTCGCCTTTCACAAGGTGCACGATGCCGGTCATGACGCGCTCGTCGACCTTCTCCACCCCTCGGCGCAGCATCTCGGTGCTGGGGTCGACCCCGAGCACCGCGCCCGCCGAGACGCCGCCCTTGAGGTCGCTGAGCTGGGCAAGGCGCGCCGCCACCAGCAGCGAAACGTCAGCGGTGCCCGTCGCGAGATCAAGCACCCGGTCGTCCTTGCTGAGGCTCATGCACTCCTGGACCAAGGTCTGTCGCCAGTGCTGGTCGAGACCGAGCGACATCCACTTGTTCGTCTTGTCGTAGACGGAGGCGATTTTGTCGAACATGCCCCCCGAACCGAGCCGGGGCCCCTTGGACGCCGCGCTCTTCGGGGCCGCCCGCTTGGGGATCCGGGGCTTCGCGGCCATCACCGCCTCGATGGCCTCCAGGCTGGGCATGTCTTTCTCCAGTAGCACCTCGGGTGTCTCTAGCATGACGGCCGCGATCACCGCCACGGGGATCAGCACGACGCCCAAGCAAAAGAGGCCGCACTTTCCTCCGCACATGCTGTCCTTTCGCGGCGCCGCTGCCCTCTTTTACCCCCCTCGAGCGGCCACGGCGCCTTCAAGGGCACTGAGCCGCTTGAACCAAAATGGCTTGGGGGAAGCGAATGGAAATCAAAACGGAGGGAGTGCATCGCCTGCGCGCCCCGTAGACACAATGGAGGCTAGCGGGCAGGGGCAAAGTGTGATCTTCCCATTTCACAAGCGTTGAAAAAGACCAGTTGGAGGGAAGCGAGCTGTCGTCACAACATTCCCCCACAATCGATCAACCGATGTCAATTGTTTGCACGAGCGGTAAGTGAATACTGAATGGGAAAGCAATCGGAACCCTTTCTCCCGGAGTATCACATCAATTGTGTTGCGTTTGATGTCCACCAGCGTGGACAGCAAACGGTGTGTTTCCGGATGTCGATGTGGAACAACCAACGTGGAGCAATCGACCTGCAGCAATCTATGTGGTGCAATTGACTACCCTGCACCGCGTTTGACCTCCTCCACTGCTCGCGCAAACATCCCACCCACCCACCCGCAACTTGGTTTGCAACATCTCTTAAGACCGTGACGGTGGGTACCAAATGGTACTTGGCAACGACAGCGACGCCGACGACGACAGCGACAACGACGACGACGACGCTGCCGACAACGACTACGACGACACCGACGACGTCTCCAACGACTTCGACGACGCCGACAACGACGACGACGACGACACCGACGACGACGACGACGCCGACGCCGACGACGATGACGACGATGACAACGACGACGACGACGGCGACGACGACGACGACGGCGGCGACGACGACGACGCCGATGTTGACGACGACGAAGACGACGACGCCGACGCCAGTGACGACGACGAAGACGACGACGACGTCGCCAACGAAGACGAGGAGGGAGGAGGGAGGAGGGAGGACGATGACGGCGACAACGACGACAATGACGACAACGACGAGGGAGGAGGGAGGACGGCGACGACGCGAACGACGAAGAAGGAGGAAGGACGGCGACGCCGCCGACAATGACTTCGACGACACCGACGACGTCTCCAACGACTTCGACGACGCCGACAACGACGACGACGACGACGACACCGACGACGACGACGCCGACGCCGACGACGACGACGACGATGACAACGACGACGACGATGACGACGCATACGAAGACGACAACGACGACACCGACGACGACGACGACGACGACGACGACGACGTCAACGACGCCGACGCCGACGACGACGACGACGACGACGACGACGACGACGGCGACGGCGACGACGCCGATGTTGACGACGACGAAGACGACGACGCCGACGCCGACGACGACGACGACGAAGACGACGACGTCGCCAACGAAGACGACGACGAGGGAGGAGGGAGGACGATGACGGCGACGCCGACGACAATGACGACAACGACGAAGGAGGAGGGAGGACGGCGACGACGCGAACGACGAAAGAGGAGGAAGGACGGCGACGCCGACGACGACAACGACGAGGGAGGAGGGAAGACGACGACGACGATAACGACGATGACGACGACGACGACGACGGCGACGAAATAGGAGGGACGACGACGAGACGCAGACGACGGACGACGACGACGACGACGACGACGAGGGAGGAGGAGGAAGGACGACCACGGCGACAACGACGACGGAAACGACCACGACGCCAAAGAGGACGACGACGACGACCACAAGGAAAGACAGAGGACGACGGAGGTGACGACGACGACGCGGGAGGAGGGAGGACGGCGACGACGACGACGACGCAAGAGCGCGCGCGCACGCTTTTGTTGGAAATCCGTGCTGCGAAACCTTGCGTCTTTTGTAAGTTTTTTGGACACGCGATTTCGAAATCCTTCCGAAACCGTTGGGTGTCGAAGGGCTTTGGCATACGCGCGCGGCACCGCGCGCGTATGCAGCCAAAACTGAAGGGGCCCTGGGACACACAAATAAATACACACAAATCAAAAGATTCCCCATATTCTCCCATATTATCTGGGTTTTTGTCCCCCGCCCACTTCCCATAGTTTCCCATATTTCCTGGGGGATCGACGATTAATTGTGTCTGTGTGTTTTTTCCCCTCCTGAGCCCTTTGCTTCACATCAAATCAAACGGCCTCGACCTGTCAGGTGGGGGATGATACAGGGCAGCTTTTAATACATAGGATTTCGACATATATGAATTTTCATACATGATCGATCTATGAATAAATGCATGCATGGACTCATCTTTGTTTTTAGCACTGACTCCCTGCATGTTTAATACATGATCCGCACGCGGAGCATGTGTTGAAAACGGCACTGTATGCAGCCAAAACGTTCATCCCGAGTACTCTGGAATGGAGAAGCTGGGCCAGCTCTCGGGGAGTCCATGAAAACAAACATCTGGTTAGCGCTGGAAGGGGGGGACGTGCTCAAGAAACCGTGCCAGCTTTGCGGGGGAGGCCTCCCCGACCCGACCGTGCACACATCGCCACCCGTCGCTGGGCCGTTTGGCCCCCTCCGCCCGCGGAGAGGCCCCCAGGGGACCCCCGAGAGGCCCCCCAGGGAACCAAAAAACCGAATCCACGGGGCTTCGGAGAGGCCTCCCACGAGATCCCCGCAGGCATTCCAGAGGCCTCTGACCCGCAACCCCTGCACGCCCCAGTCGCATGTCCCTGAATTAGGCCTCGAAGGTTGCCACGTGCAAAAGCTTGCCAAAAAGGTCAGAGAAGTGGGGTCGCCAGACCTCGCTCTAGGAGAAAAGGAGCTGGAGAGAACGGAGAGGAACGGCAAGGGGAATGGTACGAGTGCCAAGGAATAGAGGAAAGAGAACTATGCACATACACCGATTCTGGCCAGGCCCATCCTGAGCCCAGGATCGGTGCATACGCCCTCCTACCTTGGCAAGGAAGGCATGTGCGCCGATCCTGGGTCAAGGATGGGCCTTACCAGGATCGGTGCAGGTGCATAGCTCTCTTCGCCCTAAAGGAAGCGGGCCCCTTCCGGTCAAGAGCTAAACGGGACGCGGGCAGCCCTAATTGGGGAGACAGAGCGCGGGCGGGCGGGGCCTCTGGCGGCTGGAGGGCTCAGAATACAGACGGTGAGAAAAAAATGCAAAACGCACACACACATACACACAGACAGACAGACACACACACACACAGACAGACACACACACACACACACACACACACGGAAAAACAGGAGGAGGAGGAGGAGGAGGAGGAGAAGGGGCAGGAAGAGTTCGAGGGTCGGCCCCTCGAAGGCGCCGGGCCGCCCCAGCCCGCTCCGCCCGCGGACACCGCGGGGGGGGCCGTGCGGGCCACAGGGCGCGAGACGGCGGGAAAGCCGCGGTGCGCGGCGCCGGCAGGCAGCCGAGAGGGCGGGGGCACGGCGGCGCGCAGCCTCGCGAGCCCGCGGAGAGGAGGAGGGCGAGGAGGCAGCCCCCCTCGGTGTGAAGGGGCCCTGGGGCACACAAAGAAATGCACAGAAAGAAAAAAAAAAACCCAAAGTTTCCCATCTTTTCTGGGTTTCTGTCTTCCCCCCCCCCCTCACGTCCCAGATTTTCGCACATCTTCTGGGAGTCGACGAATCATTGTGTCTGTGTGTGTTTCCCCTCCTGAAAGTGTTCAGCAGGAGCGACGACGACGAGGTTGTCGTCCGCGTCAGCGTCAGCGTCACCGGCCTCGGCGTCATCGTCATCGGCAGTGTCATCGCTGTCACCAGCGTGCTCGTGGTCGTGATGGGGATTGCCAGCATAACCAGTCGTAGGTTAGATTCAGGACAGGCTTGGACAAAGGAGGACTCGAGAAACATGGACAGCGGCAGCACAAAGTACGGGGAGTGTGGGCGCTCTTCGGGTAGCGTGTGAACGATGCCCCCAATGCGCATCGAGGACCAATAAGCCCATGCGCCCGACGGCGACCATGAGCGGACTGCGCCGTTGGCACGAAGCATGCGCCTGCACGACGTGATGCGGCTGGAGCGCGAGGAGGAAGAGACGCCGGAGGGCGAGGAGGCACGGCGCGGCAGCACGGGGCCGAGCTTCTGACAAGCCCGCGGCGCTGGGCGGCGGCTGAGCGCGCCGCTCGTCGAAGCACGGAAACTGCCAACGTCGACAGTCGACCCGTACCGGAAGGATGCACGATGAGGATGCAAGGGCCTCGGAAGGCCGTTTCGAAGCTTTCCGAGCGGGGCGCGGCCAACGGAAGTGGCCAAGGATGGGCCGAGGAGGCAAGGACGCAAGGGTACCCTTGGGAAGGCTGCCCATCCCTAGTGTGAGGGCTGGCTGTATCTGACGATGAACACTGGCGGGATCGCGACTCAGCAGCCAAGCTGGGCAAATCGCGCCGCTGACCAGCCTGACCTGCAACACCGACACCATCCTCCGCTCGTCGACGCCGCCGCTTTGCGGCGCGCGCTCTCAAGCAGCGAACGCCCGCTGCCCAACGAGGTCGGTCGGGCAGGGGCTGGAAATAGAGCAGACAAAATACGGGCCGCCCCCCCCAAATTCTGGCAGAGGGGCTTGTCGCAACCGCCAGCCCGGGAGGAGGCGGCGGTTCGCTAGAATCAAGGGGCCCAAGGACACACAAATAAATACACACAAATAACATGATTCCCCATATTTTTCTATATGTTCTAAATTTTTGTCTTCCCGCCCAATTCCCATATTTTCCCATATTTTCCTGGGAGTCGACGATTAATTGTGTCCGTGTGTTTCTTTCCCTGCTGATAGAAAGTCGGACGCTAGCACGGTCAGGGTATACAGGAGGGCTGAGGGGAGGAGCGACGAGGATAGAGAAGAGAAAAAACTGCAGAAACCTCCACTTTCAGGGCTGCGCGCGGCCTTCTTGGATCGGCACCCCTGGACCCCCTCTCCCTGGCGCACGGAGCGCGCCAAGGGTGGCGCTGGAGGCGCTGCCAGGGGGTCTCACCGCCGATCGAAGAAATCCGCGCGGACCTTCGAAAGTGTCTGTTTACGCAGTTTTGTACTCTGCGCAAGCAGGACGGTTGATGGACAGAATCCTGCACCGCCCGCAAGACCAGCGTTCCGGCGCGACTTCGACACGCCCCCCCTGCTCCTGATTCGATGTTGATTGGCATCGCCGGCGGGGTGCAGAAGCTCGGCCAGGCCACGTGCCGACGCATCGGGCTGCAGCCGCCGATATCATATTGGGGGCGCGGGGGTGTCCAAGAACATCAGCATAAAAAGCGACGGATCTTTCCCATCCACGGCAGGGCGAGGAGGAGGGGGGGGGGCGACGAGGAGAAGGGCGAGGAGCGAGGATGTGTCCCAGGCGCGCCCCTCCCGCCCTGCCCCTCCCATGGCACGCGGGGCGCTGGCCGGATGTCCGCGGGCGTCACCCTCCGGCGCGTGCATCGTGACCACGGTGGTGGTGGTCGTGGTGGTGGTGTACGTCACCGGCACACCTCCCCGCCCCAGCTGTCCCGATACGGAGCACGCAGCACGCAGCGTGTTGCAGCGGAGCTCCACACGCAGACGGAAGACATAGGTCTGGCGCGCTGCGTCCGCAACAACGTGGACGAGCACGTGCCGAGCCGACACGCAGCGTGTTAACGCGGACGTTCTGACCAAGGCACGTGCTGCGTTTCAGCACGGGCGTTTCAGGGCAGCCAGGCTCTCCGCCGCACTTCCTGCCCGCCACTGTCCTCCCCTCCCCGGACCTCCAATCCACGGGCACATTGCACACACATCGGCTCTTCGTGGTTGTCGGCCTCTGGGCACACCCGCCGGGGATCGGGGTCATCAACACAACGGCCCAGCATGCCAAGCCCGCTCTGGGGACATGGTCGGGATTCTCGGAGACTCCGAATCTTACGAAACAATACATCGGAAGTCCGGATTTCTCATCGCCCTCATCCTCGCCCTCCTCCTCCTCACGCTCCTCCTCCTCACGCTCCTCCTCCTCCTCCTCCTCCTCCTCCTTCTCTTCCTTCTCATCCGCCTGACCTTCTTCTTCGCCTCAACACGCCCCTCCTCCTCCTCCTCGTCACGCTCCTCCTCCTCCTCCTCCTCCGCCTCACGCCCCTCCTCCTCACGCCCCTCCTCCTCCTCCTTCTCGTCGTCCTCCTCCGCTTTCTCCTCCTCCTCCTCCTCCTCGCACTCCTCCTCCTCCTCGTCCTCCTCCTCCCACTCGCACTCCTCCTCCTCGCGCGCCTCCTCCTCCTCCAGCTGTCTTTCATTTTCTCCTACACCGTTCTCGCGTGCCTCCTGGAGGGTCCTGGGCGCCAAGGCAGGAGGGCAGCAGACGACTGTTGTTCGGGGATGTTCCGCCTCCTCCTCCTCATCCTCCTCCTCCTCCTCCTCGTCATCAGCATCATCATCAGCAGCATCATCAGCATTAGCATCATCATCAGCATTAGCATCAGCATCAGCATCATCATCACCACCACCACCACCATCATCATCATCATCATCAGCATCAGCATCAGCATCAGCATCAGCATCAGCATCAGCATCATCATCATCATCATCATCATCATCATCATCATCATCATCATCATCATCATCAGCATCATCATCATCAGCACCATCATCCTTCTCGTCCTGATCCTCGTCCTCCTCCTACTCATCATGCTTCTCGTCGTCGTCGTCGTCCCCCGCCTGCTCCCCCTCCTCATCCAGCTCGTCCCCTGGAGGTCTCTGGATGTCTCAGGAGGGACTGGAGGTCTGGCGGTTTCCCCTGGCCGCCAACACTTGGAACCCCGTGACAATCGAGGCACCAAGTGCAACAGCCTGTGTGCACGCGTGCATTTCAAGCACTGGGATCTTGCAATGTGGATGTGTCAGCTCTGTGGTGCAAGCTGTCTAGTGTCTAGTGCAAGCTATGTGGTGCAAGCTAGCTGGTGAAACAAAAATGATGGAAGATATGGTGAAAGCTATGCGATACAACCGATGGGGTGCAAGCTGTGTCGTGCAAGCAATGTGGTGCAACCTACGTAATGCAAGATAAGTGTGTGGTTAAAGCGTTGTGGTGCAAGCTTGTGCAGGCTATGCGGTGCAAGCTATATGGTGCAAATCTTATGTTTTCGGCTGGTTGGCGCCCGAGGGCCTCACCAGCCAAACGCGGGATCCCACTGCCGAACACCCTTGGCAGGGGGGAAGGCTCCTCAGAAGGAGGCTGCGTCTTAGAAGGCGCGGGCCTTGCGTCTAGAGTCTAGAGAGAAAGCCCGCGCCTTTGAAGAAGCAGGGGCGCTTCTGAGGAGCCTCCCCCTCCCTCCACGTCCCCCTTCTGCGCGTGGCTGATCGTCATCCTGTCACTGCTGCTGCTCGCCGTGGTGGACGTGGTGTAAGTCGCGGGCCCACCTCCAAGGAGGCCTCTCCTCTCGCCGCTCCTCCGTCCCTCCTTCTCGCCCTCGACCTCCCTCTCCTTCTCCTCCTCCTCCTCCTCCTCCTCCTCCTCCTCCTCCTCCTCCTCGACACGTGTCGGGCCTCCTGGAGCGTCTTCGTCGCCAAGGCTGGATTGGGCACGAAATCCTGGCGTGGCTGTGTGGCTCCTTCCCTCGTCACGCCTCCTCCCTGCCAGGATCCTCCCTCCCTCCACCCTCTGCCCTCCCCCCCTTCCATCCTTCCTCCCGCCTTCCTCCTGACCTCCTCCTCTTCTGCTTACCCCTACCCATCGACCCATACATCCATCCATCCCCCCCTCCACCACCTTAATATGCATGCATGTGCCCACGGCCCCCTCTGGCAAACGCAGCGGCCCCAAACCGAGCCTGGGCCACCAGCCTCTCCCGCCACGTGACTGCGCCCCTCGTTTGCGGAGCTCGAGACAGCGCAGGGGGGAGCCTCCAACAAGGCTCTGTCACGAACAGGCCTGAGACCACAAAGAGCTCCGTCTTCCCCCTCCCCTTCCTCCTACATGTCCTGCTCCTCCTCCTCCTCCTGCGTGTCCTCCTCCTCCTTCTCCTCCTCCTCCTCCTCCTCCTCCTCCTCCTCCTCCTCCTCCCTGTTCATTCTCATGCTGCTGCTGCTGCTGCTGCTGCTGCTGCTGCTGCTGCTGCTGCCGCTAGTCGAAGTGGTGTTCGTTCTCCTCCGCCCCCCCCCCTCGCCCGCTCGCCCCGGAAAGTTAGGGTCGCCGCTGCACGTCGTGCCGATACCGCCGCCGCCTCGGCGCCGTCGCTCGCTACTCGTCGCGCGCCGCTCCCTGGACCTCGTCGAGGGGCGCGGTGGCCAGGCGAAGGGGGTAGGGCGAGAGGAGGATGACCCAAATCTCCGACGTCGTGACTGTTTTACAACGTGGATTCCCCGGGACCGGTTTTTCACCCAGGATCGCTTGCACACAGTCCAGGGGAGCGGTGAGGGCACCCCGGGGGCCAACCAAGCTGAGAACCGTCGGTCGTGCTTTGTCCGCAAGGAAAGGATAAGGAAGAAGAGGAGCATGAGGAAGAAGATGAATGGGAGGAGGAGCAGGAGGAGCCCCAGGAAGAGCGCAATCGAAGTGCAGAGGTCGATCCTCCAGCCTCGAACCTCGAACTCCGCCTCCTGCTCCTCCTCCTCCTCCTCCTCCTCCTCCTCCTCCTCCTCCTCCTCCTCCTCCTCCCCAATCTTCTCCTCCTCGTCCTGCTCCTCATCTTCCTCCTCCTCCTCCTCCTCCTCCTCCTCCTCCTCCATCCCCCCCCCCAGCCGCGCGCCGTGACTCGCGGCCTCGCCGGCCAGCTGCGCGGCCACCACGTGGGGGGCGTCTGGCGCCGCGGGGACCTGCGCCGCGCCGCGGCGCTTGGGCGCGGCGGCGGCCGGCAATGCGCGCGGCCGGGGCGCTCGAAGGGCCTCTGCTGCTCGTACCCGCCTCCTCCTCCTCCCTCCTCCTCCTCCTCTCCTCCTCCTCTGAGCTCCTCGTGGCCCCCTCCGAGCCTCCTCTGAGCCACCCCTCCTCCTCCTCCTCCTCCTCCTCCTCCTCCTCCTCCTCCTCCTCCTCCCTCCTCCTCCTCCTCCTCTCCTCGTCCTCGTCCTCGTCGTCCTCGTCCTCGTCCTCCTCCTCCTCCTCCTCCTCCTCCTCCTCCTCCTCCTCCTCCTCCAGCTTCGCGGCGGCTCGTCGAGCACAGCCGCACGTCGCCAGGACGCCTCGGGCCAGGCCTCGCGCGCTCACAAGAGGCCGGCACTGCGCGCGGCCAGGGCGCTTGCAGGGCCTCTGCTGCTCGTGCCCGAGGCCGGGCCCCGGGCTCGAGGTCGGGTTTCGCGGCGGCTCGTCGTCCTCCTCCTCCTCCTCCTCCTCCTCCTCTTCCTCCTCCTCCCTCCTCCTCCTCTCCACCTCCTTCTCCTCCTCCTCCGCCTCGTCCTCCTCCTCCTCCTCCTCCTCCTCCTCCTCCTCCTCCAGCCGCACGTCGCCAGGACGCATCGGCCAGGCCTCGCGCTCAGCACAGCAGGGGATAACCGCATGCCGATGATAACAAAGGGACCCCCCCCTTCAGTGTTTAGAGTTGATTCTCGTCGCCCTATACAAAATTCAAATTGGGCGGCGAGCGCTGAGGCCGAACTTCATTATCACCTCGAAACGCTATGTTGAGATAGCAACATCAAGCGATGTTGATATAGCAACATCAAGCGAAGCGATCACAATTTTTCAGGATGTGTCAAGCGAAACCAATAATTTTGGGAGGCAGACTCGCACGAAACGAGCAATGTTCTTATTATCACTCTACTTCCCTCTTCTTCTTTTATAGTTCTATCTGTCCTCACGCTCGCCTGAACTGTTTTATCCCTGGGGTTGATTATCCAGTGAAAATGAAGCACATGAGCTACCCTACACGAGCACTTAAAAAAATCAATGTTCATAAAGCGCTTGTAAATTAAATTGATAGATTTGGAACTTTGGATTTTTCCTTTCTTCGTCCTCTTCTTATTATCATCTTCTTCTTCTTTCTTATTATTATTATACTGTGTTCTTCTTCTTTTATATTTCTCTCTGTCCCCACGCTCGCCTGAATTTTTTTATCTCTGGGGTTGATTATCCATGGAAATTGAGGCACATGAGCTACCCTACACGAGCACTTACAAAAAACAATTTTCATGAGAGATAAGCCATTGTTGAGGATATTTCTATGAAAACTAAACGCCAAGGATGTCTCAAAACGTGCTCGGCTTGGTCTCCTCTTGATCATCTCTTACTTCGAGATTATGCTGAGGTCTGCTGGGCTACTTTTATTATCTCTCCCTGAACCCCGAACTTTATTATCCCCTAGTGTTTATTCTCACGGGCATGAGGTTATGTCGATGCCTGGCCCAGGCTTCGTTGGGTTTTCGAAGGGACCAGAAACTTGGGGCCCAACCCTGGGATCTACGGGTGGGGGGGCGCCCATCCTTGACAAGGGTGCGTCCGAACAGCCCACGTTGGGGTGTATCCCAGGGTGTCCCTCCTTTTCAGCGCGGGTTCTTTTTTCGTCGAAATGTCGGGGAGGATAACAAAAATCGCCTGCAATTTCAGGCACCGACGGAGGCGCCACTAGAAGCGTCCCAAAACGGGTCCGAGTAGATGGAGTACGGGGATCACGTCGCATCGCCGTTGCATCGCCGATACATCGGCGATGCACTTTCGACGATGGCTGTGCATGGGTGTCGCCGGAGTGGAAGAATGGGGCCCAACATCGAGCCGCATCGGCGATACGTCGACGATGCGGTTCGGTCCTCCGGCCCCACCTGCTCGGACCCCACCGCGGGGACACTAGATGGTACCGATACCGCTACTCCCCAGATCTCTCCCGGGATTTCGAGGCGGATCCAGCGGTGGCGACGAGGGCCTCCCATGATGCACAAGCAGGGGAACACCAGGGAAGGTAGAGCTATGGGTAGCTTCTGCTCCTTTGCCTAGAGCAACCTCTTGCATGGGGGATACGGACCTCCCCCAAGACGAGATCTTCATCCTGAGCCATTTTCTGACAATTCTGGGGCCCGTGGAGGGCCCCGAGAACCCGAGCACGGCAAACAACCTCAAGGCCCGTTTCCCTCAGGACCCGTTTCCCCCATGTAGCAATCCGCCTCCGGACTTGGAGTAACATGTGGCACCTACTCTAGAACAAGAACATACCTTAGACGGATCTACCATTTCTCCAACCTTGCACCGCGCCGAACGCAACGGCCACGCTGTCCATGAACGCATCCACCCAGAAAGTGTCCATGGACGTCACGGCACCCAACGCGTCCATAGACGCTTTGGTGCTGGGACGGGAGAGCGGTATTGGGCATCGGCCCCACATGCTGGTCTTCGAGCAGCAGATAGGCTTGGCCCTCCGACTTTGGACCCCCGTTTTTTCCCGCGCCGTGTCGGGTCGGGCGAAAGGGGGGGGATAGCAAAGGGGGGGCTTTGAGAATCGGCTCACGCAGCTGATTTTCCCGGCGCCTCCCGGCGCCGGAGGCGGCTATCTATCGAGGAATGGGCTCCTCGGTGGGGCCGAAACTGAAGGGGAACTGGGACACAAAATAAATACACACAAATAAAAGGATCCCCCATATTTTCCCATAATTTCTGGGTTTCTGTCTTCCCCTCCACTTCCCATATTTTCGTACCCATACGACCACCCTGCGGGTGATAAGGAGGTTGTGGGGGGGTGGGGGGAGGGGGGTGGCTCATGACGACAACTGTGATGAACGTGGTGCTGATGGGCGATGATGGTGTGAATGACGTGGCGGATTTTGTTTTGTTCCTTCGCTTGGGCGACTTGTGTCGCCCAAGCGACGGGCAACCGACAGGACAACGTGGGCTACCGACGGGACAACCGACGGGCAACCGACGGGACAACGCGGGCTACCGCTTGACAAGGCCGGGGGGGGAAACATTTGTGTTGTCGGACCCCTAGCGACAGCAGGGTGAATTCCTCTCGGTGGCCCACGCAGCTTCGCCTCGCCCGCGCGCACGGCACGAGCGAGAACTCGAAACTCGATTTCCCGGTGGGGGAACTCCGTTGCACTGCGATCTCACCCCCCAACCTCCGATTTTTTCCTGGGGATCGACGATTAATTGTGCCTGTGTGTTTTTTCCCCCCTGTCGTCCAGCCCGACCGTGGCGGAAGTGCTGCGGCGTATTTCGTAGCCCCCCTTTCTTACCAGCCTGGAACATATCCCTATCCCCATGCTGGGCACCTCTTCATCAGGATGCCAATCTTAGGGATTCCCTATTTTTTGAGGGCGAATCCCTAAGATTGTCATCGCCTTTTGGCGCGTCAACCTTAGGGGGAGGGACACGTTCGAGGCCGGTAAAGTCCCCTCCCTGTCGTCCAGCCCGACCGCGGCGGAAGTGCTGCGGCCTATAGCGCGGCTCCTGCCCCGATCGCCCGCCGGGGCGCCTCCTGCCGCGCGTGCCCCGTGCCCCGCCGCCCCGCCACCCCCCTCGAGGGGCCCCTCCCCTGCTTGCCAGCCTCGAACGTGTCCCTATCCCTGAGATTGCCACGCCAAAAGGCGATGACAATCTTAGGGATTCGCCCTCAAAAAAGAAGGGAACCCCTAAGATTGGCATCGTGATGAGGAGGTGCCCAGCATAGGGATAGGGATATGTTCCAGGCTGGTAACCTGCGTCCCAGGCCTTTGTTTTTCGGAGCCGTGAGGACCACGCGGCGGGAGGTGCAGCAGGAGCTCGACCACAAGACCCTCCACAAGCAACCCAGACCCACAACCCCAGGACGTCCCACTGATTGTCGGTGAGGGAACGTCACGCTGCCCACAGCAAGATCACCGAAACCCAAGAAACCCAGGGCACCCTGGAGGCAAGCAGTGAGGCTCTTGGCATCGGAGCTGTGAGAAACACACGGCGGGAAGTACCATCGGCCCGTAAAACAAGGACGTACGATCAGGATTAGAGTGAGAAAACCTTGGGTTCGCCAGGGACTAATTTCCCCCCCAAACGACGACAACCCTCCCGGAACCTTCCGAAAAGACTCCAGAACCCTTCCCAAAGGGTCTTCAGAGGGTTTCGGGGGGGATTCGGCTGTTTGAGGGGTCCCAGATGGGGTCCGAGTAGATGGGGTCGGCGGATCGCGCCGCATCGCTGATGCATCGGCACTGCATCGCCGATGCATCGGCGACGTCGGCGATGCAGGGGCGCCATCGGCATGGAGAACCGCTGGCTCCACATGCAGCCACACCGTCGACGCATCCGCGATGCGGCGCGATCCCCCGACACCATCTACTCGGACCCCATCTGGGAGGCCCAGAAGTGTGCAAGGGCCTTGAAGGCCGTCCAGCGAAAGCGGCCAAGGATGGGCCGAAGGTGAAGGATGCGGGGATAGCCTTCGAAAGCCATTCATCCGCACTATGCAGGTAGGCTGCTGCAGTTGGCAAACTCTGACCTCCAGCGGCCCACACCCGGCCCTGGGGCTGTCAAAAAGCAGGCCCGGGATCAAACACAGTTCCTGCGGAAATGAGTCGAGACTTCCAAGGGTCCACGTCCTGTCGCTCCCTCGTCGCCCCTGCACCCTCAGGTGCAGGCGCTGCAGAGCACAACATCGTGACGGCTGATTGTTCGTAAAGTCTGCCTCCAGAGGCCATTTCCTGGACCTGGAGGCCGTCAAAAAACGACTCGTGATGAACCGCCATCCCCAGGAACTGGGTCGAGATCTCCAGGACTCCACGCTCTACAGAAGCATGACGTCGGGGGTCTGGTATATGGGGGGGCGGCAAGATCGGCGTGACTGCGGGACACAGGTGTTCGGCGCCGGCGGTGCTCAGAGTAAGTGGCGGTCTCTTTGTGTACTCTATCCCTCGTTCTCTCTTTCCTTTCTCTCTTTTTTTGTTGTTCTCTCTCTCTCTCTCTCTTGTTTTTGTTCTCTCCCTTCTTTTTTTCTCTCTCTCTCTCTCGCTCTATCTCTCTCTCTCTCTTTTCTCTCTCTCTCTCTCTCTCTCTCTAGAGAGAGAGAGAGAGATAGACAGACACACACACACACAAAAGGACAACAGAGAGAGAGAGAGACCCTTATTCATTTCCACTAGTACTATTATTGTACTTCCCATTATTTCTGCCGTTCCCGCCTTCCACATGAGGTATACGTTTTTTGTTGAAGAGCGGGGCGAGAGCGACGGCGCAGAGCGCACAGAGCCTGCGTCTGTGAGGCCCGCCTGCCGTCCAGGCTGGAGGCTGGCCGGCGGCGGCGGCTGCGCAGCGCCGAGTGCGGCCGAGGCCTCGGCCTCTGCCTCGCCTTCCCGAGGCGGGGCATCCGGTCTGGTCCACTGGGTGACGCCCGTCTGTTTGGACGCCCGACATGGGTACCGAAAATGGGTACAATGCCCAACAGCAAATGTTGTCCCAAACCAACAGCGGCCGCTGTTGGGCAGGCGGCCTCCTGTTTCGAATGGACACAGGCCGCGGCGGCGCGGACAGCGAGCCCTGTTCAAAATGAACAGGAACTGCTGTTGGGCATGGTACCCATTCTTTCCGTGCCCATTTCGGGCGTGCAGAGTCTGGAGGTGGTAGAAGTAGGTCAGGCCGTCCGCGGTCCGGAAGGCCCGCCAGCCCTCCGGCAGGTCGTGGCCGTGGACCTCGCGGGCCTTGGCCTCGCCAGCCTGGCCGTGCGCGGCCTTCCTGCGGAACTCCTCGTGGTGCACCGCCTCCTTGCCGTTCTGCTCGACGGTGCAGTCGGTCAGCGCGAGCGTGCTGCCTCGGACGCAGACGCCGTGCCGCTGGTTGCGCAGAACCTGGCTCCGCAGGAGCGTCACGGCGAAGCGCGGGTCGCCCAAGTAGAGGCCATCGTAGCCGTTGCCCTCGAAGCGCGAGTCGACCACAGTCACAGTGCCCTTGTGCGAAGACTTCCCCTTCAGCAAGTGCAGACCGAGGCCGTCGTACTTGCAATCGCGCACCACGCAGCGCGTGATAGACGTCTCGCCAGAGCAGCCCTCTAAAATGATACCGGCGGACATGTCGTTGCAGACCTCGCAATCCGTGAGCGATACGTTCCCCACGACGCCCTTCAGGTCCACAGCGCCGGCGGTGCAAGACGCCATCACGTGCAGGCCGCACAGCTCGGCGCCCATGGCGCACTCGCGAAAGACGACCTGGCCGCGAATGATGACGCCCGCGGCCCCGGCCGCCACTTTGACGAAGGGCTTGGAGATGACCACGAGCCCGACGTACTCGCCGGGCTGCACCGTGATGGTGCCGCCGGACACGGGGAGCAGATCCACCGCAGCAGCGATCGTCGGAGCATCTGCAGGCACGCCCAGCGAGGCCTTGGCGGCCCCGTGCGCCCAGGCGCCCGGCTGCGGGCGCGCCGCGCCCCGGTCGCGGCGCGCCCGCTTCCACGGCGGGGCCTCTCCGCCAGCCGGGGCGCCTGCAGAGCTCGGCCTCGGGCTGGAGGCGCTGGCCCAGCCGAGCTGCTGGTCGTAGCGCTGGCGGGCTTCCGGGTCGGACAGCACCTCGTACGCCGCCTGGATCCGCTGGAACTGCTGGGTGGCAACCTTCACGGCGATCTCGTCGCTCGGGTCTGCAACCTTGTCGGGATGCCACTTCAGGGCCAGTCGCCTGTGGGCCTTCCGGATGTCATCCGGCTCCGCGTCCGGCCCCAGGCACAAGGCGGAGTAATGCGTGGCGGGCCCCGCGCATCCGGCCGCCATCGCTTTGCCGCCCGGCCCGTGGCCGCCGCGCGACGCCAGGTCCGCCTCTCTCTCTCTCTCTCTTTGTCTCTCTCTCTCTCTCTCTCTCTCTCTTTCGAGGGATGAAACAACGACCCTACCCTGGGTTACAAATGCGCGGGGTGTAAAGCTCCTGGGAACCACCAGAGCCTAGAGCCGCCAGGACGCGGCACCTCACGCAGGCCTTGCCCTGTTTGCCCACAGGAGTTGCAGCGCACAGCGCCTCGCAAACCAGGGTAGGGGCGTTTGTTTCTGCCCTTGACTCTTGTCTCCTCCTCCTCCTCCTCCTCCTCCTCCTCTTCGTCCTCGTCCTCGTCCTCGTCCTCGTCCTCGTCCTTGTCCTCCTCCTCCTCCTCCTCCTCCTCCTCCTCCTCCTCCTCCTCCTCTCTCTCCTGTCTCTGTGGCCGCCGCGACGGCCCGCCCACCGCCCTGCGCGGGCCCGCCTCTCGGCGCCGCGCCGCCGGGGGGGGGGGCCCGCGGGCCCAGCGCCCTCGGCGCCTCGCAGGGGGCCCTGGCGTGAGGCAAAAGGGCCACGGCCTGCGTGGGGTACTCCAGATTTCGTGATAAAAGGGAGGGGGTCTGGACCCTCCAAGACAAGCCATTTCAGACCTCCCCAGTGGGAGAACCCTCCAAAACATCGTCCCCAGACCCCCCCAGGCCCTCCAAGATAGCTTGGAACAGACCCCGCCCCGACATGAGACCCCCCCCCCTTTATTACGAAATCTGGAGTATGCTGTGTAGCAGCTCGCTGCGGAGGGAGCCCTGCTGCCAAAAGGGGTGTCTTGGTGAGGATCCCCCTTTGCACACGAGGATCCCTGCAACAAGGACTCCTCTTCAGTAGTGAGTCCTGACGGGGAACTCCGTGCGGGAAGGCTCCGTTCCGCAGAGAACCCTGAGGAAAGATCCCTTGCATACGGATTGTGCTGAAAAGGGTTTCTTCGTAAGGACTCCATAGTAAGGACTTCGTAGTAATGGTTCCTTCGAAACGATTATTCTAGCACTGGGTCTTCTGGTGGGGCTCCCTTAGGAAGCGATCGCTCCGTGAGGATGTTATGGTCACATATTCATGCAGAGTTCATTCGGTGAAAATTCTTCCAGCAACGCTCCACCAACAAAGACTCCGTAACAAGACTTCGCGCGAGAGGCTCTCTTGGGGTGCGTGAATTCAGCGAGGTTGCCGTGCTGAAATAATCCCCACGTGGAGCTTTCTTCCGAAAGCAAAATACCGAATCACGCATAGATCCTTAACGGATGGGTAAGTCGGAGGTTGGGGGGTGAGATCGCAGTGGAACGGAGACCCCAAACCGGGAGATCGTTTCGCTTCGTTCGTGTCGTGCGTGCGGGCGGGGCGAAGCTGCGTGGGCGCGCGAAGGGAATGAACCCGCCGTTGCCAAGGCGAAGTCGAGACAAATGATTATCCTCCGCCCGCCCGTCCGTCCGTCCGTCCGGCGGTGGCTCGCGGTGTCCCGCGGTGTCCCGTGGTGTCCGCCGTTGCTAGGGCGAAGTCGAGACAAATGATTCTCCCCCGCCCGCCCGTCCGTCCCGCGGTGTCCCGTGGTGTCCCGTGGTGTCCCGTTGGGTGAGATTGATAGTGAGATCGATAGTGAGATCGATGTGGTGTCCCGTGGTGTCCAGTGGTGTCCTACGGTGTCCCGTTGAGTGAGATTGACAGTGAGATCGATAGTGAGACCGATAGTGAGATCGAGAGGTGTCCCGCAATGTCCCGTGGTGTCCCGTGGTGACCCGTGGTGTCCCGTGGTGTCCCGTTGAGTGAGATCGATAGTGAGATCGATTGAGTCAGATTTTGGTTACCCCCCTCTCCCCCCCCACAACCTCCTTATCACCCGAAGGGTGGTCGTATAGGTATTAAAGGGAGTCCTTACTAAGGAATTTGTATTGCAACAAGATCCCCTTCGCAATTGAGATTACAATAGTCCTCCTTATGTCACAGGTTAGAACGCCAGAAACGTCATGACAACTAGCAGAGCAACACCAGCAACAACAACAGCACAACAACACAACACCAATACTGGGCAACTTTTCTGGGGGGTGATCGGTGGGCGAAGAGGTCCCCAGAATTGGTGTTACTGGTTCTTGTTGTTATATTGTTTTTCTCTTGGTTTTCGCAGAGTCCGCACTGAAGAACGGAAGGCGTTCGCGCGCGGCCCCGCTTTTGACGACTTGGCGAAGCGGAAGCATACGCGGGCCGCGCCAGGGCGGGAGCGGCAAAACTTCCGATGGGCGCGGCGAGCACGAATCACGCGCCGCGCTGACACATCACTGCCGGCGCTGGGGCGAGGTCGGCATTTCGCACGTTTTCGGAAAAACACACACACTGTGGGAAAAAACACACACGCTGTGGGAAGAAACACACACTGTGGGAAGAAACACACAAACACACACTGTGGTGTTTTTGTTCCCCACAATGTGTTTTTCCCCCCCCCCCAGACGTGTGTGTGTGTGTGTGTGTGTGTGCGTGTGCGTGCGTGTGTGTGTGTTTTCCCACAGACGTCTGCGTGTTGTTTTCCCACAGGAGGCCCCGCTGCCGCTGCCGCTGCCGCGCCAATTCGGCGAAGGAGCCACGCGCCCCGCCCGCGCGAGGGCTCCGCGTCGGGGCGAGAGGCGCTCGGCGCGCGGGCGCGGGGCGGGACAGCGCCCCCTCGCGCGGGACGCCCAAAGTGGAAGGAGCCCCAGGACACACAAATAAATGCATACAAATGGGCTTCCCAATCTTTTCCTGTATTCTCTGGGCTTCTGTCTTCCCCCCCCCCACTTCCCATGTTTCTCCCATATTTTTTTTTGAAAGCCGTCGATTCATGGTGTCTGTGTGCTTCCTTCCTTCCCGAGGAGTGGGGAGCGAGGCGCCCCATGCCGCGCCGGGGCGGAGGCGCCGCTTCCAGGCGCCAAGGCCGCGCGGCGCGCCGAGGAGGGAGCGACGAGCGCGTCCGGGGGCGGCCGCTCGCGCGTCGACGAGTCCGCGGCCAGCGACGAGAGTGCGCCCGCGCCCCGGGGCGCGGCGGGAGAGCCATGCGCAGGCGAGCTCGGCGCGGCGCCGAGGCGAGAGCGACGGAGGAGGAGGAGGAGGAGGGGGAGGAGGAGGAGGGGGAGGAGGGGGAGGAGGAGGAGGGAGGAGGAGGAGGAGATAGCCGGCCATCCCCGCGAAGGGGGGCGCGCCCCGTCGCACTGCCGCCACGGACGCTGCGCCGTGGACAGCGTCGTGTCCGCGTGGGCGTTGGCGCGAATCTCCTCGACACTGTCGTTATGCTCTCGCACGCAGGGCGGAGGGCATCGGATCCAGCAGCAATCGGCTGGCTGCGGTGGAGAGGAGGATATACCAATAGGGAATTCGGAAGAAGGATAACATGAGAGAGGGGGAAAGAACGGAGGAGGAGACAGGGCTGGATAGAAAAAAGAAAGAGTGGAAGAGGAAGGAAGTGAAGTGTAGTAGAGTCGGTTTGAATGATTTGCGCCCGCTGTCATTTTGCAGCGGGCCCCATTTCATCTCTAAAATGGCACGATCAAGTCATATTCTGAGGCCATGAAACTGCATTGGGCAGAATCAAACTGGGGATTAAGCCGAAAGACATTGGATCCAGTCAGGCTTAGCGGGTTGTAACCGAATCCGAACGGTGTCCGACCACGGATATACCAACGCCGATGCGGAACTTGGGGAAACCAAGAAGTACTGATACCGCTACTACCCAGACCTCTCCCGGGGTGCGGTCTGACCAGGATGTCGAGGCGAATCGAGCGGTGGCGACGAGGGCCTCTTAGGCGGCCGAAAAAAGGGACAACGAGGGACAGGAAAAGGTATGGATACCCTTTCTTCCTCTGAGGATGTAGCCTCCCGGGAGTTGCTCCACATGCCCAACTCCAGAGTCTCCAAAGCACCTGTACCCAAACACCCTGACGGTCTGGTCCTGCAGCCTGCCGCCATCCGCCAGTCGTGGGCGCCCAATGAGGAGGGGTGCGTCCAAGAGGGAGGCTCGCAGATCGTGGCCCGAGGCACGTGCGCGGCCCAGGGGGGGGGGGCCATGGACATCATGAAATACGAAGAGGCGCCACGAAATCTGAAGAGATATCGTGGCCCTGGCCACGATACACGCCCCCCCTAACTTCGGGATCCACCAAGATCCGCTGGTGCACCTGTCTGCCGCAAACAGCTGCCCCCCGTATGCCTCACCAGTCGGCTATCGTCAGGAGCTGCTGGCGACTGGGGGGCCTCTGTTTTGGGCGGTTCGGTACAAACACCAATCGAACTCTCACACACACACACACACACGGACCCACACACACACACACACACACACAACGCACACACAGGACACACACACCTTCGGTGGCAACTCATGGGAGCCACCCATTTCATCTTGTCGGCTTTTGCGAGTCGACGCGAACCGACGCTAACCGAAGCCGAATCAACGCTGATCGACACGAGCCGACGCCAAACCGGCGCTACCTCTCCAACTCCCAGACGCTAACCAACGCCAATCGACGCCAAAAGCAACACTCAAAGGACACGCCAGGCTCCCGTGATTTGCGACCGAGCACACCCCTTTTGCGGGATCCCGACAACCATCACCCCCCCGCTTGGCCGCACCCGAGCCGGGCGTCCGCCGCCAGAGGCCAGAGCCGCACGTCCGCCGGCCCTCCGCCGCGTGCGAGGCTCGCCGAGTGCGAGGCCCCTTTGTGGAGCGAACGGTACACAGAAAGGTAATCCTGACAGGGAATGTGTCGACCCCCGATCCCAGGCTTCGTTGGGTTTTCTTTTTTGATTCGCGGCCCGCAAGGAGAAGTCCAGATGGCGGAGTGACCGAGGCTGGCTGAGGCTGGGGCACAGCGACAGATAATTGGCGCGACATCGCGCAGAGTGCACCTGCAGATAACTAACGACGCTGGACATGTGCCAGCAAAAGAGGCAACCGCGAAGGCACCAGCTGAAGCCCAGGCGCCACCACGCGGACCCCAAAAGCCGCTGAGCGTGTGCCAGCAGAAGGGGGGCGGGCGCAAACAGGTCGGACCCGCAGCTGGAGAACCGACTGCCAGACGGAACGTGCCAAAACCACTCACTTGCCTCCTAGGGCGTGGGCCAGTGTGTAAGCCACCGAGGGGGTTCGGGCAAATGCTAGAAGGGTGCCAGCCAACTACAGGAGAGGGCGTCCGCGATGGCCGCAGGTACCAAGGCGGTGTGGAGCCTCCGCTCCCAGAAAGGCCCAACTGTGGCAGGAGCCGACGTCAGCACGAGCGTCAGGGCGGTGCCTTTGGCCGACGACCGTGTCCGCCGCGGGCTGGCAACCGGCCAACCTATGAGTCCAAAACTGCCGACCGCACTGTCTACTGTGTCTTCGCGAATGGACAAACAATGAACTTCGGCGCCGAACCCTGGGAAATACGGTGGGGGGGGCGCCCATCCATGATAAGGGTGCGTCAGAACAGCCCCCTTGAGGTGTATCCAAAGGCGTCCCTCCTTTTCTGAATGGACCAAACATTTGGGGCCCACCCGTGGGAGATAAGAAGGGGGGACATCCCAGGGTTCCCGTCCGTTTCTTACCGCTCAATTCTTTGTCGTAAAGCCAAGGGTTGGGATAGACACATCGCCTGCGAAATCACTTTGCTGCTGTCGTTGCCCCTACCCCCCACCGAAATCCGACGTACTGATTTGTTTCAATGTTTGCGGGGCCCGCGGAAGCCCCGACCATTCCCCCACTTTGGATGTCTGCCACTGCCCCTCCTCCTCCTCCTCCTCCTCCTCCTCCTCCTCGTCCTCCCTGTCGCGCCCCGAGGCCAGTCGAAAGGGCGGGCCGGGCGTTTCGCCTGAGACTTCATCATCACTTCTGACCTTGAAACTTGAAAACATTGGCAACAGCTTCACAGATGGAGGGCGGGTGGCTTTCAAAACGTGGCTCTCGCCTCAGCACAGCGCACATGTGTTCAAATTCGCAAGGGCTTCACGGATTGAGGGCGGGTCGTTTGGGAAACGTGTCTCTCGCCTGATCGCCGTGCGCATTCGTCTCAAACGACTGCAAGAGCATGCGGGTTTTGGGCGGGCGGCTTTCACAAAATGTGCTTTCGCTTTTTGCGCAGCGCGCGCTCGTCTCAAACGACTGCAAGAGCTTGCGGGTTGTGGGCGGGCGGTTTTCACAAAATGTGTTCTCGACTTTTGCGCAGCGCGCGCTCGTCTTAAGACTGCAAGAGTGCCACGGATGTACGGCGGGTCGTTTTCAAAACGTCGCTCTCGCCTTAGCGCAGTGCGCATTCGTTCCAGAAACGCACCAATAGCTTCACGGATGGAGGGCGGGTCGTTTTCAAAATGTGGCTCTTGCCTTCGCGCCGCGCGAATTTGGTCTAAACGCTTGCATGAAACGTTTTGCGGATTCCTATGGTCACCGTAATAACCAAAAATTGCGCTTTGGAGCTATTCCGGATATTCCGGTCGCGACAGTTACGTTGATTCGCTGCGTTGCAGTCCCAGGAATGGCGTTCTGGCACGATTCAGGATCGTCTGGACGTAACAATTACGTTGATTCGCGGTGTTGGGGTCCCCAGAACGGTGTTTTTGGCACGCGTCAGGGTCTTCAAACGGTGGTCTCCCAGCGGAGCACCTCCCTCAGTGGAGGTTAGTCCTCTTTGGGGCCTACGGAGAGGGAGCTTGGAGGGAAACTTGATTCCAAGATGATCGTTGATGCGTCTTGGGTTTACACTGGTCCTCCTCCTCCTCCTGTCCCGACGGTTTCGGGAATGCTATAGGCGTCCCTGGCCATGGCCCAAATGGAATCCCGGGGCCCTCCGGGCCTCGTGAGTCGTGCTCTAAAAACAATGCAGGCCTCCTTGGGGATTCTGGGGGCACCCTGGACGCGCTCCGCTGGCAACGCCCGGCAGCTGGTGTTCGGGCGGGGCCCGGGGGCCGGCACCTGGCAGCAGATCCCTGCGCCTCGCGGGAAAGGCGAGCGGCCCTCAGACATCCCGATCGGACAGCCAACGAGCGAAGGTGGCCCCAAGATGCACCCAAGACGGCACCAGATGGCCTCAACATGGCCTCCAGGACTGCCCGAGAGGCCTCGAAGACGTCCTCCAAGAAACCCGAAAGCTCGGAAACCACCTGGTCCGATAGCTGGCCCGACTCCGTGTTCCCCGAAAGTTTTCGAAACCTACTCGGGGAACGCGTGGTCCAATAGCTTGGCCAAGCTCAAAAACAATGTTCGGCAACGCAGGCGCTTCCAAAAAGGCAAAGGGCGGCGGTGATTCGCTCGAGGCGTCTTCGATAACGCCAACGTTTCAAGATGCGCTGATGGCTCCTATCCCCCCCCCGCATGCTGTTCCCAGATGCGCCAATGCAGCGCCGAGACGCACCGACGCAACTTTGTTTTATCCCATTTGAAATAGGGAGGGGGCAGGCGGCAAAGGGCGAAGCCCTGACGGATACATATGCTGTTGTGTACACGCTTGATACATGCAATCGTACACTTTTCCATTGACCACCCTCCAATAAAAATGCGGTTCTCGCTTCAACGCCGCGCACGTTCAACCAACAGTGCGCACTTGTTCAAAGGATTTGTATGGTTTTCCCAGGGAGCGAGTGATGCCACGATCTAGGATTGTCAGGACGCCACAGCCAAGTTGATTCGCGGCGCTGATGTCCCACAAAACATGTGTTGGGACGACTGACAGTTATCAGACGGTCGTTTTTGAACGGGGCTCTTCCCGCTATGGGGTGGAATTCTTCAAGGGGCGAACTTGGAGGGAAGGCTTCTTGCAACTTCGTTGTCTACACTCGTCACTTCTCGTCCTGCTGCTGCTGCTGCTGATGGCGGACATAGGTCTCCCTGCAGCCAACTCTCCAGCTCCCCCTCGCCGCGGCTGGGCGGTGAGGGAGGGGCTCGTTGGGGAACATGTGGGAAGGGAAAAGGTGGAGAAAAGCCTCCCGATGAGGGGAAAGGTGAGATTGGGGAAGGGGGCGGCCCCCCCCCCCCTCGTCCTCCTCCTCCTCCCCCCGCCGGCGTCTTCCTACCAACTCCACGCCGTGCGTGGCGGTGCGTCGGGGTTCGGCCGTGGCCCCCGGTGAAGTCCTGCCGCATCGCGCCGCTCCCCTCTGCAGACCTGCTGGGCTGCGAGGCTGCCTCACAAGGCCGTGTGCGCCCAAGGGGGGTGGGGTGGGGTAGGGCAGGGCTGTTTAGTAAACGCCCAGGGCCGTTTAGTAAACGCCAAGTGTCCGGTCTGGGTGGTTTTTCCTCCCCTGACTCCAGACTCCCTCGTCGTAAGGGCTGGGGTCTGTGACAGAGTAGGCAGACCTGTCCGCGGTCCCCGGGGCTCCCCCTCCTCGAGCCACGGTCGGACTGTGAGGGGCATGTCTCTCGGGGCGTCGGGCTGTCTGCAATGGTGGGGGGCCTTCGCGCCGTCTCTACTGGGCAGTGTGGTCGCGTTCTTGTGCCTCTCGCTTCCTGTCCTGGTAAGGGCTTCGAGTGCCTCGCCCCGAGTGCATGAGTGCACGAGCAGAGGAAGAAGCAAATGGAGGAGCAGGAGGGGAAGCAGAGGGCTGGAGATGAAGAAGAAGGAAAGGGACGAGGAGGAGGGAAACGACGAAAACGACGAGCAACAATAAGAAGAACACTCCTGTGCTAACCGCTCGTCCCAATGAACCTGTGCAACGAACGCCTGCGATACCAGACACGACTATGACGCGTGCCGCTGTCGGAATCGGCCACCTGCACGCTTTAATGCGTGTTGTGACCATGATTCGAGTCGCTCACTTTTGAAAACTCCCACTGGTGGCTGTAGACTGTGAGCCATCAAGTCCCTCTGCGTGATGCTCCAAGGCCCGCTGTCCATACTGGACTCGACCTTATGATCTGGAAGCCGGTCGAAGGATGCTACTTTTCAATACTTCCGAAATTCGCTGGCCGATCGGGCTATCGGCGTGTTAGACCTGGACCGACACGGCAACGGGAAGAACACTTCAGAAACTTGACCGAGATGGCTTATGGTGCCGTTCGCTCTTTGAACCCTGGTGTCTGATGCCAATAACTGTTTGCATCACACCTCGGTGTTGGGAACATTGGTGCTAACAACTATGTACGTTACCGCTCGCTCTTTGGAACCTTGGTGTTCAGAGCTTGTCACGTCACTGTGAGCTCTTGCAAGCCTTGGAAATAAAAACTTGTCGCGTCACCGTTTGCTCTTGGGAACCTTGATGTTAGGAGCTTGGTACGTCACCGCTTGTTCTGTAGAGCCTTGATGTTTAGAGCTTGTCACGTCAGCATAGCTTGTTACGTCACCGCTTGCTCTTGAGAGCCTTGGTGTCCAGAGCTTGTTATTTGATTCCGAGGATAGTTCAAGAATGCCCGAAGGAAGCAGGCGAGTTCCCACGCGCACCCTGCGGGGCAGCGCAATTCCTACACCTGTGGCGAAGGGCAGACCTGTCCCGACATCCAGGCAGCCCAGTCCCTACACCCAGGGGTTTTCTTCTACCCTCTGCCTACCTCCTGTTACCCTACGGGGTTAACAACGACGACGGTCATCAGCATCATCCTCAGCAGCAGCAGCAGTAGCAGCATCACCACCACCACCATCATCACCATCACCATCACCATCACCATCACCATCATCATCATCATCATCATCATCAGCATCATCATCATCAGCATCATCAGCATCAGTATCATATTCTTCATCATAGTATCCATCACCCCCATCCTCATCCTCATCCTCATCCTCCTTATCATGATCATGATCATGATCATCATCATCATCATCATCATCATCATCATCATCAGCAGCATCATCAACATCATCATCACCACCCTAATCCTCATCAGCAGCACGATTCTAATCATAGGAACTGGCCCGAGATGGCTCATGGCACCGTGCACTCTTGGGGGCCCAGGTGCTAAAGGCTTTCAACGTCACCGCTCTTACCGGGAGACTTGGCGTTCAGAGCGTCTCACCTCATCGGGAGCTCTTGGAGAAACCTTGGCGTTCTAACCTTTTTACGCAACTGGCTGGTCTAGACATATGTTGTCAGCCACCCGGAGCTCTTGGGCGCCGTGGAGTGGAAGCTGTGTCCATCACTGTGCCGTCGTGAGGCCCGAGGGCTCACACCACGGATCGTACTGCGGAGCCTTGGTGTTTAGAGCTTGTTCTGCACGTGATGAAACCAACATCCAGCCAGAGCCTTGCGAAAATCATGGAAATTGGCGTCTCTGGGCCTCCGTGGGGGTACTGTTGGTGCCCTCTTGGGCCGTCTTGGGACCCTCTGGGCCAATTACTGGGGACCTTTGGGGCTGTCTTGGGGCTCTTCTGCGGGCCTCTTGGGGCTCCGTTGGGGCCCTCCTGGGTGATTCTTTTTTTTGTTGCTTTAATTCCCTACCTAGGCTCTGCCTAGTAGAAGTGTTCTTACTCGGTAAGCTTAAAGGGCCGGGCAGTGTTCCCCGCCCTGGGCTGTTCCCCTGGCATCCACCCCGCATCTCCCCCAGCATCAACCCCGCGGTTCCCCCAGTTGCGCCCCTGCTTAGCTTAGCTTAGCTTAGCTTAGCTTAGCTCAGCTCAGCTTATCTTAGCTTAGCTTAGTCTAGCTTAGCTTAGCTTAGCTTAGCTCAGCCTATCTTAGCTTAGCTTTGCTTATATCATCTGAGTTTAGCCTAGCTTAGCCTAGCTTAGCTTAGCCTAGCCTAGCCTAGCCTCGCTTATTTTAGCTTAGCTAATCTCATATTAGCTTAGTTTAGCTTAACTTACCTTAGCTTAGCTTAGCTTCGCTTAGCTCATCTTAGCTTAGCTTAGCTTAGTCTAACTAACTTAGCGTAGCTTAGTTCAGCTTAGCTTAGCTTAGCTATCTTAGCTTAGCTTAGCTTAGCTTAGCTTAGCTTATGCTGCTTTCCTAGGGGCTCCAACTCCTAGGTAGGGTCGCACTGGGATAATTTTATTGGGGCCCTCTGGGGCCGTCTTGGGGCCCTCTTGGACCGTCTTGGGGCCCCCTTGAATGCCTTTTGCGCCGTCTTGGGCGGTCGTTCGGTCTTCATTGCCCTTTCTTGGCCCGAAAAGCCGATCACATTAAACAATTTAGGGCCATACATGTGTTTGCTTTTGAAGGCCCTGTTGGGAGTCGTCTGGAGGGCCTGTTGGCCCGTCTTGGGACCCTCTCGGACCGTCTGGAAACCAACTTCAAACGCTCGTCACCACGGCCGGCACGGGAACGGAAACAGCGCAGGACCTTGCCCGAGAGGGCTCATGGCACCGTTCGCTCATAGGAACCTCGGCGTGAAGACCTTTTACGTCACCTCTCGCTCTTGGGAGCCATGGTGCAAAGATCTTCTTCACGTCATAGCCTTGGCGCTAAGAGCTCAGCCATCACCGTTCGCCCTTGGGAGAATTGGTATGAAGAGTTGCTTACGTCACTGTTCACTATTGGGGCTCTCTGCGGGTCCTGTTGGGTTATGTTGTTCCCATCCTACTGAAGGACCTCGAGGGCCGCCCTCGGGGTCCTCTGGGGCCCGGTTGGGGCCCTTCTTGGGCCGCCTTTGGGCGGTCTTTGGGGGCCTCTTGGGCCGTCCTGGGCCGAACAAGGACAACAGAAGGGACATCAAACTGGTTGCCCTCCTGAAGCCCACCCGGGACTCCACTGGAGGGCCTGCTGGCCCGTCTTGGGGCCCTCTCGGGCTGTCTTGAGGCCGTCGCAGGCCATCTTCAAACGCTCTTGGGCGGTCTCGGGGTCTCTTGGAGCGCTCTTGAACCGTCTTGGAGCCGTCCTGGGGCCTTCTTCGAGGTATCTTGGGCCGTCTTGGATCTTGGGCGCCTCTTGGGCCGTCTTGGGGCCGGGGGCGCGCGTTCACGCCACAACGGGCGCGAACGTCGTATACATCGCTCTTTCCGTCACCTGGGCTGGCACGGGAACGAAAACAACGCTTCAAGAACTTGCCCGAGAGGTGTCATGGCACCGTTCGCTCCTGGGAACTCTGGCGCGAAATACGTAGCACCCCGCAGATGCGCATAAGAGTGAGGGGGCGGTGGGGATGTCGGCAGTTTGCGAGACTCTGGAGAAGCCCGCCGCAGGCGCCAAAGTTTCACGAATCATACAACGAGTCCGGCGCAGGCGCTGATTTTTTCGTTAAACCAATGTAGATAGGCCACGGGTGGGTCGCAAATGGGTCGCGGGTGGGTCGCGGGTGGGTCGCGGGGTGGGTCGCGGGTGGGTCGCGGGTGTAGAGGGCAGCAAATCCACCCCATAATAATCACCCCGACAAGCGAAGCCGCTTAGTAAACGCACGCAAGGAATGAATCGAACAGGGCACGGCTGTTTAGTCAACGCCCAGGGCCGCTATAGTAAACGTTGATTGTCGGGTCCGGGTGGTTTTTCGTCCCTTGAGGGTGGGTCGCGGGGTGGGTCGCGGGTGGGTCGCAGGGTGGGTCGCGGGTGGGTCGCGGATGGGTCGCGGATGGGTCGCGGGGTGGGTCGCGGGTGGGTCGCGGGTGGGTCGCGGGGTAGGTCGCGGGTGGGTCGCGGGTGGGTCGCGGGTGGGTCGCGGGGTGGGTCGCGGGGTGGGTCGCGTGGTGGGTCGCGGGGTGCGTCGCGGGGTGGTTCGCGGGGGGTGGGTCGCGGGGTGGGTCGCAGGTGTCGCGGGTGGGACGAAGACAACAAACAACAACAACAACAACAACGACAACAACAACAACAGCAACAACAAGGATAGGGATCTTCCCTGGCCCCCGGCGCTCGGGGGACGTGCGGAGCTCTCCTCCAGGGGGGGGCAGGAGTCGTCCCCGGCCCCCGGGGCCCCCCAACCCCCCCCCCCCCCCCAACAACACAACAACAACAACGGACCGGTTCAAATAAAAAAAAACCTTCTAGCTCTATTAACACTTTACACCGGACTCGCTTCGCTTACTTGCGTGCGCGCGTAAGCGAAGCGAGTCCTGGTGCCATCCCTAATAGGATCCTATTAGAGGTGGATCCATCCCTAATAGGATCCTATTAGAGGTGGATCCATCCCTAATAGGATCCTATTAGAGGATCCATCCCTAGGATCCTTAGAGGTGGATCCATCCCTAATAGGATCCTATAGGATCCTATTTGAGGCGGATCCATCCCTAATAGGATCCTATTAGAGGTGGATCCATCCTCCCCATCCCTATAGGATCCTATTAGAGGTGGATCCATCCCTAATAGGATCCTATTAGAGGTGGATCCATCCCTAATAGGATCCTATTAGAGGTGGATCCATCCCTAATAGGATCCTATTAGAGGTGGATCCATCCCTAATAGGATCCTATTAGAGGTGGATCCATCCCTAATAGGATCCTATTAGAGGTGGATCCATCCCTAATAGGATCCTATTAAAGGTGGATCCATCCCTAATAAAATCCTATTAGAGGTGGATCCATCCCTAAGAGGATCCTATTAGAAGTGGATCCATCCCTAATAGGATCCTATTAGAGGTGGATCCATCCCTAATAGGATCCTGGAGGTGGGTCCATCCCTAATAGGATCCTATTAGAGGTGGATCCATCCCTAATAGGATCCTATTAGAGGTGGATCCATCCCTAATAGGATCCTATTAGAGGTGGATCCATCCCTAATAGGATCCTATTAGAGGTGGATCCATCCCTAATAGGATCTATTAGAGGCGGATCCATCCCTGATAGGATCCTATTAGAGGTGGAGCCATCCCTAATAGGATCCTACTAGAGGCGGAGCCATCCCTAATAGGATTCTATTTGAGGCGGATCCATCCCTAATAGGATCCTATTAGAGGTGGAGCCATCCCTAATAGGATTCAATTTGAGGCGGAGCCAGCTATGATAGGATCCTAGTAGAGGTGGAGCCATGCCTACTAGGATTCTATTAGAGGTGGATCCAGCTACGATAGGATCCTAGTAGAGGTGGATCCATGCCTACTAGGATCCTATTAGAGGTGGATCCATCCCCAATAGGATCCTATTAGACGTGGATCCAGCTGTGATAGGATCCTAGTAGAGGTGGTTCCATCCCTGACAGGATTCTACTACAGCTGGATCCATCCCTAATAGGATCCTAATAGGCTGAATTCCTAGAATTCCTAGGGATTCCTGAGATTTCCTAGGATTCCTAAACATGAATCGAGATTCCTAGGAATTCATAGAATGCCTACGAATCCTAAAGATCCATAGGAATCCTAAAAATTCCTATGCAAATCACATACGGCCTGTATGGGATCCTACGCAGGTCCCGCACGGCCTTTGTATGGGATCCCATACAGAGCCCAGACGGCCTGTATGGGATCCCGCACAGATCCCATACAGCATGTATGGGAACCGATACAAATCCCATACGGCCTGTATGGGACCCCACACAGATCCCATACGGCCTGTATGGGATCCACACGGATCCGTATAAAATTCCGATGGAGGCCTATATAGAATTCGTATGGAGGGCTATAGAATTCCGATGGAGGCCTATAGAATTCCTATGGGGAGCGATAGATTTCCTATGGAGGCCTATATAGAATGCCTATGGAGGCCTATAGAATTCCTATGGGGGGCCTATAGAGTTCCGATGGAGGCCTATAGAATTCCGATGGAGGCCTATATAGAATTCCTATGGAGGCCTATAGAATTCCGATGGGGGCCTATATAGAATTCCCATGGAGGCCTATAAAAGTCCGATGGGTGCCTATAGAATTCCTAAGGAAGCCAATAGAATTTGTATGGGGGCCTATGGGATTCCTATGGAGGCCTATAGAACTCCTATGGATGCCTATGGAATTCGTATGGAAGCCTACAGAATTCCTATGGGGACCTATATAGAATCCCTATGGAGGCCTATAGAATTCCTATGGAGGCCGATATAACTCCTATGGTGTGACATCTAGAATTCCTATGGTGACCTATAGAATGCCTATGGGGGGCCCTATTGAATTCCTATGGACCAACACAGCCGTGGCAGGGTCCGTATCGGGGTCCACACAACTGTATGAGGATATCTATAAGGATCCATACAGCTGTGGTCCGATCCCTACAGGGCCCGATGCAGCTGTGGTTTGATCCCTATAGGGGTCCACACAGCTGTGGTAGGATCCCTGTAAGGATCCATACAGATGTGGCACGATCCCCATCGGGAGCCATACAGATACAGCCTGCTCCCTGTAGGGATCCATACAAACGTGGTAAGATCTAGGGACCGATACAGCTGTGGTAGGACGTCTGTAGGGATGCTCAACATCTGTGGTAGGATCCTTTTAGGGATCCATACGAATATAATTGAATCCCTATAAGGACCGATGCAGCTGCGGAAGGATCCCTATAAGGACCCATACAGCTGTAGAGCGACCCCTATTACGATCCATACAACTGTGGTTGGATCCCTATAGGGATCCCTACACCTGTCGTAGGATCCCTAGACGGATCCACGCGGCTCTGGTAAAATCCCTAAAGGGAGTCACACAGCTTTGGTAGCACCCCTATAAGGTTGAGTGTCTGGGGGGGCGGGGGCGCGGGGACGTAGGGGCGTGGGGGGGAGCGCCGGGGCCCCAGTGGAGGACTCCATCAAACCTCAGTGAATTGCGAGGAAGTCTCGAGCGGGAGCCGTCGGCGTTGTTGTTGTTGTTGTTGTTGTTGGGGGGGGGGGGGGGGCGCCGGGGGCCGGCGCCCGCTCCTATTCAACAACAACAACAACAACAACAACAACACCAACAACAACAACAGCAGCAACAGCAACAGCAACAACAACAACAACACCAACAACACCAACACCAACACCAACACCAACACCAACACCACCAACAACAACACCAACACCACCAACAACAACACCAACAACAACAACAATAACATCAACAGCAACAACAACACCAACAACAACACCAACAACAACAACACCAACAACACCACCAACAACAACACCAACAACAACAGCAACAACAACAACCGCAGCAGCAACAACAACAACACCAACAACAACAACAACAGCAACAACAGCAATTCCAACAACAACAACAACAACAACACCAACAACAACACCAACAACAACAATCAATTTAAGACTGTTCGCCCTTATCTGTTCGAGTGTCCAATAACGCGAATTGCCCAAACCGTCGATACCCGCCTTCTTCGTCTTCGATCGAAACCCTTTTGAAGGGTATACCTTTCTTCCGTGCAGGCCAGGCCCCGGCAAGCGGCGGGGCGGCCGCGGACCGTCGGCCTGGCCAGCGGCAGCGCTGATCGGCGGGGCGGCCGCGGACCGTCGACCCGACCCCAAGAGGGACGGACAGGGGACCGACCACGACGACGACGACGACGACGTCGACGGCGACGACGACGACGGCGAGGACGAGCGAAAGCGAGAGCGAGAGAGAACGACAGCAGGGCCACGAAGGACACGAAGTAGGCCACGAAGGGCGACAGCGGGGACACGAAGGGAATGCGTATGGGGCCACGAAGAACGTGAACGAGCGGAGGCCACGAAGGGCAGATAATGCGGGGCCACAGAAGGCAACGATGGGGCCACTGAGGGTAGCAACTGGGCCACGTAGGACAGTGAGGGGGCCACAAACGGCGACAGCGGGGCCACGAAAGGCACGCACATGGGGCCACAACGGGCGCGACTCCTGGGTGCCTGGGTGTCGGGAGCGCGGCGCTTGAGCAATTTGCAAGAAATTCCAACGCAAGGGCGCTATTCTTCGGTAAATTGCAAGCAAATCTCCAACGAGAGCGCGACTCCAGAACGCCGGGAGAGCGATTCCTGAATTCGTTGCAAAGAAATCCCAAGCGAGAACGCGACTCCTGAATAGGATGCGAGGAGGTCTCGGGCGGGAGCGGGGGTCCTGGCGAAATTGCGAAGGAAGTCCAAGGCGGGAGCCGTTGTTGTTGTAAGGGGCCACGGGCCCAGCTTGAGCATCAGGACTTCCCCTGTCAAAAAACAGGATGCGATCGTCGAGGGGGCACACTTTGATTGAGAAAAAAAACAATATGCACCGGTGGGGGGATCCACAATAATTATTCTTCAGAAATGAGAACTCAACAACAACAACAACAACAACAACAACAACAATCATTTTACCCGAACGCTCAGTGTTCTCACCAGTGCCAAGGTTTTCATACGACGCCCGCCAATACCCCCACTTTGTGGGGGGGCCGGTTCAAGCTCTACCACATTTCCAAACGACTCTTCGCCACCACCCACACCCAGCTTCCCGCCCTATGACGTTCGGACACTTCACTTCGTGGCATGCGGACGACCGTGGCTACTACACTGGCGCATGGTTTCAATGACTTCTTGTGGTAACATCTTGTGGAAACTAGCTTAGTATACGACGACGACGATTTGAAGGGCCTACGGTGCGAAAAATGATTTTATGTTGCGCGGTGCTAAAATTCCTACGAAACCCAATGGTTTTTGAAGATTTCGGCGTGCGCACGGAAAGAAAAAACGAATGTGTCCCGCATGGTATTATTTGACAGGGATGATGGCCCTGGCAGGTGCGCAACCGTTGTTGGAGAAGTTCGAAGCACGTGAAGAAGTTGATCGCAAAAGCCCGTTTGACAGAAATGTTTTAAAAAGTTGGGTTTCCTGCAAATCCGCAAGAGCGCGCGGGATGAAATTGTGACACTTTTTTTAAAAAAATTAAAAAAAAAAAAAAAAAAACCATTGGTTTTTTGATGTTTTTATGTTGAAATCGCTACGAATACTAAGGTTTTGGAAGGATTTCGTCTTGCGCGCGCGAATGTCCACTTGGCCTTATTTTTTGCAAGGGATTCTTGAAGTTCGGTTATTTTAGAACAAGAAATTTCATTTTATAGTGTTTTTTGCAAGGGACAGCGGGGGGGAACAAAACAACCGGATCTTGATGACATCGTATTACCTGAGGCTTCCTCACGAAAATGATGAAAATGTAGCTGCGGCCTAGGCGCGGCGAGGGGGTCGCGCACCAGGGGCCCCAACAATAATTATTCTTTAGAATAAATAATGTTCAACAACAATCATTTGACCCTCATGCGCGATGCTTTCGCACGCAGCACACGGCGATCATGATCACCATCCCCATCATGAAGGGTGATTGTTCAATCGCGGAGGTCCGCTATTCCCATTCCCAGATCTCCCGCCCAATAAGGTCTTGCAAACACCTCCCCCGAGGAATTTCAACATATCCCGCCTCGAAAACACATGCCCGCGCCCTGCTGCGCCGATGCGAGACCGCCAGTGGAGCCCCAGCCAAGGGTAAAGCACAAGGAAATATCGAGCGAGAAGGGTGGTTTGGTGGGGATGGGGACTGTCGGCTGCGAGGCAGGGGCCTGGCCTTGAATAGAAAAAGAGGAAGCCTCGAGCAGGGGTGCTGTTGTTGCTGGGAGCGGCGCCAATGCAGAAAAAAACTGGGCGCTAGTCCAGCGCAAAACAAAACAAAGTCTCGAGCGGCAGCGCTGGTTCTGTTGGGACGTTGGTTGTCGGCGGCGAAGAGGAACATCGCCTTGAGTAAGGAGGGGAGAAATCTAGGGACTGTTTTGTCGGGGCGGGGGCTGTCGGCGGCGAGCAAAAACACCGCCTTGAGTAACAAAGGGAGGACGCCTCGAGCGGGAGCGTTGTTCTTGCTGGGGTCGGCGCCAATTCGAAAGAGAGTAGGCAGCCAGTGCACCGCAACACGGGAGGAGGTCTCGGGCGGGAGCGCTGGTTTTGTTGGGGCGGCGGCTTTCGGCGGCGAGCAACAGCACCGGCTCTGACTCAAAAAAGGAAAGGTCTCGAGCGGGAGCGTTGCTTTTGCTGGGGGCGGCGCCGATGAGCGACAGTGTAGCGCGCCAGTGCACGGTAAAACGGGAAGTCTCGAGAGAGAGCGTTGGCTTTGTTGGGGCGGCGGTTCTCGGCGGCGAGCAAGAGCACCAGCTCTGAGTAAAAAAGAAGACGTCTCGAGCGGGAGCGTTGTTCTTGCTGGGGGCGGCGCCGATGAGAGAAAGAGTAGCGCGCCAGTCCAAGGTAAAACGGAAAGAAGTCTCGAGCGGGAACGTTGCTTTTGCTGGGGGCGGCGCCTATTCACAAGAGAGTAGCGCGCAAGTCCAGCGTAACAATGGAGGAAGTCTCGGGCGGGACCGCTGCTTCTGTCGGGACGGCGGCGAGCAAGATCACCGCCTTGAGCAAAAAAGGGAGGAAACCTCGAGCGGGAGCGTTGTTCGTGCTGGGGGGCGGCGCCGATGAGAGCAGGAGTAGCGCGCCTGTCCCGGTAAAGCGGGAGGAGGTCTCGAGCGGGAGCGATGGTTTTGTTGAGACGGCGGCTGTCGGCTGCGAGCAAGAGCAGCGGCCCTTAGTAAAAAAGAGGCAGTCTCGGACGGGAGAACGGCTGATGTTGTTGTTGTTGTTGTTGTTGCTGCTGTTGTTGTTGTTGTTGTTGTTGCTGCTGCTGTTGTTGTTGTTGTTGTTGTTGTTCGGGGGCCGGTTTTGGCGGTCCCCCAAACCGCTTGAGAGTGAGACTCATTTTCAATGAAAATGCAGCCAGCGCCTCGGCGAGAGCGCCAGGGCGCCTGTAAGGTGTCCAACAGCAATAACTGTTTAGCGATTAACATTCAGCAGCAACACCAACAATCATTCTAAGACTGTTCGCTCTTACTTGCCCGCGTGCCATTCAAAACGAATTCCCCACACACCCTCGATACCCGCTTTTTGTCTTCGATCACATCCCCTTTGGGGGATTCTTTCTCTTTGCGAGGGGGCGGCGGGCTTAGACAGGCGGGCGAACCTGAACGGGCGGACAATTCTTCGTGGGCGTACATGTGCCCGCCATTGGACTTGGTATGGGCCCTGCAAAAAAAGGAGGGGGAGAACGAGGGAGAGTGGGAGGAAGGGAGGGGGAGGGACGAAGGAAGAAGGAAAACGCCAGGAGAGAAGGAGCGAAGAGGGGGGCGGTTGATTAGAGGCAGAGAGAGAGAGAGAGAGAGAAAAACAAAAAGACAGATAAGAGAGGTAGCGAAACAGAGAGGGAGAGGGGAGAAAGAGAAAGAAAGATGGAGGGAGGAGGTAGGAGACGGGAGGGATAAGGGAGGAGGGAGAGGAGGGAGAGGGGATAGGGCAGAGAGGCCTAAGGATGAGAGTAGAGAGGAGGGAGAGAGAAGGGAGGAGAGGAAGGAGGGAGGAGGGAGAGGGAGGAGGAGCAGGAAGGTAAGAGCGTGAACGTTCGAGGAAGTCCTAAGCGAAAGCGCCGTTCCTGAAAGAAGTCTTCGGGCGGGAGCCTACGACGGGCGGGCGATCCCCTGACGGGCGGGTCGGGCGGGTGGGACATTCAAGCGGGATGCCTCAGTATGGCGAGAGCGCGATTACTAAGTAAATTGTAACGGCGTCCTTGGCGCAGCGTGTTTCCTGAGCGTCGAAAGGTTGATTTCTGAATACATTGCATGGAAGTCACAGGCGAGAACGCAATTCCTAAATAAAATGTGAAAGGCTCTCTGGCGGGAGCGGGGGTCTTGATTAAATTGCGAGGAAGTCTTGATTCAATTGCGAGGAAGCGGGAGCGCCCGTCCTGAATAAAGTGTCAGGAACGGCGCAAATGAGAGCGGGGGTCCTGACAAAAACGCGAGGAAGTCACAGGCGGGAGCACCGATCCTGAGTAAATTGTGAAGAAATCTCAGGAGCAAGGGTCCTGAGTAAATTTGGAGGAAAACTCAGGCGGGAGCCATTGTTGTTGTAATTCGGGGGGCCAGTTGCCCAGTTTGAGCACCAAGATTTTCCCTGTCAGAAAACAGGGTGCGAGCGTCGAGGGGCACACTTTGATTGAGAAAAAGAAACAATATGCACCGGTGCGGGGGGATCAACAACGATTTCTCTTCAGAGATGAGAGTTCAACAGCTTCAACCACACAACAAGCAGAATTCTGGCCACGAATTCCTTATTCAGCCACGCACCCAGGGACAATGAATGACCGTTCGGCCCACTCACTCTGATAGACGAGGGACGATAGGAGAAGGAGGAGGCGGAGAAGGAGCAGGAGGAACGATCGGAGAAGGAGGAGGAGCCGGAGGAGGAGCTGGAGGAGGAGGAGGAGCTGGAGGAGGAGGAGGAGCTGGAGGAGGAGGAGGAGGAGGAGGAGGAGGAGGAGGAGGAGGAGGCGGAGAGAGGAAGAGGAGAGAGAGGAGAGTGGAGAGAGGAGAGAGGCCAGAGCAGAGAGAAGAGAGTGGAAAGGAGAGAGGTGGGCGAGCAGAGAGGAGGGAGGAGGAGAAAAAAGAGGAGGATGAGAAGCAGGAAGGATCACTGAAGACGCGAGGGGAGGATGGAGATGATGAAGTTGACGATGCTTGCGATAATGATGACTTTTTCACGGCACCGCTCGCTCTTGGAAGCCCTGGTGTGAAGTGTTTTTTCCACGTCATCGCTCCCTCCTGGGAACCTTGGGGTTAAGAACTTTCTGCGCCACTGCTCGCTCTGGAGAGCCCTGGCGTTCAAAACTTTTTACGGCACCGACTCGTGTGACAAGGCCTGTTCAGTCACCAGGTGCTCCTGGGAACCTTGGCTTCAAAGCTGCGTCCGTCATTCGGCCGTCCCCCCGGGAAAGGGTCCTCTGGGGGGGGGGGGCTTTGGGATGCATTGGGGTCCTCGTGGGCCGTTCTGGGGCCCTCTTAGACAGTCTTCGGACGCTTTCTCCCGCCTTGGGGCCCTCGTTGGACGATTCTCGACCGTTTCGGCGGCCTCCTACCGCATTCTGGGGGCTCTCTTGGGGCCCTCTTGGGCCCCTATTGGGCTGCCTAGGAGCTCTCTGTGGCCGTCATGTGGCCCTCTTGGGCCGCCTTGGGGCCCTCTTTTGAAGCCTCCTGGCCCGACTTGGGGCAATCTCGGAAGCCCTCAGAACCGTCTTCGGCCGATCTGGGCCCGAAACTGCGAGAATGAAAACACATGAGGAATAGAAAGGGCCCCCCTGGTCCATGTCTGTTGCCTCCGCATGCCGTCTTGGGAATCCTCTCGAAAGCAGGTTCTGCCGTCTTGAGGGCCTCTTGGGCCGTCTCGGAGGGCTTGGGCCGTCTTGGAGCCCTCGTGGACCTTCGTTGCAGCCTCCGATGGTCCTCTTGGGCTCTCTTGGGAACCTTTCGTGGCCCTCCCGGGCCGTCTTGGGGCCTTCTTGAGCCGCCTTGGGGACCTCTTGGGAGCCCCCCGTGCCGCCTTGGGGCAATCCCCGAGGCTCTCAGGACCGGCTTCGGCTGATCATGGCCGGAAAGAGCGCGAACAACAAAAACATGAAACACATACTCGGGGGCAGAAAATCCACCCCGATAATAACCACCCCGACACGCAAAGCCGTTTCGTAAACGCACCCAAAGAAGTAATCGAACAGGACAGGGCTGTTTAGTAAACGCCCAGGGACGCTTACTAAACGGCAATTGTCCGATCCGGGTGGTTGTTCCTCTCTCTCTTGACATACGGACCATCAATGTTGACGAACGAACAACACACACCCATACCCATAGGGGGGTCGTTGGGAGGAGGACTGGCTATGGGTATGGGTGCAGGTTGTCGGACCTCGGGGAACGCTCCCGTTCGAGCGGGGACCCCCATCCGACAACACGCACCCATAGCCCTCTCCGATCCCCCTATGGGTATGGGTGTGTGTTGTTGGTTCGTCAAATGTAGGGTGTGTGCCTCCTCCGCACGTCCGGGGATCACATTGGCAGGCTCTTGGGCCGTCCCGGGGGCCTCTCGTGCAGTCTTGGGCGGCTTGGCCCGTCTTGGGGCCCTCTCGGGCCCCTGTTCGGCCCGCTTGGGGACCTCCCGTGGCCCAAGTAGGGCTCTTGGGCGAGCCTCTTTGGGACCTCTTGGGCCGTCTTAGAGTTCTTTGGGGCTGTCTCGGGGCTCTCATGGGCGGTCTTGGAGCCCTCTTGGACCATCGTGAGGCCATCTTAACAACATCGGAACAAGCTTGGGCACTCTGGAGCTCTCTTGGAACGCTCTTCGGCCGTGTTGGAGCCCTCTGGGACCCTCTTTGCCGTCTTGGGGCGATCTGTCTTGGGCTGTCTTGGGCCGCCGGAAGCCCGACCAGACGAGAATCCGCAACGACATCAAAAACTGTTGGGAAGCCCATGTGTGTTTGCCCCCCTCCTGAGGCCCTCTGGGGGGTCCTCTTCAGGGCCTCTCGAGCGTATGAGGGCACTCTTGGGCCATCTTGAGGCCATCTTGGGTCATCCGGGGAGGCTCTTGGGCGGTCTTGAGCTCTCTTGGAGCGCCCTTCGGCCGACTTGGACCTCTCTGGGGTCGTCGTGGGTGCCTCTTGGGACGTCGTGGGCGGCTCGTTACGCCCATGTCTTCGCGCTTCGCCCCTTATCAACAACACCTCCCTGGAGGGTGGTTTGGCCCACCAGAGCGTCATGACTCGTACCTCGATATGTTCGTCACCTGGGCCTGCACGGGAACGGAAAGAACGCTTCAGAAACTTGCCCGAGAGGGCTCATGGCACCGTTCGGTATTGGGAGCTTCGGCGTCAAGAGCTTGTTCACGTCAGCGATCGCTCTTGGGAGCCTTGGTGTGAAGAGCTTTTTCACGTCACTGCTCGCCCTTGGGAACCTTGACGATAAAACATGTTTACGTCACCGCTCGCTCTTGGGTGCCTGGGAGTCAAGAGCTGCTTGCGTCACCGTTCGATCTTGGGAGCCTTAGCGTGCAGATAGTTCTGCCCTATTGCTCTCTTCTTTGGGGACCTTTGGCGTTCAAAGCTTTTCACGTCACCGACTCATGTAAAAAGGCATGTCCGATCTCCTGGTGCTCTTGGTAGCTTTGGCGTCAGAGCTGCGTCCGTAACTAGGCCGTCCGAGGGGGTGGGGTGGGTCCTCTGAGGGCTCTTTGGGGTGATTTGGGCCCCTGTGCGATTCTGGGGCCCTCTTGGGCGATCGTTGGGGGGGGCGTGTCCCGTCTTGGGGGTATCTTGGGACGTCTTGGACGCCTCTTGGGCCGTCTTGGGGACGGGCGGTCGCATTACGCCCTTGTCCCCGCCCGTCGCACCTTCCCAAGGGCACCTCCCCAGAGGGCTTCGCCCCACCAGAGCGCCATCACTCGTACCTCACTCGTTCCGCCGTTCTCCAAGCAGATCAAGTCAAGCAGCGTGGTCGAGTGTCCGGGACGCCTCCAGACGTGTTCCGGAGGCCCGAGACGGCGCGAAGTGGGGCCACGGCGGCCAAGGAGGGCCCCAAGAAGCTTCCACGACCCCACGACACCCATACGATCATCATGGTGCGCGGGAAGGACCGGTAAGATGCGTGTCTTTTTTTCTACCTACCTCAAGGCCGAGCTTATAAACGAGTTGCATATGCTATCACGCCAGCGAGCGGAGCACGTGCGGGGAAGGGGAGCGTAGTTATTCGTGCGTGTAAGGAGGGTAGGGGAGCGGGGAAGAGGAAGGGAAGGACCTGGTAAGAGGCGTGTCTTGGAGTGGTCGAGTTGCCAGCTTCCCCCGTTGTCGCGCACGGTGCCCCCCAGGAAGAGACCACGGTGCTGCCCTGGCACCAAGACGGCACAGCATGGTCTAAGGTACTCCAGATTTCGTAATAAAGGGAGGGGGGTCTCATTTCGGGGGGGGTCTCTTCCAGGCTATCTTGGAGGGCCTGGGGGGGTCTGGGGAGGATGTTTTGGGGGGTTCTCCCACGGGGGGGGTCTAAAACTTCTCGTCTGGGAGGGTTGAGACCCCCTCCCTTTTATCACGAAATCTGGAGTACGTCAAGTTCGTGTCGTGCCGACTTCGGCGCTGGTTTTTGACACCGCGGGGATCGTTCAGCCTTGAACGATCGGCCGTTTCCGAAGCGTCCAAAGCTTTCCACATCGAGCGATTCTGGGTCGCCCGCGGCGTTCAAAGTTGAACGCCTCTGGCGGGGTCGCCGCCGGTCGACACGGCACGAACCTACCGTAGCAGAATTGCAGAAGAACGTCTCATCGGAGGCTCCCAAGCGTCGAAACAATCATTGAGTAACACGTGATGTTGATGTTTGTGTGTTGCTCGCTCGCGGGGCGCGAGAGGTTCTCGGGGTCCGAGGTGGCCTAAAGAGTGCCCCAAGAAAGACCTAAGAGAGCTCAACTACATACCCCCCATAAGGCCTCGGGATGCATCGAGTACACACCTGGAAATGGGGGGTTGAGGACCCCGTTATTTAACGTAGAGAATCCGAGGTGGAGGACATGTTCAACACCAACACGCGCACACCTCGCCACATGGCGCCGGAGACAGTGGACCACAACTAAAAGGGAACCATAGGCCCGAGCCCTTGCCATGAAACATGGCCTGCTCGTGCACTCGGGCTTCGATGCCGAAACTGAGGTGGGAACGTGTTCCGCTTATTGTCGTGGTCCATTTACCAAGCTACTGCTTCTCCCCCTCGCGAGCTTCATACCACAGCTAGGGGAAACCACCAACAACCAACAACTTCCCACTGCCCACGAACACGCAGGCACATTGAAATAATCACCCAATACGAAATTGGCTGGCGGAATGCGCGAAGCGATTGAATAAAAAGCGCAGGCGCGGGGGGGAACGGACTGACTCGCATCGAGGCAAGAAGCGTAGATCAGAACTTATGCCTGGTCAATTGGCCGCTTGCAGAGGCAACAGAGACGACTACGCCGGAGCCAGAGGTCGATGCAGTCTTGATGGTAGACATGGCCACAAGGCAATCTACGAACAGGGTCGCCTTCAACAAGGTCTTCGCAACAGATCACACACTGCGTGTCCTCTGGCCCGTCCCAGGCTGACGTCGAGCTGTGACTGTCCACGAACTGCGCGTCGTTGGCTGGAGGCGCCTCGGCTGCCCTCGCCAGGCCCACCACAGCCATGTGAGCATCGATGGCGACGTTCAGTGCCGCCAGGCGCTCCCTCCTGCTCGCCTCGCGCTGCGCTGCCCTCCGCCTCACGCTGGCGTTGTACTCGGCGAACCTGTCTTGGATGCTCGTTCTGGGGACCTTCCTGGAGCCACTCGCTCCACTCGTGCGTCGAAGCTGCGTCGAACGTCAGTCGATTTGGGTCGACCCTGAGTCGAACCTGAGTCGAACTTGAGTCGAACTTGAGTCGAACTTGAGTCGAACTTGAGTCGAACTGGGGTCGAACAGATCCGTTAGGTGGGCTCCAGGAAGGTCCCCGAAACGAGCATCGAACCTGTCCCGTGTGGGAGGCGCGCTGGCGGCAGACGAGGAGCCGGTGGCCCCTCCGGTGGCGGGCGCGCTGGCGGCAGACGAGCCGCTGGCCCCGGCTGTGGCGGGCGCCGCCGCGGCCGAGCCAGGCGTGTCGCCCGAGGCAGCCGTCGAGGCGCTCGCCGGGCCAGGCGAGCCGCTCTCCCCCCCAGCGGCGGGCGCTGCCGGTGCCGAGCGAGGAGCTCCAGAGGCAGCCGCCGGGGCCGTGGAGCTTCGCAGTGGCCCGCTGGCAGGCGCGGGGGAGTCGCGGCCGAGCAACGGTGCCCGCTGGGTCGACGCAGGTGCAGTCGGCGCCGCCGCGGGCGGGGCCGTGGCTCTCTCCAGCGGGCCTGCAGCCTGGCGGGCGGACGGCTGGAAGGAGGCAAGCTGCTGGCCAGGCAGTGTGGCCGGCTGCGCTGCTGCAACTGTGGGGCTCCCTGCCGCTGCGGCCGCTGCTGTTGCCACGATGTCCCCAGCCGAGGCCGGTGAGGCTGCCGAAGCGCTCGCCGCCTCGCTGGTAGGTGCCGCGGGTGGGTGCATGACCGCGGCCGCGGAGTCTTCTGGGGCTGTGGGAGGGCTCGTCGATGGGTCCGCGATGGGCGGGCCAGGTGAGATCGCGGAGGACATCGCCACTGCTGCGGCGGGATCGTCATCGACAGTGCCAGCGCCAGCAATGCCCGCGGCAGCGACACCTGCGCCGACGTCTGTCGTGCGGCCATGGGCCGACAGCAGCGCCGCGGCACCCGCCGCCGACATCCCGGCAGCCAGCAGAACGGCCTCCACAGAGCCTGACTGGGCAGCGGCCCTGATGGCGTCCTCCTGAACTGGCGTCGCCGCAGGCCCCACCTGCGAGGGCGGCGAGGCCGCGGCTCTTGACCTCTGCGGCGACGGGCCGTGCCCTCCCTCGCCGCCCTGGCCTGCACCTGCCGAGGACGCCTGGCCGCTGGCCGCAGGCTCTGGGGCTGACGCCGCCGATGTGGCCTGCAGGGCCAAAGGGGCGCCCGAAGTGTCTGCAGCTCCGCCGCGCCGAGCCGAAGTGGGCGACGACTCCGACGCCAGCGGCGCAGGCGAGGTCGCGGAGGAGGTCGCGGCCGCGGTCGCGCCATCGCCCGCGGCAGCGCCGGAGCCGGCAGCGGCCACGGCAGCAGCGCCCGCGCCGGCCTCCGTCGAGTGGGGCTGGCCCTGGGCCGACAGCAGCGCCGCGGCAGCCGCTGCCGGCACTCCGGCCGCCAGCAGAAGGGCCTCCACGGAGCCTGCCCGGGCAGCGGCCCGGATGGTATCCTCCTGGGCACGCGTCGCCGCAGGATCTGGCAGGAGGGGCGGCGGCGCCGAGGAGCTTGCTGCCGCTGGCGGCCCGCCTCAAAGGGGCAAGAATGCCCAATCGGGGTATCTATCGCTCCTCTCTGGATGGAGCCCAAAACCCCGGGACTGCAGAGCACTCTGGAGCGCTCAGGCTGGCGCTCTTCCCCGGGGCCTCGGGGGACTCAAGGGCAAGAAGGCAGAGCCTGTCTGGACCTTGTTGAGGGGCTGTCGGGGGTGTCGTCCAGACGCTGTATGGACGACCCCCTCGGTCGGCTGGAACAACAGCACAGCTCGTCTCGGACCCCTGGACGTCCAGCGGCTCGGACTCTGGCATCCTGGCCAGCCTCATTCTGGCCCTACGATGGGTGTATCTAAGCCCCCCTAGCTGGCCCTCGGCAGGAAGGCATGTGTGCGCCGATCCTGTGCCCAGCCTGGCCTGACCAGAATCCGCACGGACCGTCGGAAATCTATGTTTTTGCCGTGTTCCGCTTCGGATCTTTGCACCGCCCATCCCTGGCAGACCTCCGCCGCCGGCCACCGCCGCCGCGCCCTGGCCGGCCGCCGCGGTGCCCTCGGGCGAGACCCCTGCAGCGGAGCCCGGGGGCGGGCCCAGAGCTGCCGCGGGCCCGGGGGCCGCGGGCGCGCCAGGCGCGCCGAGGTGCGCCTCTTTATGGGAGGGGCGCCGAATGCCGCGGGCCGCCGTGTCTCTAGCCCTTTCTCGAGCTCCTCCTCCTCCTCCTCCGCCTCCTCCTCCTCCTGCTCCTCCTCCTCTTCCTCCTCCTCCGCCTCCACTCCTCCTCCTCCTCCTCCTCCTCCTCTCCTCCTCCTCCTCCCCTCCTCCCCCCCCCCCTCCACATCCTCCACCTCCTCCTCCTTCTCCTCCTCCTCCTCCTCCTCCAGCTTCTCCTTCTCCTCCCTCCTCTCTCCTCCTCCTCCTCCTCCTCCTCCTCCTCCTCGTCCTGCTCCTCCTCAAACAGCTCTCCTCCTCCTCTCCTCCTCCTCCTCCTCCTCCCTTCTACCCCTTCTCCTCCTCCTCCTCCTCCAGCAGCTATTCCTCAGCAGCCTCCTCCTCCTCCTCAAACAGCTCCTCCTCTCTCCTCCTCCTCCTCCTCCTCCTCAAACAGCTCCTCCCCTCCTCCTCTCCTCCTCCTCTCTCCTCCTCCTCCTCTCCTCCTCCTCCCCTCCCTCCTCCTCAAACAGCTCCTCCTCCTCCTCCTCCTCCTCCCTCCTCCTCCTCCTCCTCCTCCTCCCTCCTCCTCCTCCTCGCTCCTCCTCCTCCCTCCTCCTCCTCCTCCTCCTCCTCCTCCTCCAGCTCCTCCTCCTCCTCCTCCCCCTCCGTCCTCTCCTCCTCGAGCTCTCCCAGCAGGTCCTCAACCTTCTCCTCCTCCTCCTCCTCCTCCTCCTCCTCCTCCTCCTCCTCCTCCTCCTCCTCCTCCTCCTCCTCCACGGCGCGGGGGCACTGGGCGCGCCGAGGTGCGCCTTTTTTACGGTCGGGCACTTTTGGCTAGCGCCGGGCGTTGTGCAAAGGAGGGCGATGCACGGGGGGCGAAGAAACGCGCACCTGTCGTGCCCAAATGGGGAA